>JAMBLF010000196.1:0-338890 GCA_030578115.1 Leucoptera coffeella
TTATCCTATATGGTGGATAGAATAAAAGGTTCGTAGAAATGTGTATTAAGGCTGGTTGGTGCTAAAGTGCTTTATTAAGAATAATAATAATAATGTTTACAAGGCTATCGACGAAAAACAGCCACAGGAACCCCGATCCTCAAGTTAACTTTCACAATGTTACAAAATACTCAGCATTTTCTAGCGCCCCTTATTTTTTACTTTAATTTACATAGCAGATCGTTTATTGTACTAAAACAATATCGTTCTGAATAGAAGCACATTTAGTAAAACTTTCACTCAGATATTCAATAATCGTTTAATCATGCTCATAAAGTTCATGACAAAAGTAATATCTATTGCAATAAACTGTTTATGACTCTCCTTATATCATATGGACGTTAACGTTTCCAATCTTAGATGACCCTTGTTTCCTTAACCCGAAGATGCATTGAAAGGTCTTTTTACACTGGACATATCTTTTATGTGTTGATTTTTAGTAAACAATGTGAGCTTAAAGGCTTAAGTAGTTTGTATCGGTATCTATGACATTACTCACAGTTTGAACCTTATTGTTTTGTAATATACAGTTGTTTTATACTCATGTAAAATATGACTAATTTAGTTTCTGACTGTGTATAGTACAACGGACAAATAATTTGACTAATACTGCTAATTTTTAGGAATAGATATGATGGACTAAGAATTTGACTGATCTTGTCAACGTCTAGGAATAGATAATATGATGTGTATATACTCGTTATTATGATCGTTAACTATAAACCTTCATTTTCTTACTACCTTGAATGATAGCACAGTCGTAAGTAGATAGTCAGTAAATGTGGGTTCGAGGTGTCCATAGAATTACTTAACCCTAACCTCTGACTACCCCGCAATAATGGTCGTAAAATCGTATTCATTGTTTTGTGTTGTGTATGTGAGTATTTGTAATAAAAATCTTGTTGTTCCAGATATCGAAGGAAGCTCCTCATTATCAATGAATCGGTGATATAGAACAAAGAAAATGTAAGTTTTGTTTTTGTTAGTTTTTCTTTCTGTGAACAGTGAACTTTTTAATCATGCTTTGATTGGAATAAGAATGCATGCAAGGAAAAATATGAAACATTTGATCTTATTGTCAATTTATAATTGTTGGCATTTGCTTTAATGAATTGATATGAATAATAGTAAATTTGCTTTTTGTTTCAAAACAGAGGAAATGGATGGGATATAATACATTCTTATTCAAATCAAATTATATCTGATATGAAGGTTGAAAAGTTTTGATAATATAAACTACAATTCGAAAATATTACCTCTCTTTACCGTTCGTTTCTTATTTTTTTAACTATAATAATAATTTATTTTAAATGACGGTTAGTTTAAAAAAACCAAATATACGACACAGGTGATATTCCTAAAGAATGGTTAAGATCAACTTTTATAACTCTCCCTAAAAAGAGAAACGCTCAAAAATGCGAGGAGTACCGCACGATCAGTTTGATGAGCCCACGTTTTGAAAGTGTTTTTAAACATCATTCATCATCGTATAAGACCTAAATGCGATGAACAGCTGGCGGAGTGTCAATTTGGTTTTCGTACTGGTGTTGGAACTCGGGAAGCCCTATTCGCTCTCAATGTCCTAGTGCAAAAGTGCAGAGATATGCAAACTGACGTTCATATGTGCTTTATAGACTATGAAAAGGCTTTTGATCGTATAAGGCATAATAAACTAATGAGTACCCTGCAAGATATTGGATTGGATGGGAAAGATCTTAGGGTTGTGCAAAATTTGTACTGGGATCAGAAGGCTACAGTGAGAGTTGAAGCTGAGGAAACCGAAGAAGTCGATATATGCAGGGGGGTACGGCAAGGATGCATTTTGTCACCTCTCCTCTTCAACGTGTACTCTGAAGCTGTAATTAGTGAGGCACTTGCTGACTTGAATGTTGGTATTACGGTGAATGGTAAACGCGTAAACAATCTTCGTTATGCCGACGACACTGTATTGCTTGCTTCATCAACAGCCGATTTGCAAGCTATTGTAGACAGGGTTAGCGAATTCAGTTGTGGGGCTGGGCTTAATATCAATATAAGTAAGACCAAGTACATGATTGTGACCAGTAATCGGCAGCTTAATTCGAAAGTGTATGTAGCAGGGAAAGAACTAGAGCGGGTGCGGCAGTATAAATATCTTGGCGCTTGGGTTAATGAAGAATGGGATTGTGACCAAGAAATAAAGACCCGGATAGAAATAGCCCGAGCATCATTTAATAAAATGAATAAGGTTTTATGCTGTCGCAAATTGTCCTTGAAGCTCAGAACGCGCTTGCTTCAGTGTTATGTGTGGCCCGTTGTGCTCTATGGATGTGAAGCGTGGACTATTAAAGAAGACACCAGGCGACGCCTAGAAGCATTTGAAATGTGGTGCTATCGTCGCATGCTTCGCATTAGCTGGGTACAGAAGGTATCTAATGAGAGAGTCCTCCAACGCGTCCAGAAGACCCGAGAGATGCTGCGAACTGTCAAGCAAAGAAAAGTTGGCTATTTGGGGCATATTCTGCGTCATGACAGATACCAACTACTGCAGCTCATAATGATGGGTAAGATAGAGGGGAAAAGACGCGTTGGCAGGAGGAAAAAATCTTGGCTGAGGAACATCCGGGAGTGGACCGGGATTGCCAGCGTGGAAGAGCTGTTCCGGATGGCCAGGGACAAGGAGAGTTTCAGCAGGCTGACGGCAGACCTCCAGTAATGGAGTGCCACTAGAAGAAGAAGAAGTTTAAAAAAGTTTAAAAAAGTTTATTTCACCAAAATCTTAAACTAGTTACAAAAATGGGCAGTGCTCTCCTAAACTAGTCTGTTGACTGTATCTCGGGAGAGACACTCTTCCCTTAGAGTTCTCAATCGAGTTTAATTTGAAGAGGTACAATGAAAATGCCAAATATGGTCAATAAATTGCGAGCACATATAAATTTTTTACAATATTATTAATTCTAATTACAAGAAATTACACACTAATGGCCTAGATAACTATAATATAACATAAATATATTTTGTGTAGTGTGATCACCTTTTGTGAGTAAGTGAATTATGATTGTGTGTATGTTGAAGGGGATGAGTAGATGAGTGTGAGCCTAGAAAATATAATGATCGAAAGCACTTTATAATAGGTAAGTACATACATATTTGTAATACTTAAACTCGTAAATAAATTTAATAAATAAAACATTAGTAACTTATATACATAGGGAGTAAGTACCTAGGAAATACGATATGACGAGTCTATGTGGTAATTACAGTAAAGTAGCTTGTTTGTTTATAAGGAATTGATAACGTTATGATTATGAGAAAAAGGATATTTAAAGTTCAAATTGGTTTTTTACTAAAACATATCTCTATAGGGTTGCCAAATAGTTTTTCTGTATCCTCGTAAGAAAGTTCTTTCAGTGGTTGAGTGATCTTACGTTTACATTCAAACATGGTTAAATGAGATAGTTCAATTGAGTTATTAATTATATTATACAGGTGAGGCCCTGTGAATTCAAAGAAGTGACGTGCTAGTGATGTACGTGTAGCCTTTGGAACTGCCACATATTTGAACCTACAACTCCTTTTCAAACTGTGCCAATATCCTATTTTATAAAACATATTTACTATATGCTGTTCCAGTAATACACGTTTGTCTACCATTTAAAAATAAACAATTCAAACATACTAAATCAAATCTAGTTCCGTAAACTTTCTGAACCCCTGTTCGGTTATAAGCTAAGCCGTTGATCACTTGAACAGTGTTACCACTTCTACAATGTAGCAGTCCATTCAAACTTCACAAGCACATAGCCGCGTTTACATAGCAATTAGTAGAGTTTTCAGTCAGCGGCTTAAAGTGCTTCAATTTGAGAGGTCCTCGTGAAAAGATAATCCCCGCTTCACAACTATTAAATTCTATAAAATGCCAATGCTGGAAAAGTTATATCGAAAAGGATTATGTCAACTTGTTTCGGTGAACTTTGGTTTGGATTTTTACATGGGAATTGTTTAGTTGCGATATGAAATTTAAATGCACTGGCTAATGAAGTGTTTGCGGAAATATATATGTTTTAATAATAGACTACACAGTCTAGCATCAGAAACAGTTTAGGTATTAATATAATTATTGATTAGAACCTCTTGTTTTATTTATTTGTTTGCATATTACGTAAGTGGTTATATAATCACATGAAGTAATTTTTTTGTTGTTCATATACCATGAAAATATTTATTTACAATATGAAATAAAAGAATGAAACATAAACTGACAGTAAATTACAGCAACTGTGTAACCAGAAAAACTTATTGAATTTAAGAAGAACCTATCCATATCCATTTTCCGTGTTAGACTAAAAACTATTCTACGAAAGCCTATTTTTCACATCCAAAGCAACAAGTCCGGAAAAACTGAGCCCAATCCCATTCATCTAATGACACACGTCCATTAGGCTACAGCATCTCGTTTGCAATCCATCCAATCCAATTGCTCGAGAGGTGTAGAGAGATGAACGCGTCTATGAGATTTCCGAGCCTGTAATTCTATGTCCCGTGCTAACCTGGGTTGTAAAAATAATGCTTTCTGCCTGCCGTTCTTACCGTCGTAGGAGGCGACTAAGGGAAATGGGTAAATTTAATATACTGAGTATTTGGTTAGCAAGCTTTCACCAATACAAAATATTCATATTACTTATTTGCAATATTAGAATATAAAGTGATCAGGGAGATATTATCGAGTCTCGAAAGTTTTGTTCACTTCGAAAGGAATTAAAGTACATGTATGCAATGTGGGTTATTTATAGCGAATTTGACCCGAGTCTAATGTCCCGTAATAGAACTACTCGTGTTTCATAGGGTTATATGTTGTACGAGATTTTTAATAAATAAGTGTTTGTAATGGTGACTAATCTCAATGGTTTGGTAGTTAGGGAAAATAACTGAAGGAGAAATTACTAAAAGAGGTGCTTAAATATAATTATTTATTTACCATGAGAAAAAAAACAAATCAACTTAAAAGAATTGATTAGTAATATTTTCTTTTGTCCATCAAAAATTCAAGACTGGCTGAACACGTCGTTTTTAAAAAATGTAAATATTTAAACTATTTTGGAAAATGGTCAAAACGGCCAGGGGACTCTCTGGAGGATCCAGAATGAGTGCTGTTAGGAATAAGAATGGGGATTTGATAAATGATGAGTGTTTGGCGTTAAAAAGATGGAAGGAATACTTTGAAGAGTTGTTTGAAAATGAGGATGTATCATTTCAGGATGATACATCTGAATTAAGTTTGGATGATAATGGCAGTGATATTAGTATGGAAGAAATCTTCAAAGCTTTGAAAGCTATGAAAAACTGGTAAAGCTGCAGGGTATGATAGGATTTCCGTGGAGATGTTGAGGGCTGGTGGCCCGGTGGTTGCCAACCTCTTGTACTTACTTTTTAATGCGTGTTGGCGTTATGGACGTGTGCCTAAAGATTGGTGCAGGGCCGTTATCGTTCCTTTGTACAAGGGGAAGGGACCGTTGCAAGATTGCAAGAACTACCGGGGGATTAGCCTTCTGAGCATCGTCGGAAAAATATATGCAAAAGTATTGATTGAAAGAGTTGTTCGTGAGACTGAAACCAAGATATGGGATGTACAGGCAGGTTTTCGGAAGGGAATGGAATGTACAGATCAGGTTTTTTCCTTACGCCAGGTGGCTGAAAAGTTTTTGGCGAAGAACCAAAAGGTTTTCTGTGCTTTTATGGATTTGGAAAAGGGCGTATGATCGTGTATCCCGGAACGATTTGTGGAGGGCGCTATCTGCGTTTGGTTTGGGCAGTACCTTAATACGGGCTCTAAAGTCTTTATATATGGATTCCGGAGCTTGTGTTAGGGTTAATGGGGGCCCTACTCAGACTGGTTCAGTATCCGAAAGGGTGTGAGGCAGGGGCTGTGTAGCTTCGCCGTGGCTGTTCAATCTGTTCATGGATAGTTGCTTGACTGATTTGAAAGAAAGTGACAGAGGATTGCGTATGGGCGAGTTGATCATTAAATGCCTCTTGTACGCTGACGATCAGGTTCTTCTTGCGTCATCGGCGTGTGAGTTGCAGGAGATGGTCACTTGCATGAATGAGTCCCTTAAGAGGAAAGGAATGAAATTAATGTAAATAAAACGAAAGTAATGGTCATGGAGGGACTTAGCAAGACAGAGTGCAAGATTGACATAGATAATGAAAGAGTCGAACAAGTGAATGATTTTGTATATCTGGGAACACTTTTTACTAGTAACGGAAAATGTGAGGGAGATATTGAACGTAGAGTGTGTGCAGGTAATAAGATTAATGGGGCTATGTATAGTGTTATGGGTAGCCAGTTGATTTCTCAATCGGCACGTATGGCTATTCATAGGGCTGTGCTGGTTCCAACATTGACTTATGGTAGTGAAAGTTGGGTATGGCAAAAGAAGCATGAAAGTAGAATCAATGCCGTCGAAATGCGGTCATTGAGAAGCATGTTAGGAGTAACATTGAATGATAGAATTAAAAATAGTGTGATAAGGGAAGGTTGCGGTTTGAAAGAAGATGTAGTGACTAAGATTGAAAAGAGCATGCTTCGATGGTTTGGACATGTTTATGCGGATGAATGATAGCAAGATTGACAAAAGGAATATATATGAGTGAAGTGGAAGGGCGGTTACGTAGGGGCCGGCCTAATAAGACATATAACAGTCAGATAGACGCTATATTGAAAAAAGGTGACGTTAGGAGTACCTATAACCGCCGAGAGTGTATGAGAGGATGTATGAATGTCAATGAAGCGAAAGTGGTCTGTCAGGATCGAGACAAATGGGGATCCGTGATTTCTGCCTACCCCTCTACAGGGAATCAGGCGTGATGTGTATGTATGTATGTATGTATGTATGTAAATATTTATCTTCGACCTACGTTTTATGAGTTTATCATTCCACGTGTTAGGTTATGAGCTCGTCACCGTGCAACGATCATTATCTGTCTAAAGGACTCTTTAAAGGCTATTACGCCTTAAGTTCATTCGTCAAGTTGAGTCCCGTTTTCCTTAATATATTTTTATAAAATCATGCTATGTTTAATATACATACATTCAGTTTACGAGAATTATCCCCAGTGAGGTAATCAAACATGTACAAGCATTTTCAGAATTTCAGATTTAGTAGTTTTATGACTATATTATTGGTAGACATCATAATTAATAGTCAACACCAAAATCAAGAGGTTAAGTGCCTTTACAATGTTCGCCTAAACGTAGAAGTGATGTGTTCCACAAATACAAATTTCGAAACTTCGACAATAACTATTTATTTACCACCTACGGCGAGCTTTAATACGAACTAAATATCCCATCAACTGTACCGTAAAGTGTTCAACTTCGTATGACATGCTTAAATGCTAGTAGAAACACATATATTCATTCACGTCCTTCAATCCCTTTCAATGACTGAACCTGGGCGACAAAATATCCCTTAGGTCACTTTTTAACATAAATATTGTGGTTGTCATATGGAACATTGGTCACAGGTTCCTAGGTCATCACCCGATGGATTTCATTAACCCCTAGTCCCTTAGTCGGGAATGATGGATGGCAGCTAGTTAGTATTCTTTTCACTATACTAGTACAGGGCAAGTAGAAACAGCACGTACATTAATTATTTTTAGTATACTGGTGCTGCGTATCGATAACTAAATCACACGGTCTCGAGCATCGCTGCGCAGAGCTGAGAAAATCGTATAAAACGCTCCGCTGCCACTCGTTTATTAAATACAGCGCTGGCAGGTTAGCTTATGCTTAATATGTTTATGTTAATCTCGTTAACGGAATATCGTTGCCATATTTCTGGTGACAGGTGCTCTGGCTACGACTTCTAGTGCTTGGAAATGGTTAAGTTGTGTGTGTGATATATGTATTCGTGAGGGTTTTATATACTACACATTGTTTTCGTACATTATATATAAATGTTATACATAAAGACTGCATAATTTTACGTTCTTGTACTAAAAATGATTATCAATAATCATAAATGATATTTATAACCTTTATATAGTATTTAGTTAAGATAAAAAGAATTAGTTAGAAAATTTTAATAATTACAATATAGTGTACGTTAAGAAACGTATTAAAATGATTAAATTTATTAAGTTTGTGACGAAAAATATAAACCTGTTGACAGAAGTAAAAATACTGTGTAAATATTGACCTTCCTTAATTGATCGCTGGGTTTTGACAGGAAGTCCGCCACTCCATACGAACTCTGAAATTCATTTAAAATTTAGATTAGGGCAACATCAATCAAAAGGCAATCAAGGTGTGATGAACATTTATGTAATTTTTGTTGCGAATGCTGACCTCATTATGTTGGAAATGAATACCTTAAGTATACAGTTATTTTTGTTTGACTTCGTGAACTAGATTTGTACCTCTTAGATATTAAAACAAACTGGTAATATGTAGTATAGGACGCATGTGAAGCTGTTTAATAATAAAACAAAATCGTAATACGTCGTAATAAGGTGGCTTTTGCTAGTTATACCGATGACCTGAAGAAGGTCGCTGGTGGTGTTATGATGAGGACAGTGTCATTTTAAAGGCTTTTTTCTATATCCCGTTTACATTTAAGGGACTGCACAGATATCAGTAAAATATAAGTAAAAGTACAATAGCAGTAGTAAAGTAGTAGGGAAGTATTTTAAGTAGGTACATATATCCAAAAAGCCGCTATATTTTGTTCTAACTAGCTCATAATAGTTAGTACTTAGTAGTTGGAAAGATATTAATATAATATATGACTATCAACAATATATATATATATATAGTTATTGTATTTTTTACAGTGCCACTAAAGATCACTTAATTATGTTTTAAAAACATTTTCTACATAATATTACACAAATATTGTAAATTATATTTCAAATGTACCTATGTAAGCACAATGAAAATACTGTAACAAAGTGATTCCATGATATTCACGCATGGATATGCAATGTGACGTGCGGTTTCCATGTGTCAATTATCGATATTCATCATATTTGAAATGACATTTCACAAGAATTATTGTGCTGATGTATCGGTTTGATAAGCATGAGTTTAGTCATATGATAAAAGCGGTAAACTTTTTTGACGATGTTTTTATCTCATTAATTACTATGACTACTCTTAGTATTCTAAGACTTAATAAGATATCCTAACGATATATATTATGTGTCTTGAAATTATTTTAAAAAAGACGTGGAGTAAATGGTTTTATACATTGATAACCATTTACGAGTATTTTATTATACTTTTAAAATTAAAAAAAACTATAGGTAATTAATGGTACTTATACCATTTAATTAGCACTAAAATACAATTTTACGTAAGTTCAAGTTTCGATCACACAATCAGACACCTTGATTAAGAGTTGCTAGGTACACCTAATTTATTAATTAATCAACGTCTGCCTGTATGATAAATTGACAGTTGAGTTTTAGTATCAAAGCCTGAGTTTCTGTTACAGACATTACCTTGATATTCCAAATAGCAACACCCAATAAAATATCTTTTTTACGGCCAGACGTGGCCATAAATTTGAGCGGCGAGATGACTTTGAAGAGACCTGGGGGAATTCAGTTATTTACCATTTCTTGCACGACACATTCTCATATAAGTTCAAAGGTTTTATTTTTATAGCCTTTCATCGTTGTTGAAATTTCAGATTAAATCTGCGAATAAAATGAGACCTAAACAGCTCAAAATGAAAGGAGCTAAGCTTTTATATAATATGTCATTATTATTATGTTTATAATTTCTTTATTTCTTAGTTATTAATTGTAACTTAAATCTAATGTCATGAATACATTTTTCTCGCCATGTTTAACCGGCCAAACATTACGAACTTTTCACACTACAAGGTTCTATCTTCCCATAAGTAGAATGAACTGGGCACATGGGATAACTCAAAAAAATTGAGAGCGTGTAAACTATGTATTACGTATTTTTTATGTTCAACTTTATTATTATGATTCAATTTTATAGAGGAAATAATAAATAGTTTATTAGAGTTTCGCAGGCTTGTTACGCAATAATTTCCTAAAAGGCATTGGACGCCAATAAACAAATAAGTAATAGCCAATGAAAGCGCCATCGCCATTATTGCTGACCTGACACAATAATTTTATTATTATGACACCAATGATCAAATAAAAGATACGATTCATTCATTACTCGTAAAAGAGATGGCTTTGTAAGCAATTGGTCTATTGTGCTTATTATCTTAGTTACATACATACACATCACGACCAACTGTATGAAATAGACAGAAACCTTGTCTTACACACTTGGGTGTATTATCGTACATACTATCAGATATATTTTTTTATAATTCAGATATTTAGTAATAATTATATATACGCAATAATAGTAAAAGATATATTTATAATGCCTTTGATATCTGCTTCGAAATTAAAGGTACACATAAAATCATATTTTTTCTGTATGACGTGTATTTAAAATATAAAGTAAATAATTTTACTTTACGCAATAATAATAAAACCAAATTTGTGTCTTTTTGCCTTGGATATCTGTTATATAATAATTACAATACCTTACTTCTAATTTTGAAAAGCTAGTTTTTAAGACCCGGTAGTATCTCATAACCACAAAACCCAGGCTTTCATAAAGTACTGAATAGCTCGCAAAATAGTAAGTACTAACAATCCTTTCATAAGCCGATTAAACCTTTCCATAGTTCTATTTTCCCTCCAATTGGACTGTCGTGAGGTAATTAGCAGGGAAAGGGTTGAAGTAGAAATTGATCTTTCAACTAATTAAAAGGGATTTGTGTTGCTTTAGAAACCTACTTAAAATTTAAAGTATATTCTTACTTATAAATTTCTATCATGTTTATTTGTTTTAAAAAATATAAGAGGAAAAATTGTAGATATTGATAAAAGTCTTTAGAAAACATGTAAGTTTAATCGGGTTAAATCTGTGGTATATTATCAAGTGCTAATATGTTTTCTCGTATTTTTTATATTATTATCAATTAATTACTTTATTAAAAGTAATTGCGAATGAAATATAATATTATTCCATTGAATATTTTATGTAGGTAAAGTATATAAGGCGGAGATAAAAGAACGATTACACAGCTTTTCAAAAAGTCATACTACGAATTTGAATCAATCGTAGTATTCAGTTTTAGTATAATCTGTAAAATGTTTATGTCTAACATTTTTGTACACATTAAACTCTTCTGATAGACTATAGTTTTTATATGCCTCATTAGATGCGACTAAGAGACTGAAGGTGAAGGGAACCTTTGTAGCTATATCGTTAAAATTTCACACTAAATAACGCTCACAAACATCTCTCGTACCACTAAATACTTTAATAAAAATGAAGACCTAAAACGTGAACTACAAAAGATAATGATATGAATATAAATAGATATAAGTATTATAATATTAAATTTTGTAACGTTTGCTACAAATTTTTCTGTAATAATATTAGCCCGCCATCTATGATTTTCATCCAAACATCATTACTAACTCAGTTCCGAAACTGTAAGCTCAGCGTTTCACGCCCATCTATTGGGTACAGACATTAACAAACAGTTGGAACAAACCCTTGGATTTTGGCACTGTTAAAAAAGGGCTTCAAAAGTTTCATAGAACCGCCGCTACGGGACGCCACTATTATCAAAACTTTTCAATCGAATTATGTTACAACCTAAATACAATGTCAGCTTATATGTATTTTATAAATGTGTTTTTTTAAGTTTGTCTACGCGATATTTTCTGAACTATTGCAAAAAGATGACTGCATTTTTATTGGTGTGTCTAATGTCTAATTTTATCAATGCGTCAACTATGCAAGGAGGCAACTGTAACCCTTTATTGTTTCAGATTATCGTAGAGAAATGTTCGATGTGCTATTGTACCCCGAGTAGGGCCCTGGCTAACCCTTACCATGACTCGGCTTCCGAGTTCCGATATGCCACAGTCTCCCTCACCTCGACTACGTCACTACAGGTCCCCTTCTCTCACTCAATTGCCTATACGCTTCAAAAATGGACGCTTTTGAAAAACATATTCTTAAATTCCTCACTTTTAATCCTTGTACCGTGCTGGGACGTAAAAAGAATGCTATTCAGATGCATTTAGATACGTGAATATAATATGTATGTAGTTACATACCTACAGAAAAAGGAGTTCCCTTACAAGACATTTGAAAAAAGACACTTATTTACATATTTATTCAGTTCTTAATTCATGTCATTGTATAAAACCTCACACAAGAATGAACACAAGAAATGAGAGACCAGGAGATTTCACTTTTAGATTTGGTTTTGGGGCACTGATGGCATTAATATGGCTCATTGGCGACAGGTTGGAAGCCCATTGTCCAATAGATTCCACTGACTTCTAGACTATCAGTGCCTCTTGCATATAACTCTTGATAAGCCGGGATGAAAGATATCTGGTTTACATTCTATTTGCGTCTTAGCATAACAGGGGACATGGAAAAATAAAATAAAATTCAAAAGCGTCCATTCAGACATACCCTAATGCTTATCTGCATGTTGAACTAAGCATCTTGATTCAATCATTCCTTTTCCCATTTTTAATCTCACTGCTTATACTTCTCGCTTTATCATTGATGCTTCACTAGAGTTACGGATGGAGAATTTCTGTATCCGTATTTAGCAAATACCGGGAATGGTCGTAATAGTTTAGCTGCTTTGTAACTGAATGAAACAGTTTGAAATTTCAGCGTAGTCATGAGGCAAAAGCACTACCGAAGTCCTTTATTGATCTCATCCTAAAATACATACTCCGCTTTGTTTGGCCGAGCTAAATATAATGCAATCAGACGTGCATTTTTACTTTGTTCCGTTCATAGAACATTTAATATACAAGCACACTTCATACATTGCACAACGGGAACATTCTTCTTAATCGGACAAACAAGCATGGTTCCGACATCAATTTTATGACACATCGATCGTGTAATCTATTAATAAACATTATCGCAATTTTAACATACCTATATCTAAGTAATTTGGAATAGCAAGCGATGGTTATATCCAGACAATTTATGGATACGAAACCGACATTACAGATAAGGCTGTATAAAATAAAACTTTCATAAATGACTGTCATGAACGAAGGATTTTGGCAAATAGGTCTATAGATACGCCGCTGGAATAAAGCACACATTTCTGTATCGATACTTTTATTGCCACACGATAAGGCAAACGATTGAGTACGTGATAGAAACTTCACAAACTATTCCCTAACGCCATATTTAAAAGCACTTTTCATTCGATTATCGTGTCTATTCAACATTCAGTGAGCGCCGTAGACGACTATCGTAGGCAAATACTCGCTGATTTTGTGAAATCCATCAGATTAGCTGACACGGTGTCTCGGTTCTGTTATACGAATTTTATCTGCTCTTTCAAGCGAGTACAAGGGCGCGATACCACCGCTTGCTATTCAGTACACACTTGAACAACGAGTACAAACAACGAGCACAATGTATCCCAAACGGCATTACCATAACAATAAAGCGTGAGTTGAGTTAACTCTTACTAAAGATGCATAATAATATCTTAGCTTATAACATGCTGCTTTGTTTGACAGGACGATGACGGCGATATGTTTCGTGTGCAATTTGCCAATTCTATCGCATCAAGTGGGGCTGGTCTGGGCTGGAGGCAATGGCTGGGATGAGCTGACGAGGTCTACCCTTGAGGAATCGACCCTACGCCAAAGACTGGGCAGTCGAAGAGATTCTGCAGCCCAAGTCTCGTGCCTATCTCCGCCAGAGCCTGATGCGGAACAGCCTAGAGGTAAATAAACGCTAAACGTTTTTTTAAATATAATTAGATCTGAACTGAAGCGTAACAATGTAAACAACTTCATCCTGATTAGAATATAGTAAAAGGTAATAAAGAACTTGAGGCTTACATAAGTATGATCAAAACAGTTTCTAGTCAATATAGTCTCCATATTGAAATGTTCCACTTAGATTCAAATAATTTATATCTTTACTTTAAATCATTAAGCCACAAAACTTTATTACTACTTCTTGCATGATTACAGAGGTGATGTGGTTTAACCTTGTGACAGGTATTTTAAAAAGATTATGTAAAAATATAAATATATATAAATAACCGATTCCTGAACAAAGAACTATTTTATTCATAATGAAATTTGCCATTACGTAAATTAAAACCAATTTCTCCTTCACCAGGTGTTACGCGGCGTAGGCGATCCTCATTGGCTCAACTTACAGACATCCTTCGTGAGTGGGGAGGCGGTGGCAGCAACGCTCCCAGGCGTCAAAGAGCACCTTTATCTCGACGCGAGACTTTAGCGGACTTAGCTAGGTCCCTACCATGGGCGAGACACGAACCTCCACCGCGTCGGAGACGAGATTCTTCAGCGGACTCCGGAATCAAGTCAATGGTCTCAAAGAGAAGGGACTCAAAGGCAAACTCAGATTTCCGAAACGATTTCCCCAGCTGGGAAAGAAGAGAATCGACAACAGTGTCCGCTCGTGACAAAAAACTGAAACGTCGAGGTTCAAGTGAAGACCAAAAAGAACGACGGAGTTCCATGGATGGACACAAGCAGCGGAGGGATTCCAATGCTGTACCACCGCCTCCGAGGATCGTGGCTACACACAGGAAACGTCGTGCGTCGCCAACGCCACCAGCTGGTCCATCATATAGTGATCCGGACCAGGGACCCTCTCACGTCCCTTCAGTCACGGTTGTGTCTATACAAGAACCCAATCGAGCGGATGGCGAATGTCAAGCAACACCAAGGAATATTATGCCTACTATTATCACATCGGCTGTAACGCCCTCCCCAACATCTCCTACAATACCTCAAAGTAACAGTCAATCTGTTCAGGCTACGACTGTGGCTACCCCAACGATGACTTCTGCTACAACTAGTACGTCTAAACCTGTGCCAAATTTAGGCGGGAGACGAGATTCAACGACTCAATGCGGTCGAGCTAGAAGAGATTCTAGAGCAGCAGCTAGTCCTGAGAGACGATTGGGTCGTTTACAAAGACAAGCTACAGCTTATGATGACCCAAATGGTCCTCCAGGTTCTAGACGCAGGGACTCAGGCCCTTCCCTAGGGCCTGATGACGAAGGCAAAGGGAGAAGAGATTCCCTGAGTCCCGATTCCGCCGCAAGACCTAGGCGAGAGAATTCCCAATTGAGTCCAGACTGCGCTAGTGGGGAGTTGAGTCCGTCAGCTGCGAGACGAAGAGGCAGACTCAGGCGCCAAGCTTCCTGTGCCAGGATGGGCCGAGCTCGTAGTCCTGAATCCAGTTCCTGCTCAAGTCGAGACCCGAGTCCTTGTGCAAGACCTCCTGAACGAACAATGATACGAAGGCAATCAACCACAGAAGAAATATTAATAGCTCGAGGGTTTAGGAGACAATCGACTACAGAAGAAATGATTAGGTGTCGAAACTTTAGGAGGCAAAGTTCTCAAAGCGACGACGCCTGCATGCGATCGAGAGGGAGGCGGGACTCCAGCACACAAATCATTGATGGCACCATCGGAACAATGACTGTCGAAACAACCAGCACGTTCTTTGACTCCAGTACACAAACGGGTGAGTTTAGTCAAATTATTTGTTGTCATATTCAAAACTTTTGAACGTGGTTAAATTTTAATAGAGATGGATAGACGTTAAGAGGCATAACTACTGTATTCATTGTACTATAGTATAATAACGAGTATTGGCGTAATCATGTCGTAATATAAAATACTGGTCACATCGTTAAGTAAAAATTAATTAATTTATTGAACATTTAATATATAGTGTGTACATAAAACGCAATGATGAAATTATTATTAATAAAGCATTAGTAAAATTTAGGACAGTCAATAAAATTAGTATAAGGACGGGAAAAACAAAATAACCAGAATAAGTTCTTTATTGTAGCTTAAAATAAAAATATTTTATGCCAATAGCGATTCAAGTTTTTAATTTTAAAATCCTTTACTATATAAGTATTCGATTTTTTAATTTAAAACCAAATCAACAAAATTTTAAGCTCTGCTTTCATAAGCTTAGATTTCCCGCAAGCTATTGATAAGCTTTCAAACACGTGGTTGCACCCCCGCCCTTTTTCACCAACCAATAGGACTCCGCGCATTTTCCGCATCCTTTTCTTTCTAACACAAACCTAGGGGAGTAAAGGGAGAGGGAAAACCAGCGCGGGCTTGGGAACTAGGATAGTCAGACGTATTTTGACAGTTGTGTCTGTCGTGAGTTGGATGCCGAGATGAGAGGAACGCAACCTCAGAGGCGCAGGCTCGACCGCGCCCTGTCATCTGTTGCCTGCCATGTTTACCAGTAGGTCCGCGCAAATCACATCTAACCTCTTTGGGGAGATAAACAAATGAAACGATTGCGATGCTAAAACAAAAACATCGAATTTTAATCTAGTTATTGTGCTACTTGATAAAGTGTGTTGGAAATCGAATTAGAGGTGGTGCTTGTAAATATTTAGCCCGAAATGCCACCGTTTGTGAGAAAATTCGGAGGAAAATAACTATTTATGTACGGTTTTTATAAGTGTAAAGTGATTTTAAGTGAAAAAACATATTTTATTAAAGCTAACTTAACTTCTAGTTACCTTTTCAAATGTGTGACAAACTTAACCCTTATTTTCAAGGCTGTGAATATTAATCGGAATGAATAGATATAATAATAATGTGTGGGCTTATATAGCTTGAAATTGTTGTGAAAAAAGATTATATTATTTTCGGATGAATGTTTACAACAACGAATTCGGAGCGTCATGGTGACGGTGAGATTTACATTATTTCTCTATTAAGAAAACATTGACCCTTCTGTGAATTACTTGGGGACGATTTCATTACCATTAACTGAAACGACACAACCCTGTAATGTAATAATAACCATTCAACTAACTTGCTTAATAGGTTTGGGTCTTAAGCGGTATACATATAGCTAAATATCTGTTAAACATGTACATAGAATTATAAGTTACACATACATAGACATCACGCCTGATTACCTGTAGAAGGGAAGATAGAGACTACGTATACCCATCCATCCCGATCGAATATAATTATAAAATTATAATTAGGAATTCTTAACTAAATATTCATATTATTTCTTCAAAAACCATTGGTCAATATATCATGTTAGGTTCAGTAGGTACGAAAATTTAAAACCTAAAATATTCTACGGTTCTAATTTCAAGAGTTAATTAGGGAATAATCCAGGCTCCCAATGACTCAGTAGATTTCCCACGGGAAGTAGGGAGTTTACTCATCCTTTTATCTATTGCGCTGAATAAATTATGTAAAAAACGGTTTAGGTACTGATAGAGATACTATAAGATAAGACATATACTTAATGACTGGATGTTCTAACGAGGTATACAGACAGTAAATACAATCAGGTCAATTTGAAGGTATTTCAGTCACTAAAAAGCACTGACAACAGACAAGTGGCAATATGAAAGTTATTGATAAAGCTATTCTTATGCGTTTGTGATTATTTAATTTTAAGGACAAGTTTTCATGTAATTTTTTATGCATTAAATAAGTGATTTTATGATCCTTATATTGAATAAAAAGCATTTCATTACACATATTTTCTTGTTTATTATTTCAATTATTAGAGCAGTTCAAAATCATAATAACGCAAATATAGATAGATCACTTATAAGTTTCATCATTACATTGCACATAAATAATAAAAGTTCGAAGACAAATAATATTTAGTTACGTGCAGTTAAAGGTACTGCTGTATTTGTATTATAAGAATACATGATATTACGTTCTTCTAGTTTGAGTGGCCAAAAACATACTCAAGAAAGTTGACAATCCTTCTCATAGATAATATATTAGTAGGATAGGTCAGTCTAAGTACTTTCAGCGATAAGTTGAGATCCATTACTAGGACACCAAACGTCTATTTATAGTTTGAATATTGACTGGATATTCAATAGAATCAGTAATGTGACACTGGTCAGTCATTAATGTTCGTAATATCCTGCGTTACTTTAATTTATAGAGAATTCAAAAAACAAGCTCTCTACTTTTTTTATCATAATGTATTACTATAAATCAGTGATAATGTGTTCTCTATAAAGACATTGTTATTAATCAGTGACATAAACATACCCTCTATAAATTCTTAGTTCTTACTATGCCACCTCATTTCGATAACGAACAAAATTTCCAGTCGAAGTAAAACTTGTCCCATATAATATTTCAAGACTAGTTGGCAATCTTTCACGAAATTCTCACCAAGTTTTACAGCGCGGAGCTAGAACAAAGAACAGCTGTCTGCGTCCTCGTACAAATGGTGATTTTTTTAAAGTTCTCAGAAACTCTAAAGTGACCAAAGACGGGGGATGTAAGCCTGTAAGCCTTTTGGGAACTGAGAGAAAGTCCCCGTTCCTAGAAGTCGCTTTTTAAGTATTACAAGTTCCATTTTCAGGGCACTTATCAAACTCGTTACTTTTTATTTTCACGTTTCACCAGTTTGCAAGATTTCTTTTCTTTTTCAATAAGAGCGTTGTTTTTTCTTTCATAGTGACGTTACGAACCCGATTATACTGTACAAATGACTGAACATTAGAGGTGACAGAATTGATTGAATTGTTTCCATGGTTATATACGCCCCAAATGGGATCAAAATACGTGAATATATGTATGTGTGTATAAAATAACCCATTTTTAAAGTTTCTTATACTACTCGTACAAATTATCTTTATAAACAAAGCTACAGTACAAAATTCGTAGTCGCTATATACTACATGTTTTTCAAAATCAGTAGCTTTGAAATGGAACGTGTTACAGTTTCAATTCACACAATGATTCAGGCTAAATTTAACTCGACTGTAACTGGCAGATCTCTTGACAAGACACTCGAGCGGAACAGCGTGTTTCAAGCCTCTATCACCTGCAATGCATAAGTGACGTACAATGGTTAAATTTAGAACGAATTAAGCCTTGATGGGCTGAATTCAAACTTGAATTAGGTGGAAGTTTTTACATGTTCCTTAGTTCTAGCATATAAAGTGTTATAGTGTGTAAGTTACTTAAAGTGCGTAGAATTGAACGCAAAAAAAACAATTCATTTTCATATTACTTCAATTATAATACAAATCTAGTTCAATATTTATAATAACCCTAGTCCTATACCCGTTAATAAACTTTGTCTTATTTTGCAGCATACTAAAAGAAAACACTCAAATACATACTTTCTTTCACCCATTAACCACTTCAAGATATTAGTTAGACTTTAGAGTGAATGAAAATTCGCACATAAAAGTAACCAATGCACACATCCACATAAAAGTAACCATTGCAGACAGTACATTTAAATTTAAAACCAGCACGACACGTAATAAATTTCAATCCACCCTTAAGCATGTAAGTGAGACAAATCCGATAGTCTGATTGAATGAACTACCCGTCAAGCGTTGAAGCGTCTTTCATTAGCAAACAAAAGGAGTCGTGAAAACGAGAAGTTTATACCTCATTTCGATCTTTCCATCTAGACGTCCCTTGTCTCAGACCCAACTGAGTCAACGAACTAAGAAAATGAGAATATACATGAAAGCTAACGGTGACTAAATACAAAGCTGGGAAACCTTTCTTTCGGCTAGTAAAGGTTTTATAGAGAATTGTTTGTTCGAACTGAAATACGTTATATTAAGTCTTTTGTTTATGTGAAGCTAAATCTTGTTTATTTGGATTAAAATGGTGTAGAGATTACAGAGTAATAAACAGAGAATACTGTCTTCCATATGACCTATTACAAGTCACTTTGGTTGTTGAATATCTAGTCAAATGTAGGTTAGGAGTTACTGAAAAGCTTAGCAATTATAAGTTTATGATTGTCACGCAATGCCTGACTACTCAATAAATATTGAATAGTAAATATGCTTTAATCATAATAGATATTAATACTAATCATATTCACATGATTTTCTTTGGATAAATCTTTTACGTCTTTTTACATGCGTATCGTTTTAAATTTATTGTTTTTTCTATAATCAAGGCTCAAAGAAAAGCTAATGAACAAGCTTATTTACGAGTATATTTATGTACAAATAGATATAATAATAACTGACCAATGTATTATTTGAAATCTTTCTAACTCCTTGATTATGTTTGCAGAGCCTTCGCCGCTGTATGACAACAACCACTACCACGAGGAATGTCTGCGATGCAATTCTTGTGGGCTGAACCTCACTGGGCCCAACCAGGTATTCACTCAATTTATGTTTATATATACATCTGTTTATATATTATATCTATGTCTATATATATACAAACATACATGACAAGTTATGGTAGTTTGTCTAAAGAGGGGTAGGGATCATAGATCCCCATTTTTACTAAACATATTCGTGCACATTCAGGTCAGATGCGATTTCCTACAGCGAGGAAGGTAGAGATTATAATACCGCATTTCTGCTTATTCTAGCAAACCATTTGTATATTATTTAAAACTTATGTGTTTGTTTAGTTAAAACTGAAGCAACTAGTTAAATATTTATTGCTATCTATCAAAATTATATACACACTCTCATATCATCACATTCTTCTAAGGGTGGAAAGCATTTCGAAAATATAGATCAGTGTGAATCTAAAGCTTATATTCGTTGCCAAGCGTAGAACCAAATTTCAATTTAAAGTAATTATTTAGATCTCTATATCCCATACAATAAACGGATCGATATACGAAAAGTTAATTACGTATGTTCAGGAATTCCATGTTTCCTACGCAACGCTTTAAGTAGATAGGTGAATTCAAATGAGAACATCATTTTATTTTTTAACTGCTCGTGGTTAAGGCTGAGGTTACTTTAATTGAATATTTAAACATTTGATTAATTAATTGACGAATTGTAGCGTTAAATTAGTTTTTGAATAGTTGAATTAATTGTACAGTTCTATATGTGAAATAAAGTATGAAACCTGTGTATTCTTCAAAATGTGTACACGATCTGAATTAATCAATGTGATTTACAGTGAGGTTACTATAATAATGTAATACTTACATTGCAAATGATGTCTTTTTTAACACTTCTGTAAAAACACTGACTTCCCTTGATGGATATCAACTGTTAAGGGACCTTAACGGATTTCTGAATGATACTTTTCCATAATTTATACTAGCAGCATGACAGAATACACAACTTTAACAAATCATACTTTGCATAGTTTCATCTAGTAAACTTTCTACAATTTCATTATTCAAAAACCATTCCCTCGTATTAAGCTCTCCTGCATTTCCTTCTGAGCACAATCAAGGAGCAAATCGATGGCCAAGGTAACCTCAAAGGCCGCTTCAAGACATCTCTGCTTTTCCATTAACCTAACAGCTTAATAATGCGCAGACAGAATTGCATCTGGCCTTCAATAGAATGGTTGGAATTCCGTCTGTTATTAAATTGGACGCAGATCGTAGCTTTCGTTTATCACATACATACGTACACATAACATGTTAATAAGTCTTAAACGGATTCAGAGTATAAGAACATAGAATCAGCCCTTCACCTTCAATTGTTTAAAACACACCAGTTTTTGTAGAAAGTCAGATATTTCGAGTTATATATTATATATATATATTATATATATATGTTATATATATATATATTACTTAAAATTGTCCTCTGTACATCTTTTTACATGACTTGGCCTGTCAGTCGCTCGATAAATTTTAAAATCAACCCGGTTTCCTGTATAATATATGTACGAGTAATATAATAATTTCTCAATCTTAGATTATTACGTTAAAATGTTATCCATACGTCTCTGTACAGATACTCCGTGGTCATATGTATTATTGAAATTTTACGGTACCTCATAGGTCTTATCTGAGCACCGGAATTAAACTTTTCATCTCTGCCTCCACCAAAACTCAAGCTTAAATTACCGCCACGGTGGCCATCAAAATTAACTTCGGACCTACCCAAACGTGCAAATAGGGAAAGATACAAGTCAGAGCAATGAAATCGTAATCTTATTGCTTCTAACAATTAAGGGATTGGTCGTAACGTCGCTAAGGGGCAAATGCCGAGAAGTCTACGTTTTGTCGATAATGGGCGCTTTTATTTTTATAGACGTTTTAATTACGCTTGGGACGGTGCTCATAAAACTGTTTTAATGGATCATTTGTTGGGAGTTTTACACCTGTACTAAAGAAGTTACGGCTATTAACAGAATTTCTTTGGGAAACTTCTGTAGGTGTCAGTACCTCCATAATTCCCTAAGGACTTTTTAAGTATTGTACTTACAAAGCGAATATTTTAGGTTGCTACATTGTTCTGGCGTTGAACTTGATATTGGTTTTTGTATGCCCCATGCTCAAAACTCGTGATCTAATTAGAAATATTGAATTCTGTGTCATAGGATGAAAAGAGTTTAACTTTAATTACACACGAAATATAAGTATCCATAATCAAATGATTAAGAATTACATTGTCTTAATAATGTTTGGACACCCGTTTCTAAAATTTACTACTTTGCAACATATAAACATTCCCAAAAATTTAGAGCCATTTGTTCATATGCCGATTTTCATATCCTACAATGGCGCCCTATTTAAACATTACATAAAAAGAATGAAAAGTCAGATTTTGTTAATCCTTCAGAAAAAACATTGTAATATGTTTTATTCCTACGGTTAATCTTTTTTAATCCTTAACAATAATTGCAATTAAAATTCGTTCGTTCCCCTCTTTTCTAACATTTAAAATCAAGATGTAAGAATGCGAATAATTAATTGTGCTACACCCTGAGTATTTAATAAGAAAGTAGATAAAGGTCAGCTTACACTTTAGCAGGATACGTGATCACTCGCTAGCTTAATCTTTTGTGTGGAATCCACTTTAATTGTCCTCTGTAGCGATTCAGTGCTTCGCTAATTGTTTTCTTAATAGTGTAATTGACTCCCCTTTTTTAGTTGACTTTCGGAAACACCAATTCCGTACAAACAGGAAGTATTAACACAAACATATCGGGTTTATTTCGTATTAAAGGTATAGACAGGGACCTAAAGGTAAGTTTGTTAATGATGTGATTGAATGATAGAATTACAGATAGTTTTATAAAGATTGTGGCCTGGAATATGATTGCCTTCGATGGATGATAGCAGAGTGAAGAAAGATATATAACTGGATGAGGTGAAAATTTGATTATGAATTGATTATACCTCTAAGACATGTAGCGTTGAAATAACCGAGATATGGAGTTAAGAAGTAGAATGTATACAATGTAAATGATTGAGACGAGTCTATCTGAATCATTTACATATACATATTACATAGTCTATGATTTTCATAGTCAAGATTTTTGAAAATAGAGTTTCCTCAATGTCTATAAACGGGCGCAACGTCTCTGCTTGTATGTATGTAAATTTACCCATTCTTACATAAGTCACGCCGCCGCCACATACTTGGATACACCTACTTGTATACTACCCCATAAACATGCAGACATACATATATGTATAAAAGTAAAGAGCATAATAAATCAATAATACCGGATAAAAAGCACTTCATTGAATATTTGCTTAGGTACTAGGTTGAAGGTTCGTTTGTTTTCATTCCATAAATCATCCAGTAAGAAACAGGCTTTAGGAGAAATAAGTACTAAGGGCTGAATGGGTCAAAGGAGGCCATTGTGTTTTTCGAGAACGCCGCAAATAAAAGCTGTATTTTGCTCAAGAGCGAAATTGTTGCTTACTTTTACTAAATGCTGACTTTACTAATTTTGGTTCAGTATTATTAGTCCCGTGTGAATTTGGTACTTAATATTATAAAAGAAGGTATCGTTCCACATCTTGTGTATGAAATTTGTGACTTGGGTTAACTTAAAAATTTGGGATGTTAAAAGCGTCTATGATTAGTTGGACAGTTTTATGTACCAAAAAGGGTTATGTAAACACTAATAATCGCCAAATATGTAAGTGATGTATGGATGTCATGGTACGAAATGGGGAGTCATGATCTCTACTTAAAAATGTAAGAAAACGGGCTTGACGTGTATGTATGTAAGACTGCTACCTAAACAAAAGTTTTTTAATTTTAAGTTAATAATAAACTTTATTCACCAAAGGACACAATACACTACCTACACTTTGACACAACTTCTATCAAATCATATAAAATTACAAACATTATTTTAACATTCGCAATTTCAAAGCTTCTTATTGCAGCATGAGCACCATATCTATAGACATCTATGCCATCTCCCCAGAAACGCGCCCGCCGCTTCAAGAACCAGATCCTGTGCGACCTGCACTTCGCGGATGTGGCGCTGATGGAGTGCAGCGACTTCATGCAGCAGCTGCGGAGCTTCAAGCCCCAGTCGCTGGGCTGCGCGGTGGCCAGGCGCAAGTCCTCCACCACGCTCATATTCCCGCTGCCGCCGCAGGCTTGCTCAGGTGAGGATTCGGAGTTTTAGGTAGATTGAGTGTGACCGTATATGGACAAAAGACAATGGGTTTACTACCATTAACCCCTGTAGGATATATGAAAGTTCAGGTGTCTGCTATTGTAAAGGTAGTAATTCTATTGAACTACGGAAACTTCTGAAACGTTCACAAAATGGTAACTAGCTTATTCATGATGTAGGAGATATATGAATGAGATAGGTAATTAAAAATTTTTTGTCATAATGGGGTTGCGACCTCTGTCGTTGGACACCTATGTTTAAAGGTTCACAATCACGATAGTGATGTTAAACGTAGATAATTTCTAAAAAATATGTATTGATACACAGCTAGCCAACTTATTTATGTAGTGATTAGTAACATAATTCATATATAAAGTCAAGTAATACAATTAATACATAAAGTCAATGCCAGCCTGTTTCGAAACTGATCCTGTACGTATCCCAAATCAAACATTAATCACATTTTTATAACCTTTTATTTTGATTCCCACTTTGACCCAATTTCGTTCGTAGCCGAAAAAGGTGTGAAAGTCCTTTGAAACCCAACACTTCACCTACTAAACAGAGTCTCGAATCCATTAGTTGGTCCACTTTCTTTGTTTGCCAGTCTGCAAGTAACCCTAGGCTCTGTCAATAAGAGCGGAGCCGACGAGTCAATCCAAATAAGGGATTGTCTACAAAGTGAAGCGAAATCTTTTACATTCAAAATAGGGTCTAGTAATGGTTACGAATAAAATCTAATAGGTACATATTGTAATTAATTATGTGTCCTATCATGTAAGTTCTATATTTGTATTATAAGGGTGGACGAATCATTTCCTTTCAAATCTAGGCACCTTTTCGATATTTGTCTTTTTTCTACCGCAATAATCGATGCATTTCGCAATTTTTTATTGCGATAAATATACATTTTATTTAATTATTTTAATTTTTAATGAAATTTATAAAAATAGTTGTAGTATAGTATAGTAGTCATAGTATTCATGTAGTTTTTATATGTTAAATGACAATTATACGGAAATGTTCATTCACTAAACTTTATTTCAATTGGTACATGCTCAAGCGGGATTTGAACCCTGTACCCACTGATGCAAAGTCAAACCCCAAACAACTGAGCTACGTCGAATTACCATCAAAACATTTTCACAAAAATACGTACTTAGGGCAATGACACTATTATAAATAGATTATGCTAAATATGTAATGTAGGTAAACTTACTATACAAAAATGTGCTACACATTTTATGCTTACACTTTCATCTCCATACTTTAAAGTCGGAAATTAAATACGACACAAAGAATGTCATCTCCCTACTTCCTAGGAATTTGAGTTGAACTTTGTCTTGCGTAATGTACGAAACAAGGTTATTAATATTCACGTACACGTTGCTGACAACAATAACAAGAACATTTCGTACGTTCCTCGCATGAGTGCTGTAGGATTAATTTCTTGGCAACAAGGTGACTTTGTAACGAGCGAATGGGATCCCTCTCGTTGTTTCTGAATACAGTTCAGGTGAACCTGCTAATAAAGCGATATGTTACAATATGGAAGTGTAGAGTGATGCTTTTGTTTGAGTAGTGATGGGTGTGAAATTAGAGGATAGTTTGATTAATTAGCGATTGTTATTATGTTATTATAGGTCTTATTATGCTTACTCATAACTGCATAAATTATGAGGATTTTATCTTTAAATTCCATAAATTGAAATTATGGTTTCAGGATGTGACCATAAGTTACAAGAGGCCACTATCATGTGAAAAATATGAATTGACTTTACATCATCATGATTAATAATAATAAGTCCCGTTAATTATTAAACATGAGTATAAATCGCAAATCTCTTGAAACTATGACTTAACATCCTTTATTTCATCTTTTCAATACGTATTTTCATTACATTATAATTGTAGAGGTATAAATAAATAATTATTAACACAATATTATTATTTTCCACCCCTGTTGTAAATTAAAACATAAACAACCAAAAACTTCTCGAAAGCAACATTAACGTATGCGTAAACGAATACAACAACGAAGACAGGAAAAAGTCACCTGAATAATGAGTCCCTTAAATATTTATAGGCGTTTCGCGGTTGCGGTTCAGTTATTAGAAAAGTTTCACCTTTCACGCCGCTTGGTATGTTGATCGATACATTTGGGTTGACAACAAGGAAATGGGGTTCCACACTTTCAGGCCCAGTTCACGGAATGTCTAAGGGGACTCTTATGACAACTCGCTATTCTGTGAAATGTAGGGCAAGTGTCGGAAATTGTTTTACTTAGAAATATATTTGGTCAAGTAGGTCGTATTCAGTTAAAACTCATTTCTCATCATATACTATATATACTTCTATGCTAGTCTGGGACGAAAAAGAATGCTAAGTAGCCGTCGTTCTTCCAGGCATGTCGTAAGAGGCGACTTATATGAAATCGTATAGGAAATCTAATGACATCACAACTTCAATATTATGTTGATAAGTGACCAAGTAGATTTTGTCATGACTCCTACGTTTTGTCCGCCCCGAAAGGAATCAACGGAGGTGAACAAATATGTATATACATGTATACAATATAAATTGTGCTGAAATTACAAGCTATACGGAATTGGTTTCCAATAAAACTTGTCAATCGCTCATCGAATAGTAGGTAATCAAAAGTGCCTGATTGGTACTTACTCGCAATATATGTAATGATATACTTATTAAAATTATAGCATACTGTAAGTCTCTTTTCTCATCTCTACAGAATAAAAAAAAGAAAAGTTCATTCATCATTCATTCATTCGGTCTTTAATTAAAGCAGCGTAGTATGATGTCCCGGATTAGCTAATATTAAAAAACCTTTCTTATGAATTTTCCGGTAACAGATTTTTGATTCACTTTTTTGTAATTGAATATGGCACCGTGAAAGGTTTTTCAATTATATTCGTGCTTTATCTGCATTTGCTCAGTCTAATGGAAACCTTTTGTTTGAACAAGGAAGTTATTGTTTTCGTATTAGCTGAATGTTGCTGAAAATAATGTTGGCTTTTCATAGCATATTTATATTTGAGGTATTAACCTTAAACCATGTTTTTGTACAGTAACTACGACTTATATTAAGTATTCAGTTTAAATTAAAGAATAATATATAATTATTCTTTAAATTAAATAATCGTATATCGTATACGTTTCTAAGAAAATGTAAAACTTAATGTAAGGATAAAAAAACAAAACAACTTAATATATATTCATAAATATTGACGCATTTGTAACAGTGTTGTACATTAGTAATAACTGTCTTTTTATATTGTGATATAAAGTATAAAACATAGATATTATTTATGCTATATATTTTTATAGATTAATAAGAAATAAAATAATTAAATAAAGTGTACTTTAATCGCATGTATACATATACATTTGCGAAATGCATCGAATACTTTGGGGAAAACATCGTGAGGGAACCTAGTTGTTCCCCGAACAGGTAATAGTAAATGCTTGTAAATAGACACACGACTGACCACCTGTTATATTGAGTACTGACTATCTGGTCAACAACCTTCGCAATTACAGAGATAGACTTGTATCTCTACCTCGGAAGGGTTAATCTTCGTGAACGTTGCTCGAAAAATCATATATTCACCTACCAAAGGAGGTGAGATAAGACTCTTTGGAGGCTTAATAGAGTCATGCTTTCATTCAATCTCTGTGTTCGACGCTAAGTGTTCGGTGATCGAAATCAGGGGCTTACACAATTTCGCTTCTTCACTCCCAAGGTCACTTACTTTTTATCATGTGGAGAAAGCTAATATCTCTTTTAACTGTTATTTATACTTATTAAATAGTTTCATAAATGTTTAGTATTACTGTTAAATCTTCACAATTATGTTTGTGCATTGATTATAATGTATTTTTTTATATGTTCTGAAAAGTGTAAGTAAACATATTTATTGTAGTAGGATTAGATATTATGTGATTTTAATATTATATGTACTGTAATAGTGGTAATAGACTAGAATTGAGATTACTTTATGAAAACGAAATGTCTTTTGTACCTAATGTAATATCTGTTTGTATGTTCAGTACATGTATGAATGTTAACTAGTAACACTGGTAAAAATACATAGTTAAAGTATACAAGTATTTCTATATCTGTTAATATCGGATTATAGTTGCCCAACCATTAAATTAGCTCAACACCAATATCAGATACTATCAACAGCCTATCCCCGAGGCTTTGATAAAGAGGGATTCAGCCAAACTTGTACAATTTTGGCGCATCTTTGGCCCTCTGAATAAGGTACCGTCCACCAGGTCATTTGGATTAGTACCCTATCTTAATTGGAAAAGTTCTAGTTTCGCTTGGCAACTAAGTTTTGTATTTTGCACAACTGTAGCGCAATCGTGATATTGTAGTATAAGATGGCTCTATTTTGGATGCTGCTGGAGGACCAGTGATGCAGCCTAGTTGCATCGTATACTGAGGCAGCACCTTTTCACTGCATCAACGGTTTTCTACACATTTATTTTTTACATGTTTGTGTTTTTGTAAATGTAGTGAATAAAGTGTTTGTTTTCTTTCTATTTTGACATTTGTGGACATTTAAAAAAGCCTTCATTCTGATAATAGAAACATATGAAAATAAAAAAGAGTATTATTAAAACTGTAGAACAAGCTTCTAGTTGTCTATCTATGTTAATATTTTAAGGAACATTAAAAAAATACAAAATGTTATATTAAATAGATTAGTAATACTCGTAACTATACTGCTACTACTTCTATTATCGGTGAGCAATGGAAGAATCGTGAAACATTTGGGTTAAGAAGAGAAAAGAAGAAGTTGGAACGTCGGCTCACTCTAAGGATGAACCCCAAGCATATTATGAGGCTTGGTGTTCTACCTTACAGTGAACTGATGCTCTTTTTTACCTCTAGAAGAGAAGAAAGAAGATTTCAGAACTGAGGAAGAAGATCGAAATAATTATACTTGTTTATTCATTATTTTTTTATTTGTACATATTTACTTATATTTAGTTTAATTTAATTCCATATATGCATATCAAATTGATGACTTGGTACTTAAATATGTTTAAAACGACTTTTATTTTCTGTATAATATTTTACGAATTATCAATTGCTAAGTATTTGTTTAATTATTATAATATATTTATTATTGGAGAGTAAGCACCCAATATATGACATATTATATTCACACAAAAGTTTAAAAGTCCATATTACAATACTTGGTAACTTTAGCCAGCAATCACTGTTTCTGGTGTCTTAATATTCTATCTTCTATCGTCTTATTAGTCTATTCTACCGAGGTCAAGAATATTGTGATATATGTGTAATATTTGCAAGGACTTACATCGAAATAATATTTACCTCCGTCAAATGTCAAACATCAATAACATGGAGAATATGAAAATCCATTTGAAGATTGCATCTCAAAGATATACATGGCGTATAGATTATATTAACCATTTGAATTTCATTCTTTCCCGATGTATAAAACGAATCAATTAATAATATAGTCTTAAATTATCGTAATATGTAGAATAATAAATATTTTACCCTAGTACAATATGTACTGAGAAGGAGGCATAACTAATAAAAAGGATAGAAAATGTACTCCAGAAACATACTAACACACTACAACGTTATTAACTTAGGTATTTTTGGTAAATAACTTTTTTTATGCTCGTCTAAATACAATCCAAAAATCGTAATCGTATTTATGTTTTGTACTACTCTTGATCTTAAATAAAACCTTACCTACCCTACGTAATGTATTATATTCACAAAGCAAACAAAACACCTAGAACTTAGATTCAATTTTGCACCAGCTAGTACAGGATAAGCTGAAGATTCACTGTAGCGTGGAACACTTGCAACTTTTCTTCATCATTTTCCAATAGATTAACCTTGCTTGCTGATTCACCGTTTTCCATTTATTAACTAGTGCAGTCTTTGAAACCATGTGTAGGGAAACTGTGAGATTGGTCAGTTATATGCATATAGTGCATTTTCCTTTGGGAGATTTGAAGGTCCATGTTCGCTTTGGTAGATTAAACTATGATTAAAAGTTATTGTTGATTAACTTGATTAGGATGGGTACAGAACATATTTAATCTAAACACCATTTAAAATGTGAATGAATATTGCACTGTTTTTTATAATTTGTAGTTAGCGTTAAGATACCTAAAAATTCAATAATACCACTTGAATTATACAAAAATATCGCTGTCATTTATATGATATATATGAATAGCATGTATTTCATCCATTGCTCATACAAGAAATTAATTTGTCTCTTATACCTACGTAATATATTTGATATTAAACTCTATTCGTGTACTCTATATTTATATTATCATAGTAATCAAAACGATTACTAAAACGTTTTTGCTTGTAAATGGCGTCATGACTGACCACCTCTTACATTGAGTACTGACTATCTGGTGAACACGTGGGTTCGAGGTGGCCATAGAATTACTACCTTCGCAATTGCGGAAATGGACACCTGAACCTCTGACTACCCAAGGGTTACTATATATATTACTACGCAAGGGTTAATATTCGTGAACGCATTTGTCTTTTTTTATTACTAAGACCATCCTTTTTTCTCACCAGATGAGTTTTGCGAAGAATACCCTCACAGCGTGTTCCCCACACCTGGATACTGGATAGAGTGTTCCAGGCAGAAGATAGCCACCGACAACCTATGGGACGAATCGGAGTCAGAAAGAGACAGCGGGCCAGACAGAGAGGGAGAAGGATCAGGTAAGTTTATTTATTTATAAGTATGTATGTACATACTTAAATATACAAAAACCATTGCATATACGTTACATATATCACGTTAGTTACAGGTTGCTAGCGCAACGTCGAATTGTTTCGATTTACACGCACACTTTCACCGTCATTCAACCTTACGGGGTTGTAATACTTCAGTCACTTCGAACACACGTGTTAACCAAATAGTCAGTACTGGATCTAATTCTACATTTATCAGAATAGACTCTATTACCTGTTCAGGGAACAGGAAGGTTTGCTCATGATACTTTCCCTAACTATGTTATTTTTATTGTGAAAAAGTACATAGAAAATCACAATACTTCATTTTCATTGTTACATGCTTCGGTGTATGAACCTTGCACCCACGTAAACAGAATCAAGCCTCAATCAACTGAATTACACCAAATTTCCATTCCATTAATACTTAGCCACTAAAACATGCCACGAAGAATGGCAGCTAGTTATAATTATTATAGAGTCTCACCATAAACAGTATTTGATCGTATATTCATCAAAGTAGGTTGGTAATTCAATTGGAACTCTTTCTGGGCGCGGGTTGCTGGCTGATTAGAAAGCGGATTGTTCGTAAATTATGACCCCGTTGGAGTTTGAAATCAGAAACGATATTACTTCTTTTGTTTGGGACTCTTGTTTCAATTGGAAGGGGAAGTTTCCGGAGCGTTTATTCAAGGAATATTTAACGATGAGATCCTTTGTATTGTATAAAGATACTTATACCTTTTATGCTAGTAATAAAATGGTGTTGAAACCTGTTATTTCATTGGTGCAATTATTTGTAATTTTCAATATTACAATTTGAGTGCTGCGATGTTCTCAGATACATTATTAATGCTCATAACCATACAGAAATTACATTACCCAGTCTTTGTCTATAATTTAATAGAGTAAAGACTTGATTGTATGTGTATGATGAAATACTGCAATAAATGAAACAAATTCAGTCCAGTTTGGAAATACTCAGAATGCATTTGTCTGTCTAAAAGCTCAGGGCGAATATAAGAGAGGCTTACACGAACTTTTGCGCTCCTGGCTCCCTCCCTTCATTCGGTATTTATTTTTGGCGAACTATTTTTACGAATTCCTTCAGAGACTATTCAGACTATATCTGGACAAGTTCTAGAGTTTTTAGATGAGTATTAGTGTATTTTAAGACAATCCGAGAAAGCGCTTACGAAAAATCTTAGGGTAAGGAAATTCTGTCATATGTTCCAATTAATTCTTATGTACATACATACACATAACGTTGAATTCCTCACAAAGAGGCGGTCATTTACTCGATCCTTAAAAAATATTTTTCTTCATTGACCTCCATACCTCATACGATCGGCAGTTATAAGTTTTTCTAAAGTCGCCTTTTTTCATATATGTACATAAATATAGGTTGCCTATAAAAATGTCTTAAAATAGTAATTTTTAAACACTCGCAATTTATACTCATTTTATTAATTATGTGAGACTGGTTCAAATCACGATAAATTTATCAAGGCAAAATAAAGGTAATCACATATCTTTATAAATTTATCGTAATTTGACCCGGTCTCACATAATTAATAAAATGTCTTAAAATAATTTGACACGTGTACCTGATGAAAAATGTTGACCTTACAACAAACGAAGGTTCCAGATTTATTACATGATTGACAATTGATAGCCTTCAGAGATTTGATTACAATCCTATTTATTAACATTTGTTTATCTTATGTTTCATATAATGGCGTGCCGTTATAAAATTTACATGCTATGGATATTTTTTTGTTAGATATTTTACTTATATAGTTTTTACGAATCGAAAAAATATAGTATGTAATTGAAGATCTCTAACTCCCACAAAAATACAAATATCAAATATGTAAATGTAAATAAAAATATTTGCACTCTCGTGTTCATTCGACTTTCGATCAATTACTTTCTTCTATATATAATATCTAACAAACATAACAGTACATCAACTCACTCTAAGAATCACTCATACAAATGCCACTCTCTTAGCGTTTTTCTCGTACAGAAAGACATCAAAATAGTTCCTCAGACACACCTTGAAGCGGAAATTGAGTTTCTATCTGACCACCCGACTCAATTCTGATTGAAAAAAGACATTTACAACTAGGGGAGTTCTTCAAGTTCCCATTTCTTGTTACTTGTTAGGAATATTACGTTTCTTTATCAGAAATGATATTTATTTTACATTTTCAGCAACAGTGGTAGGCAACTGACATTTTTTATGAGAAAAATTCTAAAATAAATAATGTGATTCGTTTACAAACTTATACAGATATAATTCATTTTCAATCTCGTACTTTTTTATTTCATACATCAGATTTAAGAAGGGAAATATGGTTTTCTATAATAACTGCCTATCCCTACCTCTGTAGGGTAACACGTGAGACTTGTATATATGTATAAAGGGTTAGCATTAGATACGCGTAGCAGGAAAAGTTGGAAAAAATATCGACGTAATGTTGGCCATTTACATTCATTGCAAGTAATCATTGCAGGCTACGGAACACGGAGAATCCAATTTAGTGCTGCTAATTCAAACCATCCCTCCTTTCTCTTGCAGTACGATTAAGATTGGAACAAACAGTATTACCTAATACCTACACGTTCGCTCGGAGCATCCTTTGTAATTAACCTAATACAATTCCGCCGAACGAAGTGGTATAACGAAGCCAAATTAGAGAGTGTAATTTAATGAAGGCAGCCAATAGATTGTGATCTTGCTTCATATTTTTGACGGTTTATACTGGTAGCAGACGTAATGGAAAAAGTTTGGGGCGTTTCCTTTCGTGTTCAAGTTTGTTTTGCGTAGTACAATGCTCTGTTATGTAGGGAGGTGAATTATTGTTCCATTGCCGAAATGACAGGGCTTGACACCTATGTCATTTTGGTAAGTATCGATTTAATCAATTGTATTCGACGCTTAGGTACCCATGCCTATCACTTAGCGGAAATGAAAAGTTGAAAACGATATCATCGTTACATTGACGATATCACTTTTTGACCTACTTGATTACAATTATTTTTATTGAATTTCACAATAGTAGGCAGTAATAATGTGTTCTCATGTCTAAACATTTTTTTTGTGTTGGTTCCTTTTAACCTTTGATGGAATGTCTATTTAATTTCTTATTTGATTAGGTTTCTTACCTAATCAAATATTTCTTAAGAAAAAAATAATGATTTAATTATGGAGCAGGAAAAAGACTTTATATTTCTATGTATTTTACCTCCTTTAGTATGGCTTTGTAACATAAAGCAGAATGTTACAAAAGTAAATTATTCGCTTAGCTAGCGATCAATCTTAACACCGTGTCTAGTATTAAGATTGCGTATTTCAGGAGAAAAAGAAATCTTTTTTCCTATTGCGTCGGTCGGTCATCAATCTTCATATTAGTTCGCAGAATTTAACACTGGAGACTCTGACTCGATATTCTAAGACAAAGCGAACGTTAAATAGCACCGAATGATGATAGTTTCATTCAAATATTTTTGGTGCTTTTTAGAATACAACTTTACTGCTTTTTGTAGATTGTAAATGTATTCTAAACTCGCTTCTATTCTATCTAGAGGACTTCTTTATGGATGTCATAACTACCTTTTTTACATATACCCATAACTATCACACTAGACCTCGAGTAAAGAGGCCAGATATCGATAGGAATGCCTATTTTTTCAGGTCCTAGTAGGTATTAACTACGTCAAAAATCTTGGGTCAATTTTTTTTAAAATTACATGACAATCGCAAGCCTATTTTTCCGATCATTTTCGTTAGTACCTTTTTATAAACCTGCGCATAATTTGTTTATTTATACCCCATTAAGACACAAAATCCCAAACTGTCCTAATACAATCAGATTTGCAGCCTCTTCCCAATAACGGTGGAAGCACGTTTTAAATAAGTCAGAACCCAATTCCAGATCAGATCGGAAGCGCAAGATGATTCACAGGCTAATTTTGTTTGTATTGATTGGATTTCTACGTGCTTTGACAATGTAGAAGGCGGAACGGAAAATGCTAGAGCTTTTACAGTTAATTCTATTAAATGATAATATAAAGTATAATAACATCTTGTATGCTTTTATGTATTATAAGTCCTGGGCTATTCTGAGATATTAATAGAGTGATAACTAACTGTAATAAACATTTGAAAATAATAAAATAATTGAAAACTAGGATGAAATAAACATTTTAGCTGGCGTTTCGTTAAAGGTGACTAAAGGTTAATGGAATATTTAGAGCAATGGTCTTGCAAGCCACGAAATCATTACGGTCCATATAGATTTGCTAGTATGGACTAAAATTATAATATATCTCCAAGGTTATGTGTATCCTCTAAACGAAAATGTGGAAAATTTCTCATAAATTTAAGAATGTACTTCTACAGTCAACCACGTCATAAACCAACCACAAATTGAATAAAAAGCTTTTCCATAAATCATTATATACGAAAATCAACCGCGACCGAGACGAAATAAAATAAATTTAGCAATCAATTTCAATTAATGTCATAGAAGAGTGAAAGTAATTCGTGCCTACAATAAAGCGTGCATTAAATTTTACGATGTCAGGGCCGTAAAAAATTTCAATATACGCTGCTTTCTTGGTTATTCATAAAAAATATCTACGAACTCTGTTATTGGAAAGAGTATGCTTTAGATTTTAGGCATTTTTATGAGTATGGTTGATGGTAAACACGGCTATTCCTATAGTTCAGTGGAAGTTTAATTACACAGGGCTTAAGAATATAAAAAAAATAGTTTTGAGTGATTGAGTTTTGTATAAATAAAATCAGTTGGAGTTGTAATGTGTAATTCATGTGAATATAAAATGTTATTACAAAATAGGAAAGCGGTATATCTAATATTATAAACCACTAGAAACGTAAGCCAAAAGTCAGAAATAGAAAAAAGGGTGTATATAAAGGCGTAATGTGTGGTTGTGTAGGTATCACAAAATGTTCCATATTCATTTATGTGGGTGTAGTGTAGGTGGATTAAAAAATAACGTGCTGTTTTCTTTACGAAAGGCTGAAAAAGTTAGGTAAAGGTCTTTTTACAGATTTATACTTATCTCTTCGAGTTATTGACATTTAGCTAGTTTACATACATACATTAACATTTTACATAAGTACATATATATCAAGCACATGTCTACAGCAGTTCGTATTATGTCAATTTTATTTTTGTGGCCACGCCAAACACTTTTCACGAGTCAGGACCTACCTTGCCAGATTCTTTGTAGCCCGGCAAAGGCTTCAAAATGAGGATGAGAAAAATTAGTAGGTCACTATATACGGACTCTGACTGTTCTTAAGAAAACTTACATCCCTCAAGATATTTTCCTTCACGGTACAAGTGGTAGAAGTTTCTAGATGACAGTAGCGCTCATACAGTTAATGTTAGAACGAGATCCATGGGCTATCCTTTCACAATGGCCGGCGCTTTTCGGCACAACGATCACGTACATGAGTTTACTGATTCATATCATCAGAGCGACCATTCTGTGGCTCGAATTACTGCAATAAAATTAAATAAACGCGCCAGGGCCCCTTATTTATGACGCTTTCATAAAAGTGTTTCTTTCAGCGCTTTATATTGTGTGATTACGTTATTTAGGATGGAGTCTTGTTTGTTGGATACTTTTCTGCGCATTTACGCACCTGTTCATTTTTCATTGGGTGTTTCCTTGATGGAATGTTTTGCACTTTTTAGTCATATGATAGTCAAGCAATCTTCTAGGCGTGTCGAAACAAGCAGCTAAAGAAAGGATATGAGCTAGAGATAAATTGAAATTGCTGAAAAATTATGACTAATCTGTCACAAACATTTAATATACATCCTAGATAGTTAATCTAAGGTTATTGAGAAGATATTATGTTCCCAAGGTACTGACATCTTAAAAGGTATAGAAAGGGATAAAGGCAAATATAGTCAGGTTAGGTTAGGTATGTAGTTAAGATTTATCACGCTTTTAATTAAAATACTTTTTAGGATCCAAACTAAATTCACAAAAAAAGCATATTTCTTTACATAATCCCTTAAATTGGTAAACTTAATATTTGTTTCAATATTTAACATGCGCAACTGAACACATAAAATTATATTGAAATTAAATATTAACGAAGTATATCATGAATATACGAGAGACATTCAATGCACGTTTTCAATTATCTCTAAAGTATTTATCGCAGTCTCGGCTTTCATATTACGCTGTTTTCATACGGGGTGACTAGTAGTAAACATAGTCTATGAATAGTTTTAGTTTTCGTATGTGATAATAAAAAAAACCTAAATGTCTCAATGATGTTGTGATATGAACTCAGCTTTGTTATGTAATATGTTTAGTTAAATAACTTTATATATTTGTTTACGAATATGTAAATATTATAAGCCTAAAATAACTAACAAAAACCTCTTCTTCCTTAGTGTATTATTATTAAATATTGCCACGAAAATAAGCTTGATAATGCAAAACATTGATACATAAAAGATACATATCTAAAACGAAGCCTTTAAACACACAAAGCCTTAAGAAACAGCCTTATTCGCCGGCGCCATGTCGCCGATCTTATTTTAGCTTAACCCCAGCCAACGATGATTTAAACCTCTTCAAATAGTAATCGAGCATGCTAACGAGAGGTTATGGGGACAAGATTTCATGTTTCGTTGCTTTAATTGATTTATAACAAGCATACGTCATTAAGTATTGCCTATATGAAGGGTGGTATTTTAACTTCAAAACAAGACGGTCACTGAAGTGTTTGTGTGTCATGTTTTGTCGGTTAATTGATAATTCAAAGTGTAAGGCAATCACATTTGTAATTAAAGTATATAGGATTGTATCCAAGATTTAAATTATTAAAATCGATACTCTTTAATGGAATTACTTCTTTATTGTACTAATATTGTGAATGCCTTATGAAAAACATTAAATTTATGGTAACCACATACTACTAACCGCATACCGTTAACACGGACTCATAATTATTTAGTGGTATAAACTACGAGAAAATAAATAACATGACCAGTGCGTACATACACGAGTTTTAATAAGAATTCACTATAACTAAGGATTCAAATTAAGAACTCTTTTGAAAGTCGTTCTTTTCTAAGAAAACACTAAATCCCCAAACCCGTTTCAAAAGCAAATTAGAATTTATGCGAAAGAATCCCCAAAATAGGTCACAGAGTTCTACGACTTTTATTAAAATGTTTCTGGTGAATGTTTTCGAGAATTGTACAAATCAAAGTGAGAGACTTGAAGGACAATCAAAGTTGAAAAGCTGACTGGATTAATTGCTTCATTTAGTTAAATGATTTGACAAAGTTTCCTCTCGGAATTTCAACTCGCATTTGCGACTGCAGATTGAGAAAGTTCTTTGTCATCATCTAATAAGTTTCAGTCTTGACAACTATAGACGTGAAATGTACTAGCTGAGACACTGCTTTGAAGACCTCAACTTTCCAACAAAGTTCCTTTACTTAATAAGGGTAAATATAATAAGAAAAACAATAGCGTTTATTTACAATCACAAAAACATACACAATACAAAACGGTTACAATTAAAACATACAAATTAGGGGTTTAGTTTGTGCATGTTACTTTCGCAGCAAGAAGGTTCCAACTCAGCTGGATATTGCGAAATATAACGAAATTAACAATCCTGTTTATCTCGTAAGATTTTTACGAGTCATATTCTCGAATTAAATACAAGAAACCAAACAAAACTAATATATACCTCAAATACAAATATGTATAGTAATTCAATATCAGAATGTCACAATAAAGAAAATGGGCCTTTATTATCTCACACGTCGACAAATAAATTCATTATCTATATATCAATTAATTAACACCCCTCAATAAACCTTAATCCTGTACACATGTATAGTGGCGATAGAATCTAAGTTTTTACAACCCCAATATCAAAATATAGGTCAAGAGCTACACGGGTAGTGCATTACGCAACCATCCCCTATAACTTGAGTAATCTGGGTTCACAATACACGAGGTAGCTCAGGGTGTTAATAAATATGGAAGCTACTCTATTATTAAATCACATATGTAGACATATGACATGCGTGTGAGGTTAGAAGGACCTATAACCACTGAGAGTGTATGAGGAGGTGTATTAGTGGCAATGAAGTGAAAGTGGTTTGTCAGGATCAGGAATGGATTCGTGATCTCTGTCTACCCGTCTAAAGGGAATGAGGGTGATGTGTACGTATGTATTTATATGTGTATGAAAATGGATATGCGTGTGAATATTACGTTCCTATATTTTATAGCTTTCTGAAAAGTTGAGTTCAGGTGATTCTATTTATAACACACTTCGTGTTAGAATATATTACGTCATCAAATATACATACATAATGCTGAAACGGATTGCAAGACTGTGATTGCTCAGACGAGAGATAGACATATATTCAGTATTGATAGTACAAGTAATTTATCATTAACATAAGAATTGAGAATACACACACATTACAGCATATATATATTACAACATATTACACACATATACATTTATATATTTAGGACCTCGAAAATCTTTCAATAACAAATCTGTATTTGGTTATAGATCAACTATAATAGATATAAGATGTTTTTGTTGTTTAAAAAAATATCATCTATATACACTACTTTAAATATTTACCTTTATAACAGCAATAAAAATATAAATAAAACATCGTAGTCATACTAAATCTAATAAAATTTCATGCCAAATCTTCACAACAAAAACTCCTTTGCCTTTCAACCCTTTGTCCTTTATGCCAGTGCATTTTTACACCAAACAGGATTACTACAGTCAAAGGCTTTCATTCCACTCGGCCGTACCCTCCGAAATCACATCTTAGCCTAAGCCCGTGCGAAATAAGAATCCCCTGAAGACGAACCATCTGCATGGAATATTCAATTTTCATCTCAACAGCGAAGGTAATCATGTTGCAACGGCGTACGCCCCTTATTACGTCCTACTCGGGTTTGTTCGTTGAGTTCGTGACGTAAAACTATGGCCAGATCTAAATGTATTCCATTATTATTTGAGTTCATATTACAGTTATCATTTACATGGCATCTCGTATACTTACGACTGTTTCTGTTGCTTTTATAAAGGTTAGAACAATGAAATAATTCAACAACATAACTATATATCTATACATACTATAATATGTATAGTACATGTTAGTTATTGCGAACGTTTTTTGATTGAGTCTCAATTATATTGTACGAGTAGCATACCATGGTAATGTAGGTATATCATCGCTGTGTGAGAAATAGATTTTTTTATATTATCAGCGGAATTCTGATAGCATTTGTATGGTGAACAATTGCTAGTTCATCGCTTTACAGATTCTTTGATAAATATGCCACAAAATAGACAGCTAGTTAGCATTCTACTTATTTATATCACTACATGGTAAAAAACAAAGTCGCTTTCTTTGTCCCTATGTCCCTTTGTATGCTTAAATCTTTGAAACTACGGATTTTGATGCGGTTTTTTAATAGATAGAGTGATTCAAGAGGAATTGTTTATATGTAAATTAACATCGATTAAATAGTGGAGTAAGCTATATATTTTATACCCATGCGAAGCCAGAGCAGGTCGCTAGTATATATATAACGAAACATTCAGAAACTATCGAAATATTCTATCACAGTTTTTGTAGGAAGTAATAAAGCTTACCCTTAACCTAAGTTCCCTAATCCTTTAGTGTGTATGCGCCACAACTAACGTTCTCATTGACCCATTTAATACTTTGTTTGTGGTTCTGAGAGGGAGATTACTTTAGTTTGATACGTGAGGTATTTTCAAGGCTTATGGAATGTCGGACGTGTGTGCTATGACTAAAATATTATATAAAAATGGTTTTTGTTATGAAATGATAGTGATTTCTATTTGTATAGTTACTTAGCTTTTTAAAGTTTAGTATATGTACAGAGTGAATGGGTATGTTCATTTGTATAAAATGTCGTGTTATGGGTATATCCATTTGTATTAAATTATTAAGTGTTCATATATTAAATATGATTTTACCGGAAGATGGCGGTCACATATTAGATGCAAAAATGTAAGAACTAATTCTTAAATCATTAGTGTATTTAACGTACCGAAAACTTCTAAGCTATACTAACAGAATATTGTTACATACACAACTCTGAAATTTATACCTTTTTGCTATGACAATAACATGCACAATCTACTTTCTAGTATCTAAATTTGAAGAGTAAAGAGGTTCTGTATTGTTGTTGTATTGTGACTATCAATAAACTCAACATTCTTTAAATATATCTATAACCTGTGCATATTCTACTCTCGTCACAGCCCACTACAGGACAAGTGCTTAATACGTGACCATTTTCCTCAAACGATGCAACTGACATGTTTGTTCTCAGTAATAGTTAAGACTTAGTGTCCCTGTCTATACTCGGAAGCAACTTCGCTCGTTATTCATTGAAATCGCAGTAGTTTGGGCCCTGCACTCCATGCAGCCAAACCGCATCGTAGTTAACGACCAACTTGATTCTGTCTTGTGTAAGGCATGCCCAAGATATTCAGTTATGGGTACATATAAGGAGATGATTGAATGTTAGTCAAATGAGGTAGTTGTTAAGGTTAGACAAAATAGACTTTAAAAACATATATACCGGCATCACACTGGTATCTACGAGAGGGTAAACAAAGATCAAGGATAACCATTATACCCGAATCTGGTTAACAAAGTTTGATTTATAGACACATACTAGGTTATTATAGAAACTTTATTTAATATATAAGGACGACACAGACTTACAAACGTTTATTAAAAAAACATTAATGTTTTAATCACTTTCAGCTTACAGGAAATATGAGCGTAATTAGTTTGAGTCATGTTATGTCTTTATTTTTTAGACTTAGGTAGCATATAAGGAATTCAAGCATAATTATTAATGTACATGTAAAGAAGTGAACATAAATCACTATACTAACTTCACTTCAGCTTACACCAGAAATTTAATTCGACTAAAGAGTTCATATACATTTACAGATCATATACCTCGGTATTCTACTCAAGGTAATAAGGTGTAAAAATGTAAATACGAGTACATAAGTACTCTTATATTGCTATTTCCGCCTTGACACTTTCGCAGACACATTTTTTCTTCTCACCTTGGCGTCCAATTATATTACGAAAAGGTGCGCATGAAAAAATCATATACGTTACGGTTGGAAAGCCAACGATGTAATTTCTTTAGGCTGAGAATTTCATGACTTATTTTGGCTAGTCAACAAATTTAGTACTGGGTGGTTTTTTATTGGATTACTTAAATGGTCATATTAATTAATGGACTTTACTCGTACCTAGGTTATTTTAAAACGATTATATATTTATCATTGTGAGGCGAAACATCTTGAGAAAATCCACCTATACATCTGGTTACTGGTACTGATTGTTTAGTGGCACATGAGCGTAAGTAATAAATACTTTCGTAAGATATGTTAAGTATCTAAAATAACATAATATAAATCAACTTATATCTACATTTACCTACTGTAAGATATATAAATTCTTATATACATATCTTACGCCACTAACCGTTTTTTTTATATAGAGCCTTTTCAAACCCCAGTAATATTTCATCCTTGAAAACTGAATTACCATCTTTAAAATAGAGGGAGCACATTTTCTAACAACCTAGTTCTCGGAACTTATTCAAAATCCTCAGTGGCACTTTAAATCGGACATTTGTTTCCCGTGTTGACAATGGCTTGAATAAGCTTAGCCTCTGACTTGGGAACATGATGATATTCCTGAGAGACGGGCCCATATCATTCCAGCACATTCTATGACTGGATTAAGTGGAATCAACTAGCATCTTTGTGTTTTATCATAGCGGTTTTTGAATGCTTGCGTACGTGTGATAACGTTTTAGTTGGCTGTAATGAAAGCGTAAATTAGTGGACTGTTCGTATTTCAAATTCTCATTCTGTATGCAAATAAGACTCACTATCTATATTGTATATATAATGCACATGAATTCTTTTACGTAGTTTTTTACTATTGGTATTAGATATGAATTCAAAATAGAATTGCTTTGGCATATCTTTCGAGGCAAGTAAGAAACTTAGTGCCCATATTATCTATTGCATATCAACGTAATCTGAATCCCGAAGTTGTACTCATGGTTTTGAAAACTTAAATCTGAAAGAGAAAGGTATGATTATACGTATTTACATACATACATACACATCACGCCTGATTCCCTATAGAGGGGTAGGCAGAGATCACGGATATTTGTCCCGATCCTGACAGACCACTTTCGCTTCATTGACAGTCATACATACTCGGCGGTCATAGGTACTACTAACGTCACCCTTTTTCAATATGGCGGCCATCTGACCGTCATATGTCTTATGGACCGGCTCCAACGTAACGTATGTATTTTTTAATGTATGTGCAGTAAACATTCTCTTCTTTTCCAGACCGGCAAAGAAAGTCTGGTTCCCTTGACGAGGCGGCAGAAGACAGTAGTGACAACGGCTGTGCTCCGCCCAGAAAGAAATCGGTTATAGAGGAACAATGGGAACGGGCCGGCGGCTTCGAACTAACCTCGGTAGAACAGGAGACATACGAAAAGTACTTCTATAGCACAGAACATTGGAACTATTTTACCAATGACGAAGACCTTGGGCCTGTTATACTGTCGATCAAGCAGGAGACGTTGAATGGAAGGGATCAGTTTCGGTAAGGCGTTCGCTTTTTATTTGGTCGCGTAATGATTTCTCCTTGTATTAAGGCCATCAGGAAGCCAAAAGCTATGCTTTAAGCGATCAAGGATTTATTTCGTAGATTTTTTTGTAAATATAAGTTAAGAAGACAATGCTTAGAAGCTTCAATGGATTGTTGAATCAAAACGTATATTATAAGTCACTAACATACATACAATGGAACAAAATGCATTCACTAGCGATAGAACCATTAGAGATTCACCCACGTGAGTGTCACTCATACATTTTATCTAAGTACTTTTACATAATAATAAAAGCGTTAAGAAACTATTTTAAAACTATTCGTTACTACGAGTATACTCGTAGCTTGTGCATATCATTGTCGTAGCAAATGGGTTCAAACTCCGCTGGACGTGATTTTCTTATCTCTGTCAATGGGAGGAGGCAGGCCATTCATTTTCAAATGTGATATTTAACAAAGTTAAGCCACATTTAACGCTAGATTAACCCAACCTTACCCCACTAAACTTCAAATTGTTTTTGATGTTTTCGTATGTAATTTTCAGTTATATAATTTGAAACTTTAAAGGGCGATGACAGTAAAACCAAACGTGTTATTAAGATTTTTATTAATTTGAATTATGTAGTTTATAGTACCTAAGTACAATATAATAAATAAAACTTAGTATTAACACTAGTAACTGATCTAGTTGTGCGATTATTTTTCGTTATAGAATAAAATTTTAAATAGGCTTACTACTATCAGTAAGTAATTAACTCTACTATTAGTACTACATCACGTAATGTAGTACTAATAACTACCTAAACTCTCGCAAAGGGACTTAAGACAAGGTTCAACTTAAAGAGAAACCCTAACTATTCCATAGTTTCCCAAAGTGCATGCATGAAACTGCAAGATAGCGTGGCAACCAAATTGCCACAAACCACTCTAAAGCCCTTACCCTTACACAAGATAAACTAAGCTCCAGATTTAAATATTTTGTTTGAAGCTCAAAGTCTTCTAGTTTTTGAGGAATGGTTGGCAACCTATGTTTTTTATTGCATATTTCTACAGCGAGTCACTAGTTTTTTCACTGACCGAATTTTGAGTAGGTTATCCTTGCCCTAGTATAGTTTTCTTATGTCAGTAACCATGGTTATGTTTATGGTTATATGTACCTTCTACGCTAGCTTATAACTATTTAACAATCCACCGTAATACTTCGAATACCCGGAAAGAGATATCAAATCGTAATGTCTACTCATCTATCAAAATTATGGTATTTTTCAATGCATATTTCTTCTTATATCTCGTGCATAGATTTTTTAATTTTGCGATTATAACCACTCCATACAAAATTATATTCTTGTCTAATTACGTTAATATGTTCTTTATTTAACATTATTTTTATAAATGCTAAAGCCTTTCGTTCATTCATATAGCAAAAGCATATTTTGTTTATGAAAAATACAGTTCATTCCCCGCCATGTTCATAAAAACAAAACAAGCTCATTCATTCAAAGAAACGCTTTATCTTATTACACTTTGTATCCACGTTGTATTTGACTTTACGTTGCGCAAACAAACTTGGTAAAGGTGAACAATGTTATTTTTAACTAGTTCTTCAAAGTGAGCTGGAGGTAGAAATAAAATTTCTTCATAAAGAGTGGAATGCTAGGGCCGAGATTGGATGAGAAACTTTTTTATTGGAAATGCAAATTAACTAGCGAGCTGTCTGCTGCTCTCAGTTATGAATACAGCTTAAAAGGGCAATAAAGCAATGCCGTTATTAAAGTGTTTACTCGGCTTAGCCTGAAGTGAATCATGAGATAACTAGATGTTCTTTTAACAACAAGCAAATTATCATTTCTGAGAATTATTTGGCTGAAAAATTCCTTATCTTATCCTCAACAACTGGCTTTATTTAAATGAAAGTTTCTTCAAAACTTTTTGCTCAGCGTCCTAAAGAGGTCGGTATACACAATCTATGTAAGCAAGTAATGGACTTGCTTTCACACTCATTGTCCCCGGGAAGAGGGCAGATATCCAAGTGTCCATATCGACGTTACTCATTAAATGTTTTATAGTCACTTTCAACCAACTTTTCACTAGATTATTAGCACCCAGCATCACAAGTTTCCAAAGTTTATACGTACAGATAGTGTATCGAGACATATTATAATAGACATACGTTTACAATAACAAAACAGTAATCTGTTACAAACAGAGACAGCTCAAAAGCTGAATTTTAATCTGTGCTATTTCGAGCAGATCCTCGCTTATCATAACCCAGAGAGCTCTTGCAACCTCGTTCAAAATAAGAAGATTGTCAGCATTAGTTGCAGAGGGCTTGCTTATAACCGTTTGCTTTAATAATTAAATAGAACGGGCCGTAGATTTGTTGGCGAGAGAAATATGTTTTCATATTAAATTTGCATTGCGATGAAACGGTAATGTTTGTTTGTCATCAAAAGGATTTAAGCTTAGGTTTAATGCTTTAGGTGTGAATAGACGAATGATTTTGTTGTTTTTCTACCAGTTATATTATATTGCATAGTCGTTTAATCTTATTTATTATGGCAACTTTTATATTCCATACAAATTTTCATTTATTTAAAAGTATTATGCTATTACAAAATAACTTAAACTTTTGGGGTAGACAAAACGTTAGAGACATGAAAATCTCAACAAGATATTTTAAAATCGATAGGAAAGAATGATTCTCTTTATTCCCATGGAGTTTCTCAACGAACAACCATGATGATTCTCATCTCAATATTGAATAAACAATTTTCCCAGGTGTAAAATAATTTCGAAAACAATATTCCGACGCTCCACTGACATAAAACGTCCACAACTTTTCTTGACGTTAAATCTGTCACTCAGCGTTGTGAGGGGAAAACCTAATAAATTTCAGAGTAAGTTATAAAATATACATAGCTATATGAAAGCTTGGCTCATGGTCAATACTAATGAATTAATTGCATTATTATTGGCGTGTTTTCTCTTACGCACTTTCTTTAGTTAGAGCTCATTCAGTACGTGAACTCTAGGAGCTGACTGATCCTAGTAACGTTTGGCAAATAAGTTGAAAATAGATTATCGCCTTATAAAACAATAAATAACTAAACTTCTTAAAATACAAAGAGCAAAATTGTAACTAAATATAATATAATATTGTAGGACACTATCACACCAATTGAACTCAGCCCTTGCTAAGTACATTTAAGACTTGTGTTGAGGATATTAGTTAAGCTATATTGAAGAAATATATACTAATTATACATGGATAAATACATATATGACATATGTAATCAACGACCAGACTGGAAAGCAGAATAAAAGCGTAGTATTTAACTGTACCTCTACGGGAATCGAATCCTTTCACGATTTACGTTCAGGTGGTTAACCTATTACGCCTCCGTCGTCACACTGATGAAAATGAAACATGATGTTTTAGTTCCAGACCTTAAGCAATAATACATTTTCTGTCATAAGCTCCCTAAATAGGCTCACAAGACCTAAAGAATAAGAACGTATAGGCTTCGTGGTGCCACTCGCTGGTAAGGTCCGTAAAAATTTTACGATTATGTACAGCAGCCAGGTCCGTTGTTTGCATTCGTTTGCCTCCTCTCGTAAAAATTTAAATAACCCCGACATTAAAACCTGTTTGTAATGAAACTCTTGTTTCGTTTAGGTTGAATAAAAGTTATGAAGTGCCCATTCTGTTTGTATACATTAGTGGTAAAGGACTTTTTTCTTAGTGAAGCGTGACCTGTTTAGATTTGTACAAAAGTAACTAAACTTTTGGTTATGTTTTTTATTATACATAAATAATACAGTAAAGAACTATGTTCGTGAATTATTTGCAGGAAAAACAATAAAAATGTAAATTATGTACGGTGTAGGGTAAAACGTTAACAGGGTATACTGCAGTAGGCTAAATGACTAGGATAAATGGCAATTGATGGTTTGGTTGACCTATTTGACCTAGTATTTCGTCATCAGTATAACATATTAAGTCCACCTGAAAATATTATATTAGCTAAATCCTATCCACCCAAAAAGGAACAAAAATATGTTTGTGAAAACAATATTTAATATCTCTGCAATAAGCATTGCAGATTATATTTTATAATTTTCGTAGCAGTCGGACAAAATAAATGAACTTGTTAAATAACGTTTTCTTAACTCAATCAACATTGCTGTATATTTGAGACCTTATCTCGATCCTGGGCCAACTTCAACTCTCCGAAGGCTAACTTTTCAAATAATATCAGTTTGGGAGGGTTTCAATTGAAGTCTATTTTGTTACATTAAAATGCTTCAGAGTGTAAGAGCGCCTTTCTTTTTATAATGTTACATAATCAAAGTATTAACAGAAATAATACTTAGTTGTAGTATTAAAGATTACTGTTTTCATATGGACATAATATTACAATATATAGACATATAATATTTAGAAAATTTCTTCTTGATCTTTAAATGATTCTATTTAAAAAGCTGTGAATATACGTATATGTAAGTAAAAAAGGAAAAAGTATATTACGCGTGTCACTACGAATAATGTTAAATGACAATTTCCTGGCGAAAACTGTAGTGATACTACAGATTTTTTTACTATCCATTAAATAGTCAGTGAGTGTCTGACAAGGTATCACGTTTGCAACTTTGAGAGAGACATCAGCATAAAACTTTAAACATTCAAAGATAGTGCAACGATAGTACTCATTTTGTATCTACGGTTTGTAAAATGTAGTTTATTCAGCAAATATTTTTGCTATGTTAGATAAGAAAAAGGTTGTAACGAATACCATAGAGCTTATACAACTAGACACAAAGAATTCGCTGGTATTTATATTCGTAGAATTCTACGGAACAAATAAAATCTTTAGATTCTTTCTTGATTTTGCAAACAATTAATTAATCCTACAAACGCATACCTAATACTTAAACAAAAAAAGCTTCATTAGCCATGTATGTACATATAGAGACTCATATATAAAGATCTCTCCCATTAAAATCAGCATTGCAAATCATCTGAAAACCGCGGTAATTTCTCCCTTCGTTCAGGTATCGCTTACATGAGGCATTTGCGAGATATTCGCAGCCAAATGTGGAATTTTCATTACGTGACTGTCAGCCAGGGAAAATGTTTGAAAGCTTCCGGACAAAAATTCTACACTTTTATTTGAATTATCGTTGCTCGTACTTCGGCTTAAGTGTATTATAGCACAGTATGAAGTAATGTTGGTAAATGACAGTGCAGTACAGTTATTGCAAAGGAAGGAATGCAGAGATGTAAAATTAGTGAAAATTCATAAGCACATTAAAGTATACAAGAGGCTGTACCTCTTATAGTATCTCACACAAAATTCTTAAATAATCATTAAAACCTTACTTAGAACTGCTATCTTTATTACATAAATTTTAAATATCATATTAGATCGTCATCTGAACGAACTAAATACTACTTAAATAATAATAAGGCAATAACTAGGATTTCTCAAAAAACTAAACAAACGGCATCTACGGTATAATTATTTTTTGGTAAAAAATAGATAAAATAATGCCTTAGAATTTTCTAATCTTTATAACTTTAGGACCAAAAAGTATTATTACTTCCTATCAATCAATAAAGCACCCTTGACGTTTTGAAAGTCTATTATTGTGCGTGTTAGTGTACTTATTAAAAATTATCAATCTTACATACTATGAAATATTAACATAAATTTACATCCAATAACCCACATATTCTATTACTATGCACCGTTTAACGGGAATTGGGTTCCAAGGAAGTCGCAAAAGGAAGAGAATTTTTAATTAAGCTCCAGGGGAGCGCCGCTTTAAATATTAAAGGCTCTGCTCTCAATGTCACTTAAGGCCCACGTGAACACCTGCTCAGTTGAGCATATTCTGCAGAAAATTTTGTCTTTATATATAGATTTTTTGTTCTATATTAACTGGTTACGAAACAGCAATGAAAAGTTCACGTTCTTAACAAGTTGCAAAATTAAAAAAAGGGATGACCTTTTCTTTAATATTGTTCATTATCGACAAAACTTTCGCTCATATACAGTTTTTGGTATTATTGAATTTTTATTTTAAGAATGTCTAACATCGACTTAATATGGTTTTGTGTTTTGAGATGCATTGTGTTAATGAAGAAACAATTAACAAATTAAGAAATTAAAATCCCAGGGATTTTAAATTTTTTTAGTGATACGGCGTTTTGGTAGTAAATAACGAAGGATTTTTACATGGAAGGCTACAATTATATTAAATACATTCATAGTAACATAATTTTGGGGCTTTTACAAAAATATATCTTTCACAGTTGTAGAGACATTTAATATTATTCGTATAATTAATATACCACTAAAAATTTTATTGAAAGCATCTAGAAAAATAAGTGCTCTAATTAAGATGTGAATTCCAATTCGTGCAAGAGATAATTAAGTATTTCAAATATATTTTATATTTCATTTGTCTTTGAAGATTTTAGTCAAACAGACTTCAAAGGCAACACAATATTTTATACTGCAATCAATTGATGTTGAAACACAATTTTACATTTTAATAATCCAAAACTTTTCTTTGATTATAAGCAAATTTACCAAAAATATATTGTTTGTATGATATATCTGGGTATAAAAGGTGTAAATATTCATGTCAGTGAAAGAAATAATCGTATCGCAAACCTAAGCGATTTGTATACGATACAGTCAGAAGTCAGACCTTGCGACCAGTGACTAACTCACCATCTGTTATATTATTTACCATTTATCTCACGAAACGTAACTTTAAACAGGCTACAACCTTCATGAGCAGAATAGTTACCAGTAAATATCTACGCTACATTGAACAACTACTACAACTGTACGTTATCAAATAAACAAACCAATCCCACCACATCTAGAAAAGAACTGATTTGTTCTGAGTCTCGTAAATCTAGCATTCACGGTCCATTTGCTTGCCTTACAGGATCCTTGTAAGGGCAATAAGTTACACGGTTCACGGCCTGATTCCCGCTTCGTGTGTGTTCGCTGATCGCTACAATCGGGAGGAGGTGGTGAGGTCTTTGGGCAAGGAGGTCAATATCAATCCTCCTTTGATGCTGGGTCAGCTACCTGATACTCCTGAGGAACTGCTTAAGCTTGACCAGGTATGTGAAGTTTATTCTGTTGTTTAAATAGGCAAATACTATCGATCGCCACCTTGAACGATCCGGACAAATCCCGCTTGTTTCACTCACACGCGTTAACTTTATGATACATGTTTTGCAGTTAGCTTTTACTAAATAATATATAAATATTTCCTTTATTGTAACTTCGTAACTTTACGGTGATTAGTTTTTCTATGTAAATATATATTTATTTGCGTTTGCAGTTCTTACTCCCGAATAAAAACGTCTATAAATAATCACAAAGACTTTTCAAAGCGTAAAATAAGGTTATTTTTAGGAACTTCTTTTAGTGTTTTTATTGTAATATTTTTATGGTGCAACTCATAAAGCTTACACTTCACGTCATTGACTGTTGGCATTGTAAAAAAGGTCTAAAGAAACTAGTAAAAACGTTCTTATCTATTCTTTATTATTTTTCTTCAACTCTAATGTAACAAGAAAATACATTTGAGTAACTTAGGGTGCATATGCCCTCCCATTTTGTATTTAGGGCGAGTCTTCAGCATGATTAATATTTAAGTAACCAGCTATCCAACTTGTTAGATTGACAAAATCGATATTCACTAAATAAATATTTAACGCACCAAGTTCTACCGTTTACCGACGCTAATTATTTGTAACAACCACGTCCGTTCCATCGATCGGGGCAAAGTTGCATTGAGACCCATAAATCACACACCATCTGTTCTCGGTAGTTCATTAAAAGCTCGAAATTATGATCAAACACTCGCTGACGAAGATAAATACCCCCTGTCTAATTCAATTGAGCATCAGGCCCTGGGACGTGCTACAAATGGTAACTGAATTAGTGGGGAAACCTTTTCCTTGATAACCTGCATCCATCTTCACGTAGTGTCTGTTAGTATACGTTCGTTCACGTAGGGCCTGATGTTTATCGTGCGTTTACTTACAAGATAGCGTTGCGCAACAAATAAAGGGATACACGCTGCATGCAAATGAAGGTGTGAACAGAAATCTACGTGGAGAGAAAAATCTGTTACTTTTTATATGTAAATGTTAGGGCAATTCTAAATGTATAAGTATTGTATTTTATACAATATATACAAAAATAAAAATATTAAGTGCTACTTAAATTTTGATATCGTTGACTCAACTTATATTATAAATAAAGGTTCTAATTGGTAACGATATCTATAATACATACATACATATCTATAATATTGAATACTATATAGCTAAGTCGAAGATGTAATTAAGGTGATCACTCAATACTTTGACTGTGTGGAAAGTAATTATAATAACACGCTAAGTTTAATTAATTATGGATCAATACAATAAAATATACTTAGTTATCATAAGCAAAGTATAATATCAATATCTGTATTACATTACAAAATCCCTTAAAAAGTAAAATCTTTGCCTAGTCTGTGAATACCCATATCAAGCCCACCTGAGCCGGGAGATGTCAATCTCAAGCAGGGATGGGATGTAAGTGTACGGCGTAATCATACTAATGGACTCGTGACAAGTTTCCCAACTAAAGTGCAATATTCACTGTTAGATAAGCCCTATAATATAAATTTAGAAAGTCTAGAAATAGGATAGAAATATGAAGAATGTTATTTTAGATGAACTGTTGAGCTGAAAGGTATGATTTTAGCATAACGCTGGCGATGATTTTTACTTCATCTATCCACTACTTAAACATAATTCGTCAAATGTCATTTTAGTTGGAATTCTTAGTCTATACATCAATATTAAATACCAAATTAACATAAACAAATATCACATATATATAAGTTGCTATAGAGCGGCAAGTTGACGAATCCTTAATGCTTTTTTAAACTGCTATCTAAATTTAGTTCACTGGGAAAAGTTTGCGCCTGGATCGAAGTACATCAAGAAAGTTACTTCCGAAGTTACAAGTCCTACCGAAATGAGAATATCTATTAAAATATTAACGTCAGATCCCTAACTTGAAGCGTTACCAAAGTTACACTTGAAATTCAGCAAAAAGTTCACGTCACCTCTTTAGAGAACAAGTTGAACTTAAACTTTATGTCTAGACTAAGATAGGGCCTACACGGATTTATGGACACGTGAAATTCAGCTTAACTCCTTTTAAAACATTGACACGTGCCTGGATTTGCTCGAAACGAGTTTGATTTAGGTTTTGTGTAAAGTTTGATAGATACACTTATATTTAATAAGCAAGACAGCAATAAGAATACAAAATTATCTTCCATACTACGTATGTATGTAATTACTACGGGCAAAATTTTGTATTTCGGGAAGATGAAATAATTATAATGAAACTAATTTAAATTTATTTATTTTTGTTTAGATAGAGATACGTTTTACTATTACCAACATTTTAGTCACTATTATAATGTTTTAATGAGAACGCACAACCGTTGTTACTAATTGACCCAGTTATTAGTATTTCTCATTTCAATGTTTTGCTAAAATAGCAAAATTGCTGTTGACATAAAATTGTCCAATATTAATAAAACAATGGCACTGCTTCAACCGGAAAAGCGTACGATCCAGTGAGCCGCCAATTTTCATTAGGGGAGCATTGCTCACCAAACGTAGCGGTTGAGCGATAATATTGTGCTTAACAGAAGATTAGGGTTATTTTGAGACTTGAATAGAATGATATTATCTCTTCCTGAAAGGGGATAAGAGACAAGGAAAAGATTTAAATAGAACCTATTAATATAAGTCTAGAAACGGTAACTAATATTCTACACATGCCTTAATTTAGCATACATTCAGAGATCAAACTAGTATGTATGTCTTGAAATAAAATGTGAACATTTTAAAACTTAACTTATATATATGGATATCGCTGAAACGTTGTTTCCCAGGATTAAGAACTTTGATAATTATGTCTACTTTTTATTCGTATGCATGAAAATATATCTCAGTTTTTATTTAAAAACGTATACGTAACATTTATGATATTCAAAACTTAAGAGTTTAGTAGTTTATAAGGCTACAGTACTACAATTCACCTTGCTTCTTACAACCTGCTAGAATCGCCTGTTTTCATGCCTTTCCAAGCTAAAGTCGGGTTCCACCTACCGTCGTCCTTTTGCATTTAGAATGGACAGTAAGTAATTCAATGGGACGTCGTCGAATTTAGTGAAAAATCGTGTTACTCCAAACTGCTACACGGAGCTCCCGAATTTACCTAAAGTTTGTCCGAAAACGGATTTGGTTTATTTAGATGTGCTCAATGTGCTTTATAAATGCGGTATATAAGTAATGGTATATTTTTTCGTTTGTTAATTGAATCAATTGTTTTTATAATGTCAAGAATCAAGTGTTATTAACAAGAAGTATAAAAATATCATGAAACTTAAGACTTAAAAGTTACTCAATCTCTTAATAATTTGCCTATGATACTGATCAAAATATAAATCAATATGAATTATTTACAGGTGCATTTTCAACCTAGAATTGTAATTGTAACAAAACGACACAAAGAAAAACTGATTACACTTTATTCAACCCTCAATCCAGATCCATACAGACAAAGTAATATAAACATACACATACATCTAAGGCGTTTGATATTTTTTCGGGGTGGACAGAACCTCGAAGACATGATAATATCTCCTATGTCGCAATTTAGCATAAATATTGGAATGTAATATGGAACATTTGTGATCGAACATCATCGTCCTATAGATCCCATCTACACCTTGTCTCTTAATCGGCTCGTAACACATGCCGGGAAGAAAAACAGCTAGTTAACATTCTTTTTACGTCCCAGATTAGCACGGGATATAATATAAAAAAAAACAAACGCGTTCACGACCATTAACCCTTGCGGGGTAGTCAGAGGTTCAGATGTCCATCACCACAATTGCGAAGGTCGTAATTCTATGGCCACCTCGCACTCACGTGTTCACCAGATAGTCAGTACTTAATGTGATAGGTGGTAAGCCATGTCGCCATTTACAAGTACTAACTATTACCTGTTCGGGAAACAGCTAGGTTTCCTCACGATGTTTTCCCTCAGTATTCAACGCATTTCCTAAATGACTTTTTATTACGAAAATGTACTTAGAAATTCACTAAACTTTATTTTCATTCGTACATGCTCAGGCGAGATTTGAACCTTGTACCCCCTGATGCAGAGTCAAGCCCCAAACAATTGAGCTACGTCGAATTTACGGGATGTAATATAAAAATAACAGAATAAGACCTAACAGACACGGGGGTGGTTGATCCCTAAAATATTTCAACTTTATTAATCCTTCCAGTTATTTGAAGCTATTGAACCGGGTAAGCTGGATTTAATTAGTCCCTGTGATACATGTGACGAGATTCGTAGAAATACCTTTTATGAAGTTCGCTATTGGTAATTTAGAACATGTTTTTTAATAGATCTATATGTATATATATTATTTAAATATACTATACATATATGTATGTATACTTACACCTCCTTGAATCTTTGCTGAACGATCTGGAAGACGTATTTTCTTACTTTTGAATACAAAAGAATTGTCGGGGATGTGATGGTTATAAACAAAAGCAAAACATTTTTACTAACTCACTGCCCAATTTATACCATTTACTTACTTTTATTTATTTTTTACAGAAAGCCTTAATAAAACGAGTTATTATCTAACATATGCTATCTAGCTTCAAAGTATAAATCATCTAAGGTACAAAGTTAAGATTTACGCAAAGGTTACATACAGTAAAAACAAGAAAAATAACCTACTCTCACATTGTAGAAAGTAGAAAAATGCGATAGAAAAACATCCGTAAAATGGTTCAACAAGATTGCAACGCGAGGGTTTTCGCCGAGTGTTTCCTCGTACATTCTTAAGGTAGCAAAGAGGCTCAATAGAGAGGGTGTCAAAACATTTTTGCCCCACGCTTTGTTGCCCCTGTCACAAAAGGGAACTAACGAACAATATGCGTAAAAAATATGCCCTAGATCGTAAGCATTTCGTCTTGTTATTCACTTATAGCTCAAGTGTACATGTATATGTGTATAATGACAAGTATATACGGTATGTACACGTTAATGACCATTAACACTTTCGGGCTAGTCAGAGGTTAAGGTGTCCATCTCTGTAACTGCAGAGAAAGTAACTCTGTGGCTATCTCGAATCCATGTGTTCACCAGATAATTAGTATCCGTACGAGTGGTAAGACGTAACCTCATAAACAGGCACAGAATTTCCTGTTTTTAAGAATTGGTAGGTTTGATCACGATGCTACATTGAGAATCAGAAAGCTACATTGAAAAGTAGGAAACATTTCTATTGATTCCTGGATCATCAAGAAAATACAGACCTCCACATATTAAAATGAAAGTTGTAGTGTCCCTTTTTCATTTTGTTTCTATTAGGACGATCCTCCAAACAGAACTGGACATATTCAACTACCGAACAAAATGTATTATTTAAGAATGTTCATCATGAACCCATTCTTTCTTTGTATTCATCCGATACGTACCCATATTAAATCTTCTTTTACTTCATTAACACAAAGCCTTGATATCAAAGCTGAATTCCTCTCTTTCCTTTGGTGCGTGATTGCTTTAGCTTCAAAGGGATTGCAAAAGATCGTGGAATGTATAGAGAACACAGGAATAAAATGCAAATACTGCTAGCACAATGTTAGTAAGGAAACAGATCAATTGAGTGCATTTTAGAAAACTCAAAATATATAATCAACAACCCCGCAACGTAATCTTATTTCAAGTATGTACGAGCAGGTATGTGTTTGTAAATGAAGGGAAACATGTATACTTATAGTACATGTACATCCTTTCTTCTCTTTCGCGGTTAATAAAATCTCGGAGATATGATATCTCCTAGGTCACTGTTGAGCATGAATATTGGGGATACGATGTTATAACGGAACATTGATGACAGGTTGCTAGCCTATCGCCAAATAGATTCTATTTAATCCTTAGCCCTTAGTCGCCTCCTTATAATAGGAAATTGGTTTACAAAGGCCAAAATATATAGTAATGATAAAACTAAAGACAAAATGACAGTCGTAAAGCGTAAATATGCAATATTCAAATACCGTTGCATATAAATGTATAACAAAATGCATAAAAACTTATACATTTAAGACTCCTTTAGGCATTGTGTTTATGTGAAATGTCTATACTGAAACATTTTTGTTCAGTCGTCCAAACTTGAAGAGGAAAAGAAGTGAAGCGAAAACATGGAGCGACCTCTCGTTTCCTTATGTGAACGACTACATCCTATTTAGTGTAGCCCGTAGTAAAACTCGTAGGTCATGTAGCGAAAGTTCATGTGGTTGTTACTAGCAAGATTATTTAGTATATTATTCTAGTATAGTATTCTTATATCTGTGATACAATTCTGACAAATCTCCCTTGCTCCACTCACACCCATTAACTTTCTCATACATGCTCTTCTATTCTTCGCGCTACTTACACCTCGACAAGATTGTATCCCATTTGATCTGCACATGTTCTACGCGTCCTACTACGTCCAACTCTATCTTCCACTTTGACTAATAAAATCAAAACCAACTTAAACTATTTTGCGGAAGAATATTGAGCGTAGATTGTTCAGTAACAACCAGAGTCCAAGGACATGCAAAGGATAAAAATCTTGATGGAATCGTGTGAACAACTGGCCGGAGCTCAATTAAGGGCAAGGGCGGCTTTTTCCCTTGGGCCTGTGTTTGATGAAGGTGATTGATTCCGGTATTAAATTTCACAGGAATTTCGTTCAATGTCCGTAAATATATTGTTACGTTAATATAAAAAATATGTTTAGTAATTCGGTCGCGTTTATTTTATATACCTACATAAGGTTTGGTTGAATTATAAAAGTGTTAAGAAGGTTTACCTTTTCAAGATAAATTGAGCCTGGAGTGGCTCAAGATTTCACCACGTTAACTGTCATAATAACTGTTGGTCAATGTATCATCCTATATATTTTTACTGTAGTACACACTGTACTTTTATTTAAATTTCTTCACGAGTTCCATCACTCTTACCAATCCAATCCAATTTGGTAGTAACTACTACCCCTTTGATAAGTACATTTTCCACAATGCGAGTGTTCTACATGAGTGTAGAAGCTAACGCGGCCGTCAGTGCAGTAACAGCAAAGTTTAAAAACACTCATAAGGCATGGGTCATTAGAACCTGTCAGTCACTTTTGATATAAAAAGGGTTAAAGGTCCTTCAACTTTGCTATACATGCCCAGTACTTGCCCTACTCAAATTAAAAATACTCTGTGTCTGGATATATTTTGACAACATCTGTGGCGCAATCGGTTAACCAATTGAATGCTAATCGTGGGCTCCATTTTGATCCCCGGCGCAGTTAAAGTTAAGAAACGCCTTTCTTCTGCTTTCCAATACAAATATACAACTACGTAATTATCTATCTACAACAAGTAAAGAGACTACAGTTGTTACATATATATTCCTTTAAAACAACTTTTACATATACTTAGAAAAGTAATAGTTCAATCGGTGTAACAGTGTGGTTAAATATCTTCTTTAAAACTATAATCATGTTCCATGTTTACCCTTAGTAAGGACCTAGTTCAATTGGTGTAACAATGATCTAAAAGATCTTTTTATTTACATTTCAGCTCAACAGCTAATCTGTTTTAATCACACACATAGAAAACTGCTTACGTATTACTTTTTACGTATATAATGATCGTTTACAGAAGAGCTTTGTCGTGTTTTTCAGAGTAAGTACTCTGTCGAGCCGCCAGCTCGTTTGATCTTCGATAACGGAGTGGAACGAAATCATGGTCTTTTATTTTTATGCCCCTGGGAATATTGGACTAGCCCTCCGTATCCGAATGTTTACAGAATGCATATGGAAAGACGGGTTATAAACGACTGTTATAAGGTCTGAAAAAAATATTGACGCTAATCATACACAATCTTAAAAATAAATATTGATAGTGATCATACATAGTCTGTAAAGAAGTAGAAAAGGAAAGGAAGTGAATAAATAAGGTAATAAGTGCGATATAACATGGTATGTATCAAGGTATTTTGGCGGATGTTCTTGGCTAGGTGATAACTGTTACTTGGTGATAGAAGAATAACACTCCAAATGTGAAACTGTATTTATTTTCCTTAAACCGTGATTTCAACGGTTGGTGTCCAAGTGTTTTTAATAAAATCTAATCGCTAAGAAAAAATAATAATGCAGACATATAAGGAACGGTGCCGAGTGCAAAAACATGATGTACTCGTAATTATGTTCTAAATTTTTTTGAGACTAATAAGTACATAGTTCATCACCACCTAATGAAATACAGGATAGAGTTAAAATTATATATTCACAGAGAACATCAAAATATTTCATTTAAATAGATCTGATTTGTTTTGTTTAAAAAAGTAAAGAGAAGAATAGAAAATAAATGACAGTCTTAAAGTAACATCTAACTTCTTCCAGTGCTACCCGTACAAATTTACTATGAATTAATACCGATCACTTAAAAGCTACCTATTACTCCCTCTATAAGCACTACATTTGTACATTATAGCTTTCCTGTTGCTATGATAATCATTTCCACCTAGAAGCACGACGGAAGTTTGATCATGATTAATAGCAAAGGCTATGCTTGGCAATGCATAAACGACCTTATTGTGATTGCACGAAAATATTTATTGCATTGTAGCTAATTTAGTTACGCAATCCATCAAGATAAAATACACAAAAGACTCAGGTGTTGTTCTCATTTTCTGGTTCTAATCTGGGGCTTATAATAAAATACGAATATCTGTCACAGCTGAGTGATAGGTAAGAAAGCTCCTTTACTCAACTTCATATTAATTTCTTAAATACTTTCTTTATTTTTTCTAGAAATTCTGATCGTACGTAAAATTATAACATTGTAACCCGTTGTACATGGCTGATAAACTAAATAAAATTAGTTTTAATTTTTGGCATTTCTTATGAAGTGTCAAAATTGAATAAGCTAAAATTGATTAGGGACGATGCGATTAGATTCACCAATTGTTGAACATCTCCTTATGTCTGCTTTTTAAGTAACTAATGGTTGTATGAGTTGCATCTTAATTAAATTTTATTAATATCTTCGTTAAAATTTATGGACAATATAATGAACCTTAATAAATCAATGAAAGGCATAATTCATCAACTTTAACTTCTAGAGTAATGCTCGGTGACAGGAATGTCCAAGTCGAACTAAACTTGTAAGCGAATAATGAATGAGAGAGCCCTCGAGAATAATAACTTCCACTCCTGGACTTCCCTGAAGTGCCACAACTCACGTGAATTCCATTTACTCTTGTAGGTTTCGAACAGTAAGTGGTTCTTAATGATCGGTAAAAATGAATACAAAGATTTTTTCAATAGGCGGGAGATTTTTGTGGGAAGTGGCAGCCATTTTGATTTTGACTTCTGTTTTGATGTTTGTTTATTAATCACTTACGAACATTATTTTTACGGATTACTTCTTTCGAAGTGAAGAGAACCTTAGAGACAAATCATATTTATTTATTCACAGTAGCACAGTTATCAGATAAATAGGTATAAAGAACCACTTGCAAAAATAAATCACTGAATAGTTTGCATTGACCTATTTTCCTGTCAATTGAATTTCACTTTCTTACTTACCTTTTACAACGTCACTGTAAGGTAGATAATGTCAATCTTTTAGCGTTCTATAGAAGTACAATAATAGTACACAAATTTTATGTGTACAGCAAGTAGCGCAATATATATTATATATTTATATAAGCACATCAACTGTGTCCAAATGTATGAGTACGAGTATATTGATGCTTTTTCTTGAGTATTCGGCGGTACACAAAGGGAGGAAATAAATAACTGGAGTGATAGATGTGCAGATAGAGAAAATGTCTACAAAAGAAGTTCACGGGCCTCGCATTTCTCTTGTTATCTTTGAAGGGAACTGAATGTGTTGGTATAGGTTGACAGCTAGTTTTGGAGAAGAAATATGTGCTCCGAATCACCACATTAAAAGTGTACAATATCTAGTATCGCCCACGTGTATGTGGAGGTGTAAGGGTGTCAGTGACGCGAGAGATTCTGATAAAATCAGTTCCATGTTTGCTACGGAATTCTTTTAATGTAATTGACATTTCAGTATGTACAATCGTTAAATTTTGACACCATTAATACCCTTTTAAACAACATTATTAAAATACAATTACTAGTATAAACCTACGTAACAGTAAGGGCATTTTAATGGAATCATTCATTAAAAAGTAGACCTAACTTTAACCCTTAACCCTTAGCTTACAAAATTTGATTTTTCAATAGATTCAAACAGTAGTTAGGTTGCAAGTAACCGAAAGATATAATTATGTTTTCTCGAAAATGTAGAAGCAAAAGGGAGAAAAGGACGTGATTGTAGAAGCGAGTCAAACGGTCAGTTGAATATTTGCCTTGTCCCAATTTGACGATGATATGCCAAAGCTGCTTGTTAGGTTAGAGTACTCATGCATCGTTTATTCCCTGCAATAAGAAGCAACTGTAGTTTTATAGCCTCTAGTTTCCCAACTATAATTCTAGAACTAGGACCACTATAAAATGTCTCTTGATCATTAGTGCACCCTTTCTCTGTTATAAATTATCTAAAAGTATTTCTAATATTGTTGGTTATTGTATGTTTAATAATAATTTGGACAGGACATACATTATTTATAAATAAACAAAACGTTTAAAAGTGATTACGGATTCCATATTTTCGATCCTGACAAACCTCTTTCGCTTCATTAATATACATAGACTGTTCTACTCAATATTTGGGGATCTAACTCAAATAAAAATTTTAAAAAGTTAGAACAAACGCCTCTTAGCTGTGAGCCCTATGAATACTCTTTTTATACAGAAATAACGTTAGCAACGGATCGCTTTCATTCGGCGCCGATCATTTCAGAAGTGCTTTGTCGTGTATTCCCAAGTCCTATTCTGTACACTGTTTGGTCCTGAAAAGGTATATGGATATTGGACCTTTATTTTTGCACCTGCATCCATCGATACTGCATTGTTCCTCAGTGGAACCACGAATATTCGCAGAATGCATATTCATTAGACTGCTCCATTGCCGGCTGTCTGCCTGAGTGCTTATGTCAACAAAATGTCGCCGCCTACGGTTAGCTTTCTTCTCGACTCGACGTAATTTCATTTGCATTTAAGGTCCATTCCTTTCCTATCATTTGATTAATTTGCAAAGCTATTAGGTGGAACTTGGTTTTGTGGGAGTTAGATCGTGGTGTTAGGTTTATTTTGTTTGGCACTACATTGCTTAGTAAGCACTTTTTATTACTCAAATATGTTCTGTAAATACAAATTTCTAAGGCAAAATTAGCCGATTACATATTGATGTCCTAAAAAAGCTCGATTAAAGTAAACTCAGGTTTTCACAACAAACATTATTAATTTCGTTACTTCAGCAGAACTAATAGAAAGGATTGATTAACAATTATGTTAGAAGTAAGTTATGATCAAAAGTATAATTTGATGATCGATAATATTTTTAACTTAACGACACTTTAAATTCACCTTTAATAGTCACAGAAACGAGTAGGATTCTTTACACTTTTGTCGCCTACCGCAAATAAAGAAAGAAAATCTTTAAAAGGCAAAATCAATACGGGTATCGACGGCAAATTGTTCGGCAGATTATCCGGAACCCAAATAAAACCTTTTTGTGTCAACCCAGATAAAGTAAAGAAAATAAATCGTTATTCAGGTTGTATTTTTGTATAAAAATCAATGATAGATATTGATTTAAATATATCCATACACATCACGTTAGTTGTGCTACATAGGGGTAGACAGAGAACTTGGATCTTAATTTCTCTAAATACTGACCAACCAGCTAAAAGCTTACATTTTACTCATACATCATAATAAATAAGTTAATAAATTATCAGCCATCAACGTATTCTAGTGTAACGTATAAATAATCTTTGAACTCTTTATATAATTTAATTATTTAAGACGACATTATTTATGCTTTACATAGCTTAATAGAGCGACTTTAGAAGTTAACCCATCTCTAATTCATTTTCAAACTATAATATAAAAGTATAAATATCTTGTTAACTAAGTTTTCGATAAAAAATACTGAAAATATATTTCCACTTTTTAAATATTATTTGAACAATCTTGAATTTTTTAGGTTAAAAGTTCCTTGCACCTCCCTCTGGTACAAAAATATTACGAAGCAAAAAGCCCTTTTCACGTAAACTTATAATACTCAGATACATTCGTGCTCAGCTGATTGTAGCTAAAGTGAACGTGCAACAACTCAATTCCAGTGTAATCTAGCTCCAAAGAGATTATCTCTGTTTTTGTGCTCGTAGAAGATTGGATTATGAGCTTATTGTGCTTTACATTCTAAGGTAGAATCTTAATGTTTGTCCATGATAACTTTGAATAACAAAACGTTATGTACCTACATGCATATCTTTTTTTCATGGGTTACGAAAAAGATATTTTATGACACGCGTACAGTTTTTTTATTATTTATTCTTTTGGGACTAGTTTTGGGATATTTAGAATAGTTGAACCGTATTGCGTTGGATGTTGTGGTTTTCTTTAAGGACGATTAGTCAATAAAATAATTGTTCTTTTTTCTATATAGTGTAAGTCGACTGTTTTGTTCCGTGATAAAGTGTTTTAATTAGTAAAATTATTATTTTATTGGACCTAGTGGGAATTGCGGATTGCACTTCGTTTACAGATAAAACGATTACCTGTAATGACATTATACCCTTTATCAACTTTCCCATTACTATCAGACTAATGGTAACATTTCTATGATATGATATTGATACTGTCTACTATATTGTCATTAAAATTATATCCCATCTAAAACGAAACAAATGAAGATCGACTATTATTGACAGGCGCGTTAAAAAGTTTTCCTTTTTATTATTAGACCGCCCAATATAGACATTTTTCTTAGATATTCTGCGACCTTTAGAAGTACGAACAAGTTACTAGTCTCTTTACAAATTATATTAACTACAAGGCAAAGCTTTCTAAGAATTAGGCCCAAATTGAAAACTAATCATGTATGTGTCACTTGGGATAGATATTGGCGTTCTTGAGCCAATATGTGGCAACACAATTATAGTTAAGCATGAAAGGTCAGTCAAGGCCTTGTGAGACAAAGGTTTATATGTTTGAAGCACAAACAAGCTATGTAGGCATGACTAAGAAAGATAACCTGGTAGTAAGTGCTCATCTCGTTTTAATATTGTAACATTTTTACACCAATTGAACTATCCCTTGGTAAGTACATTAAAGACTTGTCGGCTGTTCTAAAGCAAAACATAGCAAGTCCATTTTTACAAATTTTACAGGAGAGCAGAAAAACAGGTTGCCAACTTGCGAACCCATCCCTTGAAAAACTATGATAGCTAGAGAAATGATTTTTACATGAAAAGGTGCGCAATATCCTTGACTTTCATCCCCTATACTCTAATTTCAGGAATGTTTTATTGTTTCTGTTTTATAGGACTTACTGCAAAATATATGGTTTGTTTATAAGAAATCACATTCAATTTTCAATTTCGAAACTTAGTAAGTTGAATTACTATGTTATGATCAACATGATCTCATACAAGTCCTTAAAACACCCATTTTTCTACTACTTTTCAAAAAAAAAATATCAAGTCGAGGTTTTTTGATAGAAATATTGTAACTTCTATATAAATTCTATTTCATAACATAGCATGTCAGGATTTCAATTTGAAAACACAGCAAGTAAAATGACTTGCTATGTTATGAAATAGAATTTATATAGAAGTTACAATATTTCTATCAAAAAACGTCGACTTGATATTTTTTTTAAGGAAAAATAGTAGAAAAATGGGTGTTTTAAGGACTTTAGCATGTGTATATAGGTGAATAAAGTTGAAATCAGCAAAAACACTGATTCTCACAAAAAGTGGACTTGCTATGTTTTGAAATAGAATAGCCGTTGTGTTAAGGGTACTAGTCTACGTATATTTAAGAAATATGTATATACTTATTATGATAGATAAATACATATATAGCATATATGTATAATCAACGATCAGACTGGAAAGCAGTAGAAAAGCGTTATTCTTAACTGTGCCTCTACCGGGAATCGAACCCGGGACCTCATTATTAGCGTTCAGGCGGCTAACCGAACTCGTCACGGAGGTCGTCGAGTGGTTTAAAGTTAGGTTTTAGGGTACGATTATTTAAAATTAGTATCAAATTAAAGATGTACTGTTACATTAATTATTACGTTTGTAATGATTATAATACCAAATTAATTACCATATTATTTGTCTTTTTTTTCAATCTAACATGTCCAAAGAGATAATAAAGAGTGTATAAGGTTTAATAGATCACTATATAACATAGGATCATGTACTATAACTGTCAATCTCATAATCTGAATGAAAGTAAACTATTGAATCTAATTAACTCTAATGTATATTCTTAAATATGGGACTTCATTGTAAATGTCTCTAATGTTTGTTTTGAACATTTCCCTGGGCAAAAATTAGACACTCTTGAAGCACTGTTGCGCTTTATTTTGCCAATTTTAATAGGTATAGTTCAGTTTTAGCAACATTAATTGAATACTAATAAGCTGCCTATCTTCCTAAGTTACAGATGCGAGTCCATAGTCATCTAAATCTTCGATGCCCATTGATCCCTAGCCTCATAATCACCTCCTACGACATACTTACTCGTAGGCTATAGCTATGTGAGGTTACAATATATTGAAAATTGATTAAACATGATTGAATGAGGATGATCAATCAATTTCCTATTGTTATAGGTCTTCATCAAGTCAGAGCTGAAGGTCGGAGTGATGTACGTGAAAGAAGGGCAAACGTGCGAAGAGGAAATATTAGATAATAATGAAAACTCTCCGCTTTTTGAGGAGTTTTTGCAAGTGCTAGGTGAAAAAGTTAGATTACGAGGTAAGTATGTGTACTTTGTATTTACATAAAAGTAATAAAACTGGTCACTATACACATTAATATTGGGGTTGTGATTAAATGCATACGAAACAGTGATGAAATGTTGCTAGCAAAATGCCGAATATTCGCTAAAGTGCTCATAAAAATGCCGCAAAGGACGGCAAGTGGTTAGAATTCTTTTTACGTCCCAGACTAGACCAGCACATGCATCTCGAGGGTAAAGGCAGTCATTACATATTTACATTTAAAAGTAAGTGAAAATGTAATAAAAACAAAAACTAAGTAATGACAAAAGTTTCATAAAATTAGTTAGGAAAAAGTTAATTGAGAAAGTTCCAATCGCGTTTGTATTAATATTGGGGTCAACGTGAAACATTCATTAATTAATTGTAAAGGGTAACTACCTTGTTAATGACACAGTATTAAAATACAAAGGTACAAAGGTATTATAAAAATAAAGAACAACAATTGATATAAATACGTATTTTCAAAATGATATATTCAAACTGACTACTTTATGTCTATTAAAACAGCCTTTATTAAAAACTAAAGAATAATTTCTTCTCAAACTTTATTTTGTCGAGACGGCGCCTGCATCGAGGAAATAGCAACGTTTTAAATTCTCAAGCATAAAAGCTCAGTAGTAAAACAAAGTTTATTGTCACCCGCCGTTTTTCACTAGCGTCATAAAACAGTACAATGTTTATTCTCTTGCGTTTAATCGCTTCAATTGGTTATCTCTTAGCTTTAACACTAAGTGATAACAGTTTGCAACTTACAGCATGCGACGTTAGGTACAAGACATTGATAGAGCATTTATAAAAACTATTCTTACAAAATAAGATATTTAGTCACTAAATTATTAACTATGTAGAAAAATCCTGTTTTAGTTATCGTGAACCTTCAGGAATGTTCTCAAATAATATACGAATTTGTAGCATGTCATACTTGATGTAACAAATATTTTCTAAGAATTCTCTGAGCTTCTCTTTGTATCAATACTCGATTTAGTTACTAAGTGTACTTGTGTAGTTACTTGTTCCCTTATTAGTAAAAAACCCTTGTAGGAACCCAATATTAAACTATTTTACTTTGCATACTTACAAATTGTTGCCAATGTGTGTAACATTATATGCGCTGAAACTTTTGCGTAGTGGGAACCCGGCTTTATATATTATATACAATATATTACAAACGCTTACGCTGAGAGGAAACATCGTTAGATAACCTGCCTATCCTTTAGGATAGGGTGCCGTCTTCGTGAAACGTGCGCTTTGAGTGACCCATACCTAACATGCCTTCGAAATTTCGGAGATGGGTAGTGTCTATACACAAGTCGTGAAGCGTATGTTATGTTATATTACAATAGCGAAGTATGACAATATTAAGCCCTTTATTTCTATTCCAGGTTTCGACAAATACAAGGGTGGCTTAGACACCGTCCACGACTTGACTGGTCTCTATTCCGTTTACACCAACTGGAGAGGCATAGAGATAATGTTCCACGTCTCCACCCTTCTTCCCTACGAGAGACATGACACCCAGAAACTGCAAAGGAAGAGGCATATAGGCAATGATATTGTTTGTGTGGTCTTCTTAGAGGCAGATGAAACTCCCTTCTCCCCGGCTTGTATTAAGAGTCACTTTCTGCATACGTTTATACTTGGTGAGTTGGATTTGTCAATGTAGTTATATGAGTGCATATATATATATATACGTTCAAGTTTATTAATACCATGAGGACACGATATCTCCTAAGTTCTTTTTAGCTTGAATATGTAGTTTAAAATACATGATAATGTTTTCTTGACTGTGATTTGCGTAGATTATAATTTTCGCTATTTTCTTCAGCCTTAATGAATAATCTAGCAATTATTTGTACTAATATGCTCAATTATATTTATGTGTAGAGAAATTATTCGTATTTGTGTAATATTACGTTTATTTTGTATCTACACTTTCACATTCGTTCATAGGCTTATATCAAATGAATAATATAAGTATGGATATCTATGAAAGTTCGCCACGATTAGGAGAATTGGGAATCCATGGTCTCTAGCTACCTCTGCAGGGAAACACTCGTGACGTCCATGTATGAAACACGCAAATATATAACTCTAAAATTATCACGAACACTTTTATTGCAATGCCATCTATTTTTATTCTCCAGTCACCTCTATAAACCGTGACTCAGAAATATACGATTTGTTTTATCTATATTTAGTTTTAGCTAGTTAAACTTTTCAACGGTGTATCGTTGTTCATATATAAGTATATTATTATAGTAAAAAATATGTTATTTTTGTTATTTTCGATGTATTTTTTATCAATAATATACGTATAAAAGGGTACAAATCTATTGCCTTTTCTACGTTAACTATGGAAGAATTAATGTAACATCATTGCAAAATGGGTTAAAAAATCTATTTTGCAATCAACTACCATAAGTTATTTAGTTTCCTTCTCAGTGAAGGTCATAATTAAAGTTATTTAGATTCCCCGATTACTTTTGTTCTTGTTAATAAACGGTACGTTCCAAATTTGAAATGGTAAGCTATGAAATCCCGCTTACTATCGCCTGTTAGGGGCATTAATTATTAACGTGTTACCCGGAAGGCTAATGGAATCCTAATTGGCACCTGAAACTCTAATAGGGGATGCAAATAGAACGAATTTGATTATTTAGCGGTCATTGAATCGTGAACCTTTGATGATTCGGAAAATTTCATTTCAAACTTAAACGTAAACGTTGGGTTATTGGTATTTATTTTGGAAATGGTTTTATAGGATTATATTAGTACTTATATAGCCAGGATAGCTTTTTCATTATTCTATTATATTCTGTAGTCCACTTCAATAAGTCAATTATCATGAAAATAAATAAAAGAATTTGTGTTCAATATTAAGTAGATATAAACAACTGCGTTCCTAAAATATTAAACATTCATTTGTCGAAGATTATGTTCTTGTGTGTATGTATGTTTTTAGAAAGAGACATACATTAGCAGTCATATACACACGAGGCAACTGCACTGTACCAACAGTTTCAGTTGCCAATTACCAACACATTAGATTCACTAACCGTGTATTAAGAGCCAAGACATTAGGTGCTGGGTTTATACGCCATAATCTCACTGAGCCATTAGGTTTTATATTATTTTCCCTTCACTTAACGTTCAATACATGAAATTAACGCCCTTCGATATTTCGATATGTTTTTCAATACACATAGTAAATTTACATAGTAATTCGGTTACTTTATATAGCAATGTTACATTGTTAAAAATCGTTTTCTGTTTACTCGTCAGAACCAAAAATATTATCTCAACAGTTGTTTTTCTACATTATTTTAGCCTTAATCCCAGTCTACGGTACACGTTCTTTCATTTAGAGTAAATACTAGAATGTTTTCCCTCCTAGGCCAAAGATAAGTAGTTAAAAGCCTGAACTAGTAGACTGACCTTAGACTTGAATGGTAAAGAGAAATCTAAAGGTCACAGCTTCATCAGATACGTTTATAAACCTAACTATAAAACAGACGTGTGCATTCATCTATAATTAATGTATGACTCAGTAACATCCTTATACTGTACTAGCGACCCGCTCCGGCTTCGCACTTCTGGCTATATAATGGATGTTATTAAATATAAACCTTCCTCTTGAATCACTCTATCTATTAAAAAAAACCGTATCAAAATCCGTTGCGTAGTTTCAAAGATTTAAGCATACAAAGGGACATAGGGACAGAGAAAGCGACTTTGTTTTATACTATGTAGTGATGATGGTATTAATATGTTATGAGGATGAATGTCAAAAATTGAAAGGTAAGGTAAAAGTAAGGAACGGGTTATCTCTAAAAAGGTAACGTTAGTGCTACATATAACCGCCAATTACGTAAACCTCCCGTACAATTGTCAATGAAGAGAAAGTGATTTGCTAGGATTGGGATAGAAATGGGGAATTGAGATCCTAGCTTTCCCCTCTGGAAGAAAAATGGAGTGACTTTTATGTATGAGTAAAAGTGATAGTTATTTGGCAAGAAACATAAGATTTATTAATGAATAAGAAAAAGGTTATATGTCAATTAGTTTTCAACTATTATTATCCATTCTGTATTGCAATAAATAAAGTTGTTTCTTTAGTCTATAACATGCGAATGTTAGATACCGTTACTCAGAATATAAATCAAATTTATGTGTATATTTAAAAATCGAAAGCTGCGTTTGACAGTAATTTACATCGTAGGATCGTAAATATCACAGTATAGAATATTTGTAAATTCTATCGCGTATATAAGTACTAACAGATTTACATTTTATGCTAGATATATTATATACTTAACTTTTGTATTGAAACATATTGTTAAATCTTTGGCAATTATTCTTTGCTAGTCGAATGATTGTATAAAGGTATTACATATATACCTACATTAATCATACACACAAGGCAGTTAGTTATAAGTACTTCTTAAATCACCTTTTTTCTTAACTATTTAATTAGAACACGTCTTATTAAACCGTTTCCAATATAACCTCCTTTCCACTTTGCCCTTTACAAATTCCAAGTTATTGTGAACCTATATGTTACTAAACAAGATGTTATTTTCCATTGTTACCAGTTCGAGTATCACCCCGAATGAAGCGCCGTCCGACAAGATATGAAATATCCGTAGTAACGAGAGACGAGGTCGGCGCCTACAAGCCCTATCTTTGGGAACAAAGTGTGTTTGACAAAGGACCCATGTTCAGGTTAGAAACTAGGCTATTGTACCGACAAGATGGGGACAAACCTTACAGCGCTGAGTTTGTTTTCAAAGCACTACAGATGGAGCTAGTTACAGTTTAGTTTGATTACCTAATTGGAATAACATCGATTTGTGTTCACGCTAAAGATAGTACCAAAAGTAAATTTGTATTTTAGAAACTATTGGAAATTTCTCAAATATTTTAACAGTAGAAATAGACGTTTTTAATTGGATCTAAGGTATCGGTAAACAGTAACCAAGTTCAATTTACTTCCAGAGAATGGCTATTAACTAAAATAGTGAACGGGGAAAGAGCTTCTTATTCCGCACCGAAGTTCGCAAGGATGCAAGAGCGGACACGGAGTCAGATGCTAGAAGACATCGTGGCTAATCTGCAAAACCATGCGGAGACTGGGCAGATTCCTAAGCCTTACAGACGAGGTAATATTATCAGAAAAACTTGTTCAAAAATAACTTAAGATTATAGTTTTAAGAGATTCGCGATTTATACTCATTATTAATAACTAACGGGACTTATCACGTAAGTTTTTATATAATCAAGTTATTTTTATTATTAACCCGACGTTTTGGCTACATTGCAAGGCTGCTGAAAAGACGGGTTAATAATAAAGGTAACTTGATTACATAAAAACTTACGCGATAAGTCCCGTTAGTTATTAATCATAACTTAAGATGTTTCTTGTCAGTCTTTATCACATCCACTAGCTTAATTGCCGTGATTTTTGATTAAATTTATATCTCTTTTCTCTTAGTACATTATCAAATAAGACGGTATAATATTCAAAGAATTGATATAAGGGATGACTAATCCATCAAATAAACAAATAATCATATAGTTTACCTTCGAAACTTACATTCCAAGATTTGACTATTATAGAAATTGAGTACTACTTTCTTCACTAAAAATATCGCAACTTCCCGTCTTTTTCTACATAGCACTTTCAGGTATACTTCTACATCACTAGTAACATTCTCTTTCACTAACAAGGGACAACATTAAAGTCAAATGTTTTTATTCAACATAAGTACAAGTACCGTACATTCATTGAAAGTCAAATCATTTGCCTGACACTGGATGTCTCTTAGCATTGAAATTCTACCGTTGCATTGGTTCGTATTACATACTGTTTCACAAACGACTATACTATTTATGATTAATAATGAACGGGACTTATCGCGTAAGTTTATATATAATAAAATTACCTTTATTAACCCGACGTTTCACTTACGCGATAAGTCCCGTTAATTATTAATCATGAGTATAAATCGCGAATCTCTTAAAATTATAATTACTATACTATTTGCATAAAAATTCCAGGATCCTGGCGTCCAATAGGCCACATGCGTCCATCATCACCACTTCTAGACTCAGTCCGGGACCAGTTTGAAGACTACGATCAGTTAGCGAAAGACTTCACGAGAGTTTTTCTGAATAACGAGCTGAACATTTCCCAGAATGCGCAACTGTTTGACGTGGTGTTCATGGTTGGACAGTCCAAGCAGAAGACCAGGTTCATTGGTGTCAGGGCTATTCTGGGTGTGAGGAGCAGGTATGTTTACATACATACTAACTTGCATAGTCCTCGGAGTGAAAGATAAAACCTTTGGTTACGTTGTTTGGCGGTGGGGTCAAAGTTATAAGTTTTTTTTTTAATGTTAGTTTTGATGATGTAGAACAGTCTATCGCTTAAAAATTTAGGAAAAACAATTGTACCTACATGCATGCAACAGACACATTTTTAACCCTTCGAAATAGTAACAAAACATAAGGAGAGTCTGAATTCGCAAAAAGATCTTTATCGTGTAGTAAAAGACATAAGAAATGTAATAAATACTCGTATATTGATGGAAATCAAAAAAGACTAACCTTTCTCGACCATTAACCCTTGCGGGGTAGTCAGAGGTGCAGGATTCCATCTCTACAATTGCGAAGGTAGTCATTCTATGGACAACTCGAACTCACGTGTTGGCCAGATAGTCAGTACTCAAAGGAAATCAATCGAAAATATCAATAATCTTTGTATTAACTTTATCTGAATCCCTGGTTAGCTTAAATGTTATACGTACATTTCCAGGGTATTCCAAGAAATGCTGTACGGCATCCAGACAGGGTTTGGATCCCCACAAGTGCCTGTGGCCGAGCTCCTGGCGAGACCAGCGCCCACCCTGCTGTCACCCACGCCAGCCCGGCAGAAGAGCAGCAACTTCTTGCAAGTGCCAGATATCGAATCTCCAAGGTCAGGTTCAGTTTACATACTTACATATATTCATGGCTTAGTACTTAACGGGATAAGAAACCTACAAATTTACGCCGCTACGTCGCTAACGGGATAGGAAGAGACTATAGATCGCTACCTGGAACGATCTGAAATCTCTTTTGCTTCATTCACATGCATTAACCTTCTCATACATGCTCTTCTGTTCTTCATGCCGCGTACAGCTGTCTCGAGAAGAAAATTCTTAAGTTCCAGTTTAATATCATAGATGATGATGAATGATGCGGAACTCAACTTAGCTTTAAATAGATGATGGTGTAACTTAGTTTTTATTTATTTAACATAGACAAATCTATCAAGATCATTAACCCTGGGGTAGCCAGTACATCTCGTGATTGTCTATATGTTGATACTATTGTTTATTATAATAAAATATAATATTTATTGAATTTCCTAACTATTGGTTTATTTTATTATATGAAGATTTTAGCTCAATCACCTCATCGATAACATCATCTTGAAATTATTTATCGTACGTAGATCGATATTATAAATAGAATATTTAAAATAACATCTCTATTGAAGTATTAGCCTCTGAACATATGTGTTTGAGTTTGAGAGAGAGAGAGAGAGAACCGAGTAAAATGAAGTGGAAATATCTTTTTACTTCTATGTAAATAAAGTATAAATAATGCTCTAGTAAGCACGTCGTACACGGCGACTAAGGGACTAATGGTTAATGGAATCTGTTTGTTCTTGGCTACTAACCTATCACCATTATTCAGTATCACATTACAAACCCATATTAATGCAAAGTAACCCGTAGTCTATTGTGTCTCCAAGGTTTTGCCCAGCACGAAACGGGCTGAAGAATGAGAATAAAATAAATGAATGTATATATTTAACAACGTGATTGTATATGTATATATTTATGTTACAGGCCAAAAAGCGTGCCAAGTTCTCCGATGGTGAAACGGGCGTTTTCCCGTTTGGGCACAATCACGGCTGGCTGGGGAAGGTCAATACGGAAGCAACACTCCCATCTCAATGCTGAGGACAAGAAGAAATGGGCTAGCTCGCAAGATTGTTCAAGTTAGTATAGAAATGATGATGTGCATTAAAGGTACATTGTAATTATGTTTTAGTACCTAAAATAGGACGGTATTTTGTAACAAAGCTGCTATTTACTCGTAGGAGAAAGTGAAATAATTGATTTAGGTAATACCATTAGATAATATTAAATACCCATTTTAAAATTAAGCAAAACTGGTACCGTATTTGCAGTGATAAATTTATTTATGGAAAAATACTATCATAAAAATATTCTAAAATAAATTCATTTTGCAATAATGCAAGAGAAATTTTACAATTCTACTCGTAAAAATAATGAAGATGTAGTGTGTTTTAGTGAGTCCCTTCATTTATATGAAAGCCGGAGTTTCTTGTTGGTTCTTCTCCGAGCCAAGGCTTCCGAACCAACGGTAGAATTTCAATGATAAGAGACAACCAGTGTCAGGCAAATTTTTGACTTTCAATGAATGTACTGTACTTGTACTTATGTTGAATAAAAACATTTGACTTTGACTTTATATTTCAACACGTGTTACAGATAAAGAGGGAAAAGAGAAGGACAAAGACAAGAATATGGCGTTGGCCGTCCCTCGGTTATCCGTCTGCGCTGATGCCCAGAAAGTGGATCGAGCCAAGCTGGCACAGACTGAGGTGGGAGAATAAGAGTATACGTACATATACTCGTACATAATAATAATATTTGGACGTTATTACACCAATTGAACTAGCCCCTTGGTAAGTTCATTTAAGACTTGTGTTAAGGGTACTAGTCAACGTATATTTAAGAAATATATACATATTATACATAGATAAATACATATATAGCATATATAATCAACGACCAGACTGGAAAGCAGTAGAAAAGCGTAGTTCTTAACTTTGCCTCCACCGGGAATCGAACCCGGGACCTCTTTAGCGTTCCGGCGGCTAACCGATCGCGCCACGGAGGTCGTCTAAAACATACATACATAGTATAGTACACATGACTGGAATTTCGCTCTAGCGCGCTAGGTGCTATAGAAAGAAAACTCATATAACTTTTCTATTTAAATCATAAAATATCACTAGATGTCAAGATCAAAGGTTAAAAGAGAGATAGAATAAGATAACTGCCAATCTAAACCCATTACCGGTATTTCATACAAAATGACCATGTGCCAACTGACTTATTACAGCAGAAGTTGAAGATTGACATGAGCGCTTACATTAACAGGAACTTACCTTAAATAGTTTTAAAAGACATCATACTGACATAAATGTTTCACAGGTAAGCTTTAACTAAAATATTGATTAACAAATCTTTCCTCTTACAGTTCTCAATAATCGAGTTCGATCCTGAAACGTTCCGGATCCTGCTAGACTACCTGCATACAGGCAGCTGTCCTCTCACCTGTGCCTCCATACCTGGCCTCATTTGTGCCGCAGAACACTATGACCTGCCAGAACTGCTGCAGGCCTGCTTCCACCATGCCAAGCAGTTCTTGAGGATAGAAGTGGTATGTTGGAACATAAGAAATTTTATTATTATCATTTGGGGAGAACAATAAATTTAACAATGAAGACATAAATTTTATGAAATACTAATAGTACATCAGGTTCATCAAATGGTTTAAGTTTGTTATTATCAAGTGTGTGTAATTTAGATTTTCTTTATGGGTAAAATTACATTACTGTCACAATTTCTGTGATTTTGTAAATTCTTTTGTCCTTATTTAAAGTACTTTTATTGTTAGCTTATCTATATAACATACAATATATGCATGTAATATTGTATATAATAAGCATATGAAAATAGGTTTTTCTGAACACAAAGATTCATATACGAGAACCATTAAAAATTTATGTGGAAATCAATTATTTACGCAATTAGTCACATCATTGAGTGTAAATTGCGCACCATGACTTAATTTTTGATATTTCCTTAACCTTTTTAGATTACAAATCAGGAAGTAAATATAATGAACTATTTTGATCTATTTACAGGTCTGTACAATGCTAATATCGCTAGAAAACTACTACTGGCGATACACTTCAGCCTCAGAGTTGGTCAACATGATCCTGGCGTTTGTGGAACAGAGGGCCTACGCTTTATTCATGACACCGGAGTTCCTAAACCTCTCTGAGTCCATGGTACAAATGATCATGTGTAGGAACCTTGAAGTTCCTGAAGTCAGAAAGTTCGAAGCCATGCTCAGCTGGGCAAGGAACAAGATCAAGGCCAAATCTGCCACAAATAAGACTGATGCCAAGAATGAATTCAAAACCATAATGGAGCGACTAGCTAGGGACTTGAAACTATACAGGATATCGCCTCAAGAGCTGATAAAAGTAGTTCTCCCTTCTAAAGCGATCAAGAATGAGAGGATTCTGGAAACCTTGATGTATCAGGCCAATTCAGGGATGTACAGGATACAAGATAGTTACATAGAAGCGTGTCAGGAGCGACTTCAAAAGCAAGACTCGCGATTTTCGGAGTTCGAGAGCTTCGATTACGGGATTTAAACGGAGCTGTGAGGAATATCAGTGTATTAGATAGTGTTACGAGTTATTATTGACTGGGAGAGCCCTTTCTATGAAGTGTGTTGACGCCTTTCGAAGTATTATTGTTGTACTTATGTGTAGTCTTCGGGAAATCGTTGTACACTTCTCGTATATTCCTTGTTGTTGTTTAACGATACCTATATTTTTACATACGTAATACATGTGTTGTAGCCGTGTTCATTCTGCGTAGTGCTGAATAATTTCATGATGTTTCCGTTCGTTTCCGTTCTGTTCGAATATATGTAAGTGTAAGCGTGATATGACTTGCCAATTGTGTTTAACAGTAACCTATTTGAATACGTTCCGTTGTGTATTTCGGAAATAAACGGTTTTATTGTAATAGACGATTAATATGTTAGTATTCTGTAAGATGGGAATTTGGATAAAGCTTTACAAAGGTGTAGATGGACGTGAAATCGTATTCACTTGGTGATCTTTGTTCTGGAACTAGATATTCTGACAGGTTTATTGTGAAGATATTTTCGTGTTAGATACTATTCTACTAGGTAACCTTTTGTATCTCTGTGTATTAGTAAGTATGAGACGTAGATGTTCGTCATGTTATTTTGTTTTTTTCTCTCTGCCAAGTTTATTCAAGTATGAGTAAAAAGTTTGATATGTCGAGTAGAATTTAACCATACCAAAGGGAAAAAAATGTGTTTATTACCGCACAATATGATTGCGGAGGCTTTGGTAAATCTTTATCTGTACTAATATGTGTATTGAACTTATGATGGTGAAAAATCGGACTGTGTCTAGTTAGTTTTATATTGTCTATGGACTTGATCTCTATACCTGTAAGGCGTATACATTATGTACTTGTTATTGTGGAATCTTCTGAACCAATTTAAGCTGTTGAATGTTTTTAAACTTTAATATTAAAATAAGAGTAAATGTGGACCCGTCAGATATTAATGCAAAGTCAATAAATTATATATTGTGTAATATAAATAAAATCAATGTTGTTGAACACCTTTGTACAATATGGATTCTGTCAAGCAATAAAATATGTGTACCTCTTTCATTGGTTAATTTCATTTCTTATTCAGAGCGGTAGTATATTTTATACATATTTTTTAACCACATTTCTTTAAGTAATTTCAATTCAATGGTTAGTACAAAAACTAGCATTTTAGTTTTAAAGTGATTTTTACTCTAAAATGGTTATTAATTGTCAGTACCCATATTTCTTCTTATTATATTTATTATTATTTTTTATAGCTGTACCTGTATATTACCACATTATCAAGATATGTAACATAAGTACAGATTTACCTACTTGATGGATAGACGTTATTTCCAAACACACGGGTCCTTAAATCAAATTAATATTTATAGGTGTTAATGATTGAGATAATTATATAGCCTAAAGTTTAATAGATATTTCTATATATCTGTCGAGTTATCAACCATTTACAAGTAAATTGATGATGTTGTGTAGTGAGCAGATATATATCGATATTGGTTTTGTACCACTCCGTTGAAGTATTTGTAAGATTAACGCCTGTATAATCCAATATTACTTACAATTTGAAGCTAATTTAATTATTTAAATTCAGAACATCCCCGAAACCTAAGAACATTGTAACAAAGTTATGTGACCCGCTGGCCGAATTAGGAACTAAGGATGGTAATATACATTTCTATCGAAAAGAATTAAACTTTGAACAATAACGGAGGCTGCAGCGACGCTGTCAATAGGTCAGATAAAATTGTTGCATTAAAAACAAAATTTAATAAAGTCAAAGTCAAATGTTTTTATTCAAAATAAGTACAAGTACAATACATTCATTGAAAGTCAAAACATTTGCCTGCCACTGGTTGTCTCTTGGCATTGAAATTCTACCGTTGTAATATAGCTTTGAATTCTAAGTAGAGTTAGATTATAAGGGTGTCCCACAAATCAAATAAATGTACGCATTTAATACAAGTTTAGAGGAAACTGCCTTTTACTGATAATATTTTTGTAATGAAATTCGTATTAAAATATTCTGGAGACTAGGATTATTATTTTCATAGCCCAAGTAAAGTTAATGTTTGTTATTATTTGTGTCTTAAGCTATGGATGTAAAAAAAACTTGAATTCAACATGCTTAAATAAATAAAAAGAAAATATTACGTTTAATGAAATAAGTGATACTGCTGTGTTAAAAGTGATAAGGATTATTTTTTTATTCATTTGAATAGTAAAATGGATTATTTCAAAGGTAGTTAAATTATAGTTTAGCAAAATTTGTGTATTTTGTTGAGTTATTATTATAAGTAGTATACTTTGACTCTATTTAACTTGTAAATTATTTTTTATATTAATTCTGCTTATTAATAAATAGGTAAAACACCAAACAGTTATTTCAGCAGTAGGTAACTAAATTATCGCAATATCTTTAGTTCAACAGTACTTTTTGCCTGTTCAAATTTCTATGTAAGTACTGTGAAACGAATTTTACTGCAAGAATGACATATGATAATTATATCTTATTGTAATGTTGGCGATGCTCAATAATTTGGTTGAAATATCTCCAACATTAGGCAATAATTGGGTATCACATATCTATCAGAATTATTGATATCAAAGCTTATGAATACTAAATGTTTTTTTCACTTTCAGTGTTAATGTAAAACTTATTTATTGTGTATCTTTATCGAAGCATTTGTTAATAGTAAACATATGTATATTTCGAGTGACACTATGCTGAAATTTCGTAACCGTACTAGTGTAACTATTATAGCATTATTTATTACATATATACTGATCAAGACCATTCATTATGTGTCCACCCTTGCGTCACGTGATTTAAGCATAGTGTTTAAAAATAAAAAACGATGCATTTTGCTATTGACATTAAATAACGATTTATTGGTACCCATGCTACATTAACTAAGGTTCCTCTAGATGATACCATTTTCTTGTACATCTAAGTTCAATGAATTGACGGGAACTTCTTAAAAGCAAGCACCTACTGCTAGCCTATTGACAACTTAACATAATATTCATTAGCACTCATCAATAATCATTCAATGTTTGTAATGAAGGAAGTCATTTCCAATTAAAATAATAATAATACATTATTTAACAAATACAATGTGCGAGTTTCACAAAAGATACATAAATCATACAGGACTATGCAATAATAAAAAAAAAAGTTGTACTATTTTTTCTAGTGCATGCCATTGTACAGCGAAATTGCCCATGTTTTCAACAAAATGGTATCATCTAAAAGACCTTCAACATTAGTTATAGCAAAGATGGATTTAATATGAATACTGCAAAGTTTTGAGACTGCTTTTATTTGCGTATTATCTCATCGTGTGACGTTTTTCGATATAGTTATAAACAGTTCTTATGATTGTGAGGAATCTGTATCTATTCTCGTTTGTACTTAGCTATAACCGTCATTGAATATGAATTTTAATTATTTACATTGTTTTATGTGTGAGACAGAAATAAACATTTGGTCAATATTGAGTTTCTTATTTATATTATAAACTTTGATTAATTGTTCCTATTATATCCCATGGTATGAAAAATCGGTGATTATTGCAATCAGCAATTATTTAAATGTAATAAACCTTGCTGAAATAGTTAAAGACGAAAAGAGTTCTAGACTTTCAAAACAAAGTAATCTTCAGTATCAAAATTACTCTAATTATATTTCAGGACGAATATTCATCTCCGTACTCCATAGAATAAACATTCGTAACCATTTACCACCCATACATACACATAACGCCTCATTCCCAGTATAGGGGTAGGCAGAGATCACGGATCCCCAGTTGTCACGATCCTGACAGACAACTTTCGCTTCATTGACACTCATACATCTTCTCATACACACTCGGCAATTATGGGTACTCATAACGTAACCCTTTTCAATATAGCGTCTATCTGACTGTTATATGTCTTATTGGCCCGGCCCCTACGTAACCGCCCTCCCACTTCACTCATATACATTCCATTCATACACATTTTCTCACCTTCTTTCATACTCATTATATTAAATAAAAACTTTCATCCCAGAGAGGAACTTAGAGGTAAATTGATCACCTCTGTGTATTTTAACATTAATATTGTCGTAACTATGGTTATATGGAATATTGGTAACACATTGTTAGCCCACCTTTCTAAAGATTTCATTAACCTTAAGTCTCTTGCCGGGATGAAAGGCAGCTGCTTTGTAATCTATTTATGTTCCCAAGAAGCATGTAGCTACTTGTATATCTCGTATATAAAATTTAGAAAACATTTAATTACAAATCTTACATATACCTGTCACGATGACATTCAGATTAGACATAATATCTGACTATTCCCACCGGGATTCGAAAGTGCGACCTTGAGACATCGTGACGACACCATCCAGTTACGTGGACTTCTAATTTTACAGCGAAATTATATTTACTTCACACGTTTACATTCATAATCCCCGAATGAGATAGGCAAAACTAGGGGCTACTATTATCTGTCGTACTTTTCGTACTTTTAAATAAGTTATGATAGAAATTCGATCAAATAATCGGGAATCACTGAGGCATTCAAAAATATACGTATCATAATATATTATTTTAAAACAAAAAGAGCAAGTACAACCAAACATCCATTGAATGCAATTAACTTTTGCTAGTATAACTACATAAAACAGGAAGGTTTGTTTGTTCCGTTGAACACGATTATCTCAAGAGCTCCTAGTTGTCTAGCAAGTACAGCTCATTCAGCTACAGTACGAAAAGCATCGAACTCAATGCTATTATAATATTCAACACATGCTTAGTTAATTCTAACATAAATATTTGAAAAATCCTGTTGATTGTTTGAAACTACAGTAAGAATCCAGTCCTAAATAGGTATATACGTAATGTATGAATGAATGAATGTTATAATTCATATTGAACCGCAATGACTGACGTTTAACCTGTCAGCTGTCGTATTGACTGCGTCAGTCGCGCGTTACTATGGCGGTGGTTTTTATGGGCGGCCGCGGGGAGCGCTGCTAGCGCCAGTCTCATCGCAGCAGGCGCGCGGCCGGCTGCTTGCCTTTACTGCGAAGCGAACCAACACACGCGAGTTCGCGGTTATCAGCTCGAACGAACACCGAAACCGACGGTCAGTGCGGTGACCATGATGATGGACAACGGGATGATAACCAATAGCTATGACGGCTATCCCGATGGCTATATGGAGCAGGAGGAGGAGTGGGAGCGCGAGGGACTCCTGGACCCGGCCTGGGAGAAACAACAAAAAAAGGTTCGTAACTCAGCCCTTAGTAAAAAACCAGGTACCGACTGCTCTGTGACGGATAAAATTCAGCCTCCGATAACAATATTGAATGGTGCTCTAATCAACTCTTATCAGTGGCTCGCGCACCTGTGATCGCGTTTGTTTACAAGTTTACAGCATTTTTTATTTATTCTGTGTCGATGTGATTATGATAGTGCATTATTTATAGTAAAAGTGCGGTTTTAAGTTAATAAACGACTTTTGGAAGAATATATTGCAATATTAGGGTAAATAATCAATAATTTTAACAAAGAACAAACTTAAAGTTTATCGGAAGTGATATTGTTTATAGCATACTCAAGCATAGCATAAAATATTAGATGAAACAGAATAGAGTAGGCAACAATGTCCCAGATAGATGCGAATCCCTGTTAGCTAGGCTCGTTGTTTCCCGCGCCGCGCCGGGATGAAAGTAGATCGCGACCGTGGACACTATTAAAAGATTTCTTGCAGCTTTTCGTGCGAGAGAGACACCGCTACGCTGACAGTCATGCGTAAGAGCGGGCGAGAGAGAGAGGAATCGAATTTCCGTTAGTCATGTCCTAAAATGGGTCCGCTAGCGTAGGCGCCGCTGAAAGCGCGGGCGGTTCACTTTACGTCACACTAGATCCCGTATTTCAGGAAATCACAGACTGGCTCCAGCGCAAGCATAATTTGTGCTCGCCAATCAGCGCCATTTGCAAGATCCGATTAGCCGTTCTAGGAAGTAGCAGCGGGGGCTCAGCTGAACTTTAGATGCAGATGCCAATAGACTGCGCCCTATCATTAGACACGCAACCAGGAAATACCGTCATGTCGCTAAATTGCTTCGCGTCATTCGAAAATTATGTAGCCAACTGTCTTCTCCGATTTCATATCGAAATAGATTTCGCAAAACAAATCTTCATTACTTCATCAAACATGACATAACAAGATCATTAAGTAATCTATCAATAAAATTTTAACGACACGTTTCTGACAAATGTCACACCGCTTAAGGACTAGATAATCGTCTTCAAAACAACAGCATAATAGCAAAGCCAGCAACGTAGTGTGTTTGAAAAGGAAGTAAACAAAACAAAGGAGGCTGCGACACTACAGTGCAACGCCCCTCGAGTATCGTAGGTCAATGTCGTCGAGACCCAGGCGACTCGCTCGACCAGTTGAGCCTCCCTTAACAAGGTCGCTCTCGGGATGCTCAATGGAAACCATAACATCATCATCTTAAGCGATTTGTTCCCATTTTAGTAGTGAAAGGCTTTAATAAAACCTCAAAAGTTTATTCACTTATAATTTAGTTCGTATTTTTTCTGTAACTTGATCTAAAAGCTTTATTTTTATGCTGCATATAGCGTTATGTGATGAAGTATGTAGATGAGAAGGAAGTTAGTATAAATCATAGAAACTCGCGTGGAATAAGCTATTCATATTAGCACTCTTCACAGATGTGATAAGAAAGTTGTTATTAAAACAGGTTCCGTTGCTGTTAGCTTAAGTGATTTTATCTTCATCACAGATTATCTACGTTTTCGTAGTGTTTATGTAACGCTAGAAACTTGTTCGATTTTATTATTATTCTGTGGTTCTGTGCCATAGTTATTACTCGAACTAACATCAAATCGAAATTATAAGAGAACGTAATCATCCGATTCTAAAACTCACTGTACCAAACGAAGTTAGCAGTAAAAACTTGTGGGTGACTCGAGGTTGTTGACGTCTAATACCTAAGTAATAGCCTGTAGGTATTGCACTGGATGATTGGACATATTTATTATAAGAAATATCCGCAACCAAAACAATTATTGTTACTCATTTCCGAGTTTAAAAATACTGTTTTATTGATCTCGTCAACTATACCTGATACTCGCGTGTCATAAGAACTTTTAGAAAAAACAAAAATATTATGTTTGCACCTTTTTTTGTTCTAATACATGTTTATTGTATAGTGAAACTAACATACGTAGTTTAAGACTGTTCCAACTTCGAACTACTTAATATGTAAAAACATTAAAACTACAGCAGTAGAAATAACACAGTTTCAATAATTCCTCAACTAGATTTCCCGTTGGATGCAGATTACATTCAACCTAAAAATATTTTTGAAGGTCATCATACGAGGTGAAATATCTACATACAAAAATAAAATAGACTCTGTTGATTTGAGGAAAGATATGAAATTCTTGCACAACTAGGATAGATCACAACTGTTACATATGTTAGGCTGCATTGATTGAATTAAAACTACTGCTATTAAAACTTTCTGTACCTGAATTTCAATAAACATTTAACATATATCAGCAACACGTTTATATAGGTATGATCTTGGCGGCCATTGTAAAAGAAGAACAAAGGTTACCGTGACATACTGAATTATTATAAGTCATATGTTTTGGTTATTGTTGTTGTTGTGTCTGGCACAATTTCAAAATAGCTACCTCAAGAACGCCCTGTTAATCAACGCGTACGAATTCTTTTCTTCCAAAATTTTTATTTTATTATCTTATTTTATCTAAATCTTTCGATATATCTATTATTATTCTCCCTAGTATCAATCTCCTGTCAACAAAACATTACACAATGACCCTAATTCATTAAGAATTTCAATGTCGTCACTCGAACAGTCATTAGACTTCTGTAAATAACTATTTATGTAATGACAGTATTTTCGTCTGAGCACTTTTTTTGCTTCTGACCTAATTATTGGAAACGAAAAAACACAGCAATGGAAGACGAGTTCTTTCAATGTTACGCTGTGTTTTTTTAACAATAAGTAATAAAAAACATAGTAATACAGTTTTGAAAAAAGTTTTGTGTATGATACATAGTTAATTTTGTGAGTAAACATGGTCTTCTGACCTCCTAATTGCATACTATTAAAGATCCTTTTAGCGTTCAATATAACTTAATCTGCGAAAGTTGCGCAAACGAATCCAAGATTTCCAATTAACGCGGAAGTGCATTATGGAAATAACATATTGATATATTCAAAACAGTCCCACAAATATGTCTGAGCTGAATAAATTTACATCGGCTTATATGTGGTGAAAATGCGCTTTCTAAGTCGTATGTTTTATCAGTTACATTACAACGCTCAACTTTCCAGTTCATAGAGCAATCGGCTACTGAACTTATAAAAGTGAAAAGGAGAATAGATTGACAACCTTTCTCAGTACAGGTTCTCAGATTCTATCGCGTGTTAGGTCTATAAAAACGATTTTATAGATAATAAATTTAATGATTATATGATCTGAACAATGTAGGAGATAACAAAATATTATGACCAAGCATGGAACATATACAACAACAATCATTCAGTATATTAGACTGGATTAAGAAAAATACAAGTAAATATATGTCAGTTATGATTTCATTAATACATAACAGCAATACATAAAATAGTTGAACCATACAAGTGTTACTGACGACTCATGCAGTATGAATCACTTAGTAGTAAGCGTTAATGTATTACAAATACCGGATAAATCTGCGGTTTCCAAAGTATTTCGAAACACAATTTCACCAGTTCGTATGACTCAGTATTCCTTCTGACCTAGAAGGTGACTATTAATATGATTTACAAACTTTTACACACTCGTGTGCATAATTAAAAGTAATGTGACATTCATAAGCAGACAGAAGAAGTGTCCTAAGAATAATTCGTCACTTTAGGTCTTCAGGACAAAAACATTTTGATACTATAGAACATTAGTTACAGAAGTAATAAATGAGTTAGTACTCCAATATAGCCTTTAGGCTTTTGTGAAGTATGCTATTAATCATTCTAAGCTATTTACTTTTAATAGCTAGTTACATCTAAGCTTTGACTAGCTTTTTAAATGTCGAACTCGCAGTGATTAATGGCGTTATAGTTAGCAGTAGTAGCCGAGATATTATTAAACTTCCATTTATGTCTCGAATCATTAGTGGTACACTTTTAAAATGTACCACAATGGGTACCTTTGGCTTTATTACTCTTATAAACGCTTACACTTCATGTATTAAGTATGCGTGTATTTTGTTTCATAGCATTTTGAAAACAAAAGTGTATTTTAGCAAAATGTCGTGTACTTCGTCAAACGTTACTTTGATTTCAATTCTAATGAAATGGTTTAGCTGACATTGTTTAAAACTGTTTGTGCAGACTGATTCAATAATTATTTCCTGTCGCATTGTAAGTGTTAAGAAATATTACTAAGAATTTACTTCTTAACAATGCCATGAATAAGAAACAAGTAGAATAAAATGAATGAACTAATCAATGATCATAATTAAGTGATTCAAAATTAGACTAAAAAGAAGACGTTAACGTGAACCATAAATTTGGATAATATCATAAATATTTCCTCACGTAATGTACCGATGAAAAATAGAATGTCACAAAGGTACAGTTGATCCGAAAAGTGCCTGGACCTACTGATTACACCCACGTGGGTATCGTTCTTGGACCGGTTTTTGAAACGTAGGAGTTTGAAGAGCATTAAGGTGCATAAAAATCGGATTGCCGTCTCAACGTACATTAAATCCGGAGCTATGACGATAAATCCAAAAATGTTGGCCACGAAATATTTTTATATATAACCACGAAACGTACCGGAACCGGTACAGGCCATTTCATACGAAAAGTTTGTGTAAAGGAGCGTAGATATGGACAAGAAAATAGTTTAATATATGTAGTATTTTGTCATCAATAGTCGCTGATAGGTAGAATGTTTACTTCGTTCCACTTTCGATTTTTAAAAACCTAATGCGTAAATGAAAAACTCGTTTAAAATCTAATTTTGTTTTGGTCAGTGGTTTCTCTAATTTACATTATTGAAACGGAATTTCTAGTTCGTGTTATGTATGTTTTCCTTGACGCAATCACCACCTACAACTTCACAAGTTCCTTCGATCACTACTGAACGTTTGCTGGAATAAAATGAAATGAAATAAATAAACAGCACGTATTATTCATCTCCCGTGCTAACTAGCTGCTGTTCTTCCCGATATTTCATAGGAGGCAAATAAAGTACTGGGGGTAAATGGAATCAATTGGGCGATGGGCTCGCAACCAATGTTTCAAATCGCATGCAATAGAACGAATATCAAAGTCATGCTAAAAAGTGCCCTAGGAGATATTATTGTGTCTTTGAGGTTGGCTCCACCGAAAGGAATTGAGGGACGTGAATGTGTGTATTATTTCATATTGGCACGAGCGGTTTTCTAATGCTTCGGAATATGGGTCGTATACCATGTTGACCATAAATTATGGTCCCCACCCACTCTGCAATGCGACCAGGTGCGAGTGAGAGGCAGTTGTCGATCTGGTTATATGGGTTGGTCATTAACTACATAAATATGCATTGTATAGATTAGTGGCCAACACAGATTCAAAGGCTAACTAAGATGGATGGGAACTGGTTAACAGTATATGAACAGCTTCTGATAAAGGAATATTTAAATGAGTTATTGAATTTAAGTGTTCAAGGTTTTAGGGATTTCTAAGATCGATTATATAAAGGCGATTCTTGTATATAAATAATAAACGATATCTGACTGCTTAGCAAAAATTCCAAATTCGATACAGTACAGCGTGGTTATTATCGATAAAATAACTAGTATTAATAAAATTATAAGTGCGGTAGAATTTTTCAAGGTTACCCGTGCCTAGTAAAATGATATTAAGAGAAATAAAATATTGTTATTATTTCTTGGTATTATTCTTCTTTGTCAGATTAATGCTCCAGTAAATTTATGTAAGCAAGGTTTATAGTTTCAAAAACAATTTTATTTAACAACCGTTTATATCAAAATAACGATCAATACATCATACCGTAAAATAGATACATCCCACGGGCTATCTTATACTGGCTTTGTTTGTTTCTACATTCTTTATTATCTGTCAAAGTAAGAGTATAATTTTCTTAACATTTCAAAATATACCAAAAAACAGGCTTACATAACTTAAAGAGGTTAGCGTATCGTGTAACTATTGTGGAGTTATCATGCCTTTGTTATATTTCATTTGGTTTTATTTTAAAACGTCAAATATGTCACAGTAAAACTGCTGTATAAATTACTGTGTTATTTATTAGACTTAAATAGGTTTTTTATCAAGTATTAAGTAACTAAATATGCCAAAAAAATAAATATGAAAACGTATAAAAAATACGTAATTTTTAAACTCAAAGTAAACTAAATTCAACAATTAATTTCTATCAAACTGTTAAAGCTAACTGATGAGGTGAAAAGAATTCCCACCGCCAACCATGTAAGTTGTCACCCGTATGACATTTGTTCAAAAGTAGGTTACCTAAGAAATAAAAAGACTGTACGTGATATAGTGTGTAGTCCTTGACTAGTGATGCAGTCTCGATGCCAACAGATCTATTCTTAGGAGTTTTCTTCACACCTACACCCGAATCTCACACACATACCCGTTTTATTATTAGAATTGGACGTTACGAAAATATCATAATCGTATGTAAAAATGTGATGTAAGACAAATTCCCGCGCGATCACGGTTTCATTAGAAATTGCGGACTTGATAAAATATTACAAAATTTTATAATTACGAACGCTGATTCGTTCTTTTAAGTAGAAAGTGAGATTATTCTATTAATCACGAAAGTGCGATGTGTTTATTAAAGTCTTTCAAAACATCGGTTCTGTATTTAATTTAAAAGATGGTTCTGTTGACCAACGAATACTAACACAATCAATAGATAATATCCATTCATTAGAATTTCGAAATCTAAATAAATGAAATGAAATATGATTTTTTTTTCATAACCATTCCAGACAATAACATGATTTATACTACGTTTGTTTTTGATTGTGCCTCACTTAAAACGATTGTATTACTACAAGCTCGAATATTTAGTAATCTGAATGAATTTAAGAACAAACAAGTCATGGATATATAACTTTTTCTGGGTCATATTACCTGTGTTTTCCCCAAGATTACATGCACGCAAGTATTATTGGAGTACTATGAAAACTCCCATTTATTTACTATTCGATATATTGTTATACGGAAAATGTAAATGTAAAGTAATATAGAAATAATAGATAATTAGATCTTCTATTAGTAAGCTAGTCTGATGCCCAAACATACCTAAATGCCTATAGTCCCTTAGTCGCCTCCTACGATAAGAGAATAACACAACTATTAAATATCTAATAGAATTGTTTACCACATCTTATTCCTCTTCGCTCCAAATAAAAATAACTATTACTTACTCGATAAATCATTTAACCGCTTTGAAAGTGTCAAATATTCATTCTACCATTTCATCTGTTATTCCCTTATAATATACTAGCGACCCGCTCCGGCTTCGCACTTCTGGCTATTTAATGGATGTTGTTATACATATGAACCTTCCTCTTGAATCACTATCTATTAAAAAAAGCGCATCAAAATCCGTTGCGTAGTTTCAAAGATTTAAGCATACAAAGAGACAAAGAAAGCGACTTTGTTTTATACTATGTAGTGATATTTGAGATAGAGGTCAGTTTTACTCATACATTCGTGTAGCCCACGCGCCGTGTCAGCTGCTATCTTTCAATCTAGATAAGGTCAGTTTCGTTCGGAGGGGAAACCTTTGGCACATTGGCTCTATTAAGCCCCGATTGGCTTGCAATAACATAGGGGCCGAGAATGGCTTAGCAAATTGTAATAACTGCTGGAATCAACAAATAAATGTAGAATAAATCGACAAGGTTTCTGATTGGAAGAAAGCAAATATTCATTTATTCATAGCACACGCTTAACGTATCACCAGACATTAAGATGCAGTGAACATTTACGATACAGGTTTTCAGATTTGACTGTAATTATTTGTGTATATAACCGTGCAAATATCAATATAATATGAATAGTCCCTATGATTGCAGTAAATATAACTGCAATGAATTAATGCGAAGGTTTCTGAACGTAAATGAATCGGAATTGGGTATCCTAAGATCCGGAAAAAAGGATTCTTTATTCCTGCTTGCCTGCTTAGACCTGATTTTGATGTACTACATAAATATTAGTTGTGGACTATTAACAAGTTTAATTTATTAACTACTATAAACCTTTCATGCTATGCTATTCAAGAATTGTAATTAATAAGAATTATCATATTATAAAAGGCCTAGACAGATTAGTTCATTTTATAATCTTCATAAGTAGACAGCTGACCATAAAATTTGTCCCTTAGATAGACTCTACTCAAAGATTTAGTTAATTAACAAATGGACTGTTTTAATTAGTTAAATCCTCTTTCATGTTCGAAAGCAATTAAGGAAGCTCTTAGGCTATTTGCTTTTCTATTATTATGTTCTTGTAAAGAAGATAATTTTGGGAAACTAAAATGACAATGTCAATCTTGGTGCTAATTAGTACATTAGTTGAACAAACGTTTTTTTAATACAATTAGTTAAACACATACGAATATGTGTGCACTTCGTAAGTACACTCAAACTTCTAAAGTGCTACTCATAGTGAAAATCTATATGTACTTTTAATAGATAAAGTTGCTAGCCAAAATCCAAACCTTGTATCGTGTAGCAATATACTACAACTATACTAAACTAGTATTATCTTTTTTTTTAACAATCATTCTTTAAATACATATATTCACGCCACTACATCCCCAATGGGATAGGCAGAGACTATCGATCGCCACCTGGAACGGGTGACAAATCTCTCTTGCTTCACTCACATCCACTAAGCTTCGCATACATGCTCTTCTGTTATACAATCTACGTATACGTATTTTATAATACGTCTACTAAAAATTTTATGAAACTAGTAGTAAATGTTAACCAGCATCACCTCGATGCCCGTAGTTATTTCTTACAACAGCGAAATCTTCTAGAAACACGCAAATGATGCTGAGCTAAAGTTTCGCGGAACGTCAAGGCCTGTTATTTTTACAAGCACATTCACTCAGTGATTATGCCCACCCGTTCTAGGATAAAGGGTGTAAGCATACATACACATCACGCCTGATTCCCTGTAGAGGGGTAGAGATCACGGGTCCCCATTTGTCCCGATCCTGACAGACCACTTTCGCTTCATTGACACTCATACACACTCGGCAGTTATAGGTACTCCTAACGTCACCTTTTTCAATATAGCGTCTGTCTGACTGTTATATGTCTTATTAGACCGGTTCCTACGTAAGGGTATAATATAAGGACAGTAGGATGTAAGCGTATACTATACTATAGTATAAACAGATGAGTCACTGCATTATTTGGCTGTGTAAGCTAAAGATTCAGTATCGTTAGAATATGCACAAGGCGTAGGCAGCTTCCGGTATGCCATGGCTAATATGAACCAATGTGCCAAGTAATTAAGGAATGGCTGGGTGATTTGGACTGTTGTCTAGCCCTTTGATCTTGGATGTAAAATAACATAACAATAGGTCAGGAAGGCCGGTTGAATTTAGCAATTTTATGTTTGAAAACCAATAATGGTAATATTTGACTAAAATATTTAATTATATAGGGTCACTCAGGGTTTTCTGGTCGTACCATATCTTAGAATATAAAAATAAGTGGTTATCGATAATAATCAATAATAATGAATTTTTATACCAAGTTCTAACAAACGGAAGAAAGCATAAACAAAAACGTTTATCAATTTTTGTAGCACGGTCCATTTAAACAAATTACGGCTTTAAAGCTCTTAATAATAACAGGGACTTGACCCTAGGAGACCTCTACAAAGACTAATTTAAGGACATCAGGGAGCGCCTCTGCTGGTAAAACTTTCTGTAGAACTACAAAAATAATTAAATTAAAACTTAACTGTGAGTGACATTCCATTATTCCAATATTATTCGTGTCCTTTATACACGATTATATGTACCATAGCTTTGGGTTTGGTTTTCGGGGATTCATATGTGGATGTGTAGTGTTTTTATAATCTTATTTATCTAACTCTATTTTTACTTATTTAATATTCATCTCGCAAAAATTTTTACTGCGCACGATATATTTACACTGAAATGGTTTGCTGAAATCTAGACTCAGACTTATAAATGATTATTTCTTCGTCCTTTCTTGTCATGAAGCAGGGTCAAGTATAAAACTGTCAACTAGTATAGTTTAGTGTTCCGCGGTACGATTGCCAACTAATTTATACGTACACCTGTTCAAGATGAATGCCGTAAGAGTGACGGTCGGTCGTGATGAGAATTTTTATTTCGCGAAGCCCAATGAATCTTGCAAATGTGAAAGTTTGTGTTTGGATTCGTTACTTAATCTCGCTTTGATGAGTATAGACGGAATGGAGAAAAAGAATACACATGTATATGTAGATTAGGAATTGGAATAGGTTAGGTTTATTTGAAAAAACAATTATTTAACAATAGAAATTGAATGGTAAATTATATTCTTAAGCATATAATAAATGAAGTTTACAGGGATAAAGACTGAAATTTTACGAGTACTTTAAAATCTGTTTCTTTTATAAAGCTCTACACTCACAGTATAAAGTGACGTAAAATATCTGATATTCCATTCACCAAATTACGCTAAAGCTTCACATTTTCAAATGGAGTCCGCATCTAGGTTTCGCAATGCATGTGTTATTATTTATCGGTGCCAATCTACGAGTGCTTTGAATAAGGAATCTAGGGTAACAAAATGGACTTGTTGGAACGACCTTCCCTCTCACTTTTCCTAACGTATTATTTCGCACATTCGCCTCTTGAAGTACTAAACGGATAAATACGGTATTATGTATGGTAAACAAAGATAAGAGGTTTTGAAACATTCCATAACTTGGTTGGTTACTTAATCATAGATCGTTAATATAAATTGAAGATACTCTTGAGCGAAGAGTAAATATTCTTTCTTTGTATTTGTTGTATTTAACTAATCAATTGCAGAGTAATCGAAATCGTTGTTAAAAAAAGTTGTAAAAGGTCAGACACTTGAATTATCGGGTGATTATTGTTCTCCGTAAGTATCAGGCATATATATGTATGTATCTTTGAGTGAATGAATAAAAATATAGTTCTAAATTTGTATAAATAAGAATAAAATCTACGATGATATTAAAGGAGTTGATTAACATTCGCTCTTTATTATTCACACGTGAATTGTCGAGAAATATTTGAATCGAATGACCTTTGTCAGTCTTTATAGATCTTAAGTCTTAACTAGTTAATAAACGTCAACCATAAAACTTTAGCATGATGAATAACAGCTACAGGTTATATTTAATTCTCGCCACACTTATTCGTTCGTTTCTTTACAGACCGTCGTAAACTTTAGTTAACGTTTTTAATCTTTATAGTCGGAGGAATGTTACCAAACAGACTACTGAACATCCGATTCACATTCACCATAAAGTCTTTTACTACATGTCTAGAAGTAGATTGTTGCAACATGCAAAGCTTTTCGATTTATTTCAGTTGCGTCTAGCGTTTCTTTGTTAATACTAACTGGATAGTATTATAGACCTAATTGTAAAACGTGACGTAGGTACACTTCGGGATCATTACTTAAGTATGTATTAAAATATTATAAAACACGATTACACTGTTACAATTACACACAATTATGAATAAACCATAAAATAATGATTTCTTTAATATCTTTATTGTGAAAAATGTGGCATCTCAATAAAGGATTATTATTATTTTTAAGTTAGTCAAATCGATTACCTACTATTACCACAATATTAAAAATACTATTACATAACCAACCGCTACCCATCTCGTTGTAAAACTAAACCTTTGTGGCCCGTAAGCCTCGCTTTTGGTTCCATTTTTTGTTCTTTCGATGGTTGGCTCAAAAAACATGACAAATGATATGGAACTAAGAATGTGAGGGTATTGTCTCGTCCCTTTCGAAGCGTAACGACGCTGATATCCTTTCAAATTGTTCAATGGAACATTCCTCGGGCTAATCTCACTCCTTTCTTTGTTTTGATACTTCCGAACGTAAACATTAGCTTTGAAAATGGTTGTAGATCTTATTATTAGGTATATTTGTATACAGTATTGAAAAATCTTCTTGTTTAACAATGCTATATCGATAGCATATGAAAGATTAACTAGAAATGCTGATTAGGCGTAAGAGTTTTATGTGCCTTATTTAAGTTATTTTAAAATTCGTCATAAAAATCTTTCATTATTACTTGTACTTATGTCAAAGAGAATAATGTTTGAAGTCATAGCCTAGAAAGTAAGTCAGACATCCATTACTTTGTTCTACAGTCTTCTACCATAAGTATTGAAGAATAAACATAAGTTCGTGTTAACAATCACCTTATTATGGATCGTATTGCTAGGCTATATTTATGATACGTCGATAAAATCGCCAGCTTTCTGCATTGACGATAAATTAGCTTATCAGCTGTTTCTATTCAGCGTAGTCGCAGAAGTGAAACGTACTCACATGGAACCGAACTAATGCTCCACTAACTGGCTTTCTATGGACTTTTCATTCGCACGGCAAAAGCGAAAACAATGGGTGACAGTGAATGGGAAAAAATCGTCAACTAGTTTACTCAATTACTCGAGCTAACGTGGTCTTGACTCGTAAATAAGTTGGCGTTATGCTGTCAAAATTGCGCTTCTTTATTGACATACATACTTTCTGTAGCTACTTTTTTACAAATAAAAAAATGCTTTATTTATGCCTGACGAAAGGGTTAATTGATACAAAAGTTTTGATATCTTAATAATTACTTCTCAAACTTGCAATATATGTTGTAATATAATATATATGCATGTACTTATTTGATGTCTTGGGAATCCCCAAAGTGACAATTAAAAACCTATTTCTTACCGATAACGATTCATTCTTTGTTAATAAATGAATCGATCGAACCAACATATTATTAGTGTCTTATTCATAAAACACTTATATAATTATACGAAATGTTAACCAGTAGTCGAATGAGTACATTCCAATTTTATCTACATTGGCACACATTCCACTATGGCTAGCGTGTAAATACTACACCATAAATAGAATATCCATAAATTTAAACGTATTTGCGTTGTGTTATCTTACAGGAAATTCTGTATAAGCTAATATACTGTCGCAATTTGTAAAATGCCTTAATAAACTGCACAAAGGCGAGGCATTCTAGGCATGTCATTAAAGGAAACCTGTGGAATAACTTGGTCTTTGTTTACAATGGCGACGCTTTTAAACTAATTGATTTAAAGAGCTCTAGAGAAAACATGACGAGTGCCTTGTTTTTGTAATCGTTTCTTGAGTGACAATGGTGACGTGCTTGTCTTAATGATTTTGCTGGGAATTAAAATAAATATTATTGAATTTGATTTTACCTAATCGGAATTTAGGTGATAAATCGTTATTTTAAATAAATGAATAAATTCTTTTCTATACGTTTGGATAATAAACACAAATCTTAACATCCCTTTGATTTCAAACAGCATTTGTTCCTAAGTGCTTAAGCCCTGATTTTACAATAGTCAGCAGTTACTGCGGGTAATAAGGAAGCGGTTGTTGCCATGACTATTTTCGGTTCGTGAATATTTGAAGAAACTAGGCCAAAAAGTACATTTATTTCTGGCTCAACTATAACCGCGCGTGAAGTAATACGTGTCAGCAAACTTCTGAAAGTAGTTATTAAATGAAATACTTCAGATATTTTGTAGCAACGAATGCTTTTTTACGCACCTCCATTGAAAGATTACCTTTTTTGATGAATAAAAATATACTATATTAATTTATGTAACGAACGTTCAAAAACCTCGATTGAAAATTCAAACCAAATTAACCCCACCGATCAACCTACTATAAACTACTACAAGGATCAATATCTATCTCACAAATCAAGGGATCTTCTCAAACACAAGGTGTTCGAACTGAGGAATGAATCTGGAGACAAGAAAAGCTGCAGTGACATCATTGTTTACATAATGACCCTCTCTCGTCTAGAACTCGGTGTTACGACTTTATTTTTGGATTTAACGCGGATTGAACCACCGATATTGAGTCGGGTGGAATGCTTGTCTTCGATATGAGGAAAACCTTTAAATAGCGATGAAGAATGATCTCTGCTTACGGAATACGCTCTCATGAATGAATGTGTGAATGCTGTATAACGGAAGTATGTAAATAATGATATAGTATAAGATTACCAAGATCGTGATTGACTTTCAAAAATACTTACGTCTTGATCAAGATATTCGTTGCATCTTAAGCTAATAATTTATAAAGATGACACTAGATGACATAAGCCAATTAATCTGTAAGTAATAGTTTGTATTGCATAAGACGATGATTCTTGATTTTTTGTATCGCCTATTCTCGAAAGTGTCCAAGTGAATATTGTTAAAAAATGCATAATCTTAAGTTATATTTCGCAATTCATATCACGTAATGACAAGACATCTGTATTTGGAGACAAAATAACATTTATATAAGAATACAACCCCGTCCCGTGCTAGTCTGAATCGTAAAAAATGCTAACTAGCTGTCGTTCTTCCTGGCATGTCGTAGGTGACTAAGGGACTATGGGTGAATGGAATCAATTGGGCGATGGGCTATCTACCTGTCACCAATGTTTCATATTATAACATCACAAATCGTAATATTTATACTAAAAAGTGACCAAGGAGATATTAAAACTCCGAGGTTCTGTCCAGCCCGAAAGGGATTGAAGGACGTTAATATATATGAATACATAAACCTGAAGTGACTTGTATACATAACTCATAGCAATCTTTTTGTTAACAGGTAAAGCCACGAATGGTGTTAAAGACACAATCACCCGGAATTCCAACAAAAAGTGAGTCAGATCCATTGCGGTTTCTTTGTGTCAACCGATACATACATAGAGGTTACAATCGCAGTGTAGATGGTGCTTAGGTCACCCGTCCTTTGTGTGTCAACATTCAATCATTAACCTCAGACTGCTACCATTAATGGCAATATAGAAGGCAATATGTCTTCGATGACCCAGATGTATGCAAAATGATTGCACCTTTCACATAAATGTCATTCTAAACGTCATTGTTGATAGTGAGTGCGGACTAGAGTACCCGCCACATACGGTGGCAGTTGGAGGCGTCGCCACAGTCGCGTAATCCAGTGTTGCCAGTAAACACGCCAAAACTAGCACTCACTGTGCCATACGGCTCGATACATTATATTGAGGTTTCATTTGTAACGATCTTTGGTTGCAGAGCTATAAACTCAAATAAAACAAATTAATATACCAAAGTCAAAAGTCAAAATATTTTTATTCAAAATAGGCCCTATCATAAGCTCTCTTTGAAAGTTATTTTATGATCTAAGTACAAATTAAAAAAACTATATATTGACAAAAGGAATATATATGAGTGAAGTGGAAGGGCGGTTACGTAGGGGCCGGCCTAATAAGACATATATGTAACAGTCAGATAGACGCTATATTGAAAAAAGGTGACGTTAGTAGTACCTATAACCGCCGAGAGTGTATTAGAGAATGTATGAATGTCAATGAAGCGAAAGTGGTCTGTCAGGATCGGGACAAATGGGGATCCGTGATCTCTGCCTACCCCTCTACAGGGAATCAGGCGTGATGTGTTTGTATGTATGTAAAAAAACTATTTCAAACATGGCACTGAGCATTGTCTTTACATATTTTTACCGAGGTTAGTTCACCAACCATTTCGGCTGCTCAAGATGCCACGTCATGAAGACCACGACCGCTCTGATAAGAGCGTAACGATTGAGAAGAAGAAGTTCAGCGGAGACCCTTGGAGAAGAACTAACAAGAAACTCCGGAATTCAATTTATTATAATCACCCTTAACAAACATAAAAATTACAAAGAGTGGGCAAAAAACACAACGCTGGTAATACTAAATTTACCTTTCATACAAAATAACACGCAATTGCGGAAACGTCAAATTTAGTTCCAAGTTTGGCTACTGCCAGCTTATGTGGCGGGATCTCTACAACTAAAGTAGGTATCATAAATACAACATATTATAAGAATTTATTTATTAATGAACTATAGTCTAAGCGAGCTTTACAAGGTTATTCTTGTTTTATAATTCGATAAATGAATAAAAAACTTTTCTGTATATTCCTAAAATAATATTAATTCGCCGTAAACCTTGAAGAAATATTAAGGTCTAATCCCACATGTAAATAAATAAGCTAATAAGTATCCAAGCACAATTAAAAGACGATTCTTTTACAATATTGCATAGCGTACTAGTATTTTTCTATACATAAGATTCGATTACGTACAGATACAATTTGTCAAAGAACAAGATTGGCATGCATCCATGTTGTTTTCACAACCATCTCTCAGGTGGTCGTCTTGTCAATCTCGAATGCATCAGCGTTCACGGAGCAACGAGTGACATGCCCTACTGATCTTTGATCTACTTCTAATTAGGGTTTAGTTAGTTACTCGTAGGGTTAGCATAGTGTAGTTTTGTATTAAGATAACAAAATATTGCTAGCTATGAAATGGATACATAAGTCTAGACTGCGAGAAATGGATGTGCAAGTTTATACTTCTATGTGTTAATAGGGTAAAGTAAAGTATGCTTTTAAGTTATTAGTTAATCTACTATATAAGGGGTAATATATTTCAATTATAAACTACAAGATGTAGTCATAGCTTTGAGTTAAGTAGCACCAAAAGGAAAGATAGACATCTTGCATTACATAGATATACTTTTTTTATAATCTATTTAACTGGTTTACGATGTGATGACCCTAAATACGCAACTATCAGTGGTAAATCATTTGATTGTCCAATTATATAACTACTAACTGCTCCTTAGTTAAACAGTTATGGAGTACAGTCACTTGTTAATTTTGATCGATTAGAAGAGTATAATTTAAACCAATGTTTACCGTTACGTTGCGGAATGCCGACTGTCATTTTTGGCCACAAGCGTGTCATCAATTCTCCGTGTACCTACAATGAATAGTAACCTACATATAAATGAGTGATATTTCTGAGTATAATTTACTAAATGCTGTAACATAAAAAACATGATAAACCCTTGATCGCAGTTTATGTAATCCTGCAGGCACAAAATATTTTGATTTCTGAAAGCTTTCTGTAATATAAATTGATGGTTAATTTTGATTATAAATTCACTATTTCCTAATTTGGTGACATAACTGGGTATTTTCAATTTATGCAAAAAACATAATATATGGTAACAATTCAGTGTTTTTGTGTAAATGTACGAAATTTTTTAGTTAGTAAACAAATGAGAATCACTTATACCATTACTTATTAAACGTAAGGACTAGATTTACCGATTTTTAAAGGCAAGTCTGTAATATTCAGCTTAAATTAATCAACCATTACATTCTCACTTAAAGTGATTAAACCTCTTAATGTATATTATCTATAACCGCCTAGTCATAGTTTATAATCGTGAGCTTTCACGATCGATCTAAAGTCATCGAAAGATGCACTAAACAGGTGTTATATAAGCTTATTATACCATCATCACACGCTTTATACTAAATCACCTTTATATTAAGTTTAAATTGAGTTCAAAGTTGACTAACCACCTCGACAATAAAACTGTAATGAGACATAAAAGCAAAGAATGATTTACCCTTATGTTCGTAACTTGAAATTATCAAACCTTTGTCATAAAATAGTAATGTTTATGAGGAATAAAAATATGTATGTAATATAAAATAGAATAATTGATAAAGTCTATTACAGACATCGATATAGGCTTATTAAAATATTTGTTTAGATTTGATAGTCGATGATAGATATATCATATCTGAAAGTAGTAGTGTGACAAATTTGATAAATTTAAATCTATTTACATTTTTTTTTATTTAATTCGCTAATGGACACGGTTCAGATCATTTTCAAAACGCAGCCGTCGCAAATTATGAGGTGGAGGATTCTTTATATCTAAAATATATTATTTCACTAATACCTAGGTCACTTAAGATAGATTGCAAAATAATTCTGATAGTATAACATTCTATTAATCAACCGCCCGTCTCAAAAGAAAGTCTATTAATAAGTTAATTTGCATAAAAACTTAATGAACGCAAAGAAATCGCAAGTTGAAACACTCAATTAAAACATTTTACATTCTTTATAGGCAGTATCGTTTATCATTTAATATATTATACAAATAAACTCGCATTTATAATTCCTTTTAATTAAATTGTCGTGTTCTTAATGTGTTTCATGCATAATGTCATATTGGCCTCATACTAGTATGAAAAATAGAATTTAATTATTTTTCTTTTTGCCATGTGTTAAAAAATGACTAAGGAACTAGGAGTAAATGTAATAGTAGAACTAGCAACATGTCAATGTTATTTCATCATACTTATAATGCTTAAAAAGATTTATTTCCGTGTGTACGGCTCCCCGAAAACATATGAGATTAAAGTCCAGACAAATTTGCCAAAAGACAGTAAGTAGATGAATTCATACTATGCTAATCGAAACGTACAGTCATAACAATATATCTAATTTTGTATTCTGCTAAGTACTAGCGCTGACATGAAATTGAAATCAATTATTCAATACAGCCGTTTATTAAATCAATGGGTTCCGAACACTAACAGCGAAATCAAAATTCAAGGACAGGTTACACTGGTTTGATTAAGCATATACTTCCTAACACTTTCAAATAGCAACTCTTTAGACTGTCGTCAATTTTTATGGCTATTTAGTTACTTAATGTACCCTCAATTCAAGTTTTATATATATTTGAACCAATAATATATATATATACTAGAATTTTCTTGAAAGGCAAAACATTTAAGGCAAAAATAAGTAAGGTTTTTTGACATTGCAAAACACCGCCAGTTATAATGCACTACACCTATCGATACCGTGTATTATATAGTTTAAGTGTTATGATTATCCAACTCTCGGTATGTTAAATATGATTCTTAAGCTGCTACCGGTCTGTACACGGTCAGAATCGGCTCATTACTTCAATTGTTATCACTAAGGCTGTGTTCAGACGTGCGCGTTTTGTGCGCGTTTTCTGCGCGCGCGGATTCAGCGCGCGTCGCGTGTTTTCCCAAACGCTAACGTTTTCTGCGCGCGCAGAAAACGCGCACAAAACGCGCACGTCTGAACACAGCCTAAGGCTATCGCGACATCGATCACTTGAAATTTCGTTTTCGAAAGCTTTCTTTCGAGGAATCAGTTTAATGCTCGATCAAGGCCAGGAAACGGGTTTGGGTACCCCTTTCTCTCATAGTCGAGGTGTCTGTTTAGTTTAGTTGAGCCCAGACGGGTCCATATTAGATGGGACGTAAAAAGAATGCTAACTAGCTGCCATTCTTCCCGGCATGTCGTAACAGATTACTGAAGGATATGGGGTGAATTGAATCTACTGGGTGATCTAGCAACCTGGTACCATTGTGCCATATGACGTCAAAACTTAAATATTCATGCTAACCAAAGATTATATTCACATTTCCAATCTTCTGTACACCCTAACAGACATTAAAGCACGTGAATGTAGATGTATGCAGACGGTTCCCAAGTTCAACTGAATCCGCCCACGGGTTTCTACACCTGTGAGCCTTATTTTAGAATGGCCGTGGAACTGGGAGGTGATTCCGAATATTTTCACCGCACTAAACCGATTCGTTTCAGGGTAAACACTACTTGGACACGAGATACTTGTCCCGAATCTGTCACTAATTGTCATCACTACCGGGTGTTTGAATAGCAAGGTCACTAGGAATGTGATGTCTCTCTTGAATAGAATATTCATGAATGGCAGATTTATTGAAGCATCGAAAAGTTTAATATTCATTAACGCGCAAACTTTCCATCTCTTGTTTTGAACTTTTGATGGTTTTCCTCAAAGGCTTCTTTGGTATGTGTGAATGTGAGATCTGCAAATGTTGTTTACAACTCCGTATAGCAAAAGAAATGGCTGCTTAACTAATTTATCTATAATAACATTCACCTCAATATCGAAATATATATATATATATATATATATATATGATTATCATTAAACTCTGAATTAATATTTTAAACTGACGCAATCAAACCGTTAATATTTTCAGAATACCAACAATTTAGAGAGTTAAATCACGCTCTTAAACGTTTCATTCCTTTAAAAATCTAGAACATTCTCTATCACAATGACAGACGCTTCTTTTAATCCATTAGGCGATGCATACACGGCTTGCCTTCACTAGCGTTTGTAGGTCGCCATTATTATTAGGTGTAATTCGGATTTAGTGCCAAACCGCGTTACTAAGGCCGCCGCTGATTCATACAGATGCGGTCTACCATTTTTGCTTCCCTTTCCATCTAATGGTGATTGTGTGGTGCGGCCATTAATTGGTGAGAAGATGGGTTTTATTTTTTTAATCTTCTTTAATGGGCATTCCGATGAAATTGAGTGTGAGAATTCCTACGTGTATTTTTGGCTTTTGAATAAGTACTATTACGAAAACCGTTATTGTCTATAGATCTAATTGCAATAGGGAATTTTGGCCTTGATACTAATCCATGAGATTAAAAAAACGAATTTTTCCTAATCTTTTTTATAATGACAGATCTTACGCAACGAAATTTGCAAGATACGAAAAATATTTTTGTTTCTTGCAAAAGTAAAGCATAAAGTTTGGGCCTAGCAAAAAGAAAATATTCCTCAATGTTTACCGTACCAAAAAAAATGTACAAACCTATTGGATTACAGCTTGTCAGCGCACGAGTTGAAATAATAATCCCAAAGAATTTCAACGCGACACGTCCAAGTAAATTAGGTCAGACCGGTATTTAAATATATTACATATAACACATACTGATACACTACATTCACATACACATATCATACTCTTTGACCTTTATAGGGATATAAAGATATCATATTTTATCAAAACCAGGTATACCTCCTTCATTGATATTCAGCTGCTTATAATACATACATACACATCACGCCTGTTTACCTGTGAAGAAGTAAGCACTGATCTCGGAACCTAACCTAAACCACATACCACTTTCGCTATATTGACACTCATACAGCTTCAATTATACTATTAAAAAATATATCGTATATGCTGTTATGCTGCTTATATTGAGTAGTAAAAACCCCTTATAACATTTTCCTTGAATAACAAGCAGCATATATCGGTTAATCAGCACAACTACTCCACGTATTCGATACCAGTAAGCAATTGCAAGCGTTCATTCCAATTTATCAGTATCGATCGACATCGATTCGTCAATCAATAAACAATCGAACTGGTACACATCACACCTGCGATACAATGTGTTTTATTTCTGTATTATTTCCACTAACGGCCTTGATATGTACTAATACTCTTAATACTATTAGGTACATCACGTATATAATTCTAAATGGAGTGGACGAAGCTAACTGAACTGTATCACACATTTCATTTAGTCTTTTGATGGTTAAGTGCTATTCTTACGAACCCATTGATTAAATACTATTCTATATTCAAACTAATAAATTATGTTATAAGTTACAATTATTAATTAGAAGAACAAACACATCACGGCATATATTCCTTAACTAGTTGAAGGTTTGCATATCCTTTGCTATGGAACGCGGGATGCTTTATTTGGTTATAAAGTGCTGATGCAACGCTGTTGGGATATGGACAGATGTGTATACGTCTGTTTCATAGATTATGAAAAGGCATTTGATCGCATAAAACACGAAAAGTTGATTCAGATCCTCGAGAAAATAGGCCTTGATTCCAAAGACGTCTTCATCATTAAGAACCTATACTGGCAGCAGACCGCTAACGTACGCGTGGAACACCAACTTACCGCTGATGTGGAAATTCTACGAGGAGTGCGACAGGGTTGTATTTTATCGCCCTTGCTATTTAATCTCTATGCCGAAGAGATTTTCTCAGAAGCCCTTGAGAATGCAACCGAAGGGATCGTTGTAAACGGGAGGCCCCTCAACAACATCCGATATGCGGACGATACAATCCTTTTAGCTAGCTCTATGGGAGATCTACAACAGTTACTTAACCGTGTTGAGTCGATCAGTGCTAGCAACGGTCTGAACATCAATATAAAGAAGACCAAGTACATGATCGTAGGTCGTACGCCACAGATGTCTGCAGTTATAAGCGTTAAAAACCAACCACTTGAGAGAGTCCGTTCATATAAATACCTTGGATGTATGGTGAACGACCAAGAAGACCAGAGTGTAGAGATAAAATGTCGCATAGAGCAGGCCAGAGGCGCTTTTATGAAGATGAATCACCTTCTTTGTAACCGGAATCTGAAACTCTCCACGAGATGCCGCTTAGTGCGGTCTTATATATTTTCAATCCTGTTATACGGAGTAGAAGCCTGGACACTAACCCAGACGTTATGTAAACGGTTAGAAGCATTCGAAATGTGGATATATAGGAGGATGTTGAAAATATCATGGACGGATCGTGTAACAAATGAAACGGTTTTACTGAAAATGAATAAGAAGTTAGAGCTCTTGAAGACCATAAAAAGGAGGAAACTGCAATATCTTGGTCATATTATGCGCGCCGACAAATACAATCTACTGCAACTTATTCTGCAAGGCAAAGTTGAAGGTCGAAGAAGGCCTGGCCGCAGAAAAACGTCGTGGCTGCAGAATCTCGCAGAGTGGTTCAACACGAGTAATATAGAACTCTTCCGAGCGACAACATCGCGTGATCGTGTAGCCTCAATGATAGCCGACCTCCGATAGGAGATGGCACCCAAAGAAGAAGAAGAAGAATATCCTTTGCCGTAAATCATTTTTCCTAGATAGTTAGTACCTAACCAGACAGTTAATAATCACGTAATGATATGTATCTGTGATATGTAGAATATGTATTATGTGTATATCGATTTACTTGTAATATATAACCTACATATATGCAATATACCGATAGTAATATAGCAATTTGCATCCGCTACAGTTAAGTCATGGCACTCAAACAATGGTTTAGGATCAAGTACCTATGAATCACCATATTATGCATATTATCGCAAACGAGTCATAAACTTGATACAGACCGAATATAGCTTTATTTGAGAGCGTGGAAGTGTATACAGTTTTACGTACATGCATATTCTCGATATATAGCCTCTATTACCCAAGGGGATAGACTTAAACTATCTATTACCACCTTGGACTGTCCTGACAAATCAAAATTGCCTCACTCACATCCTTCTCATACTTACCTCGTTATTGCTTATATTTTATAAGAAGCGATTATAGGACTTTAATAAATAGAATGTATGGCACGTAATTGACGAATTGTGAGTAATTATTATGCACAATGTGCCAATAATATATTATCTCTTTGAGATATTCTCCTGTCCGAACAGGATCAAATGTTATGTGTATGTAATATTATTATTTCACATTTATACCTGCTCCAAAAAACGTAACACAAACCAGTTAAATCTAAAATAAAACACATGATTACAAACAATAATTCTGCCTATCCGCGCAAATCTATTATTGCCCCTACGTAAACGAAATGCTAAATAGGCAAACCAGTTCGCCTGAGTTGCGAATATCTGATCGTGAATCGGTACTTGTTCTCCTTAGAATAGCCGTCCTTTGTTGTCAACAAAAGGTTCACTCCTCCAAACATACAATAATAGGTACACCTACTAGTACAATAATGGGTAATACCTAGGTGATTTAAATGATTACTGTGAATCGACGATCTTAGGTTACGTTGAAGTTGATGAAACTATTTAAATATGTATGTATGGTGTTGTATTTATATGCAAATGAAATATTAAGATAGATAACTATATTGGGATTATTGAAAGACACCAATTACAGTATAGTGTGCTAGCAACTATGCTATGCTAAACTCAACAAATGCTAAAAGATTAAACAGTGTAAAAGTGACTATGGGGTTTAATACAACAACAATAAAGAGAACTTTATACAAAATTCAACGAACATAAGTCATTCGTACAAAGGATCATGCTCATGGAATAGTTCATAAGATAAAAGAAGAACATATATGTTATCTATATCAGAAAATATATTGAAACGCCTAAACATAAATAAAATTCCTTAATGATAGAAATTGTAGGATAATAAAGATAACAAATAAGGATCATTATAAGCCGGCAAACATCATAGAATTAGTAAACGTTATCTAAAAACAAATAATCATTTATCTAATAGTAGCTTAATAACTATCAGATCTCATAATGATAATTATTCATAATCTATACGTTAAAGTCGGAATTTTCAGTTACAAACAAAACGAATGATTGTAAACATGTTTACAACTGAGGAAGTGATTAGTTGTAATTTATCTCATTATTGATCAGTTTGGAATTTCTTATTTACGTAACTAATTAAACTAATAATTTCATTTCTGTAGTTTCCTATTATTGCAAACATACTTATAAGAGAAATTTGTAATTTTGTTAATATGTACTTATTAAAGTATTGATATTTTGTAACAAGCAAGATTTTCTTATAATCAGGATTCATAAAATACAGTACATTATAAAGTACATTTTGCGACAGCTAAATCGTAACTGTATACACAGTGAATAAAATTACAATGAAAATGCTCATTAAAACTAAATAATCCCATCATTCTTCACAACATTCCATAGTACTTTATAAAAACACACATTCTATACCAGTACTTTAACATAGGAGATATATTATCTTAGGACCATTTACCACGTAATTAAAGGAACCACACATATGTATGTAACAAATCGAACACGCTTAAGCCGCGTTTGCAGCCACCTACATTTGTTCACGGGTTTCGAGGGGTCCGACCCTTGTCTGGCTGCATACTCTGTCCCCACCTGCCTTTGCTATTGATTATTCGTTTGCCATTCACCAAACATCTGCGAAAGTGAAATTACGCCGTTGCCAAAATATCCATGTGTATAACTTTCGTCCCATGCTAACTACTACTATACTAATGTATAAATAATGCAAACTAGCTGCTGTTCTTCCCGATAAGTCGTAGGAGGTGATTAAGGGACATGGGATTGGCTAGCAATCTGTTACTATTGTTCCATATAACTTAAGAACCCATACTGAAAAGTAACCAAGGAGATGTTTTCATGTCTCCGAGTGTATCATAAGTGAATGTATCATAATAAATAAGTATATATGTATAACTTTTGGGTGGCATCACTAAAACTGACCTAAACTTGTACCTGTTTGAAAGTTTTACAACATAGAGACGCGACGGGTGGCACAAAGAAGATTTAATAATATCGCTTGATGTTAATAGGTTTTTATACGTGATAGACATTAAGCAGCATAACTAGCGTACTACACCTCTATTTATATCAATTTAATGCAATTCGTTACTTAGCAACAATTCTTAAACTAATTACCTCTAGAAATACACTTGCACTATAAAGCTGGCATGAAACAAATATTCTAGTCGGCATCCAGCGTTAGATATAATACCAGCACAATGTTGATCGTATCTAGATTAATGAGAAACAAATGTGGCAGACCAAACAAACGAATTAACATTAACAACGAACAGAACATTGATTCAATGTAGCCAATAGTCACGTAGGTAGCTATTGAGCTTAATTCGCCGACCTCACAATAACGGCACGCTTTGAAAATTACATTGCTTGTATTGTCACGTTTCGTTACTTGTAATTGTAATAATATTTGATATAATACACAATTGAAATTCTTCTGTAGGTAAAGTGAACGTAAGATTTAAGAACCAGAATCGAGTTAAATAATTTAAAATATGTAGACACCACTTTTATATATATATATATATTACTAATGTAATATAAACTATGCGTATGATTGTATAAAATCAAAACTTTTCCAACTTAGATCTAGAGCCACAAGTATATTCAACAAAGCATGATATTATTAATTAATACCAGCTGTATGATAGAAATAACACTAAGGTTAAATAAAAATATCTAAACACGATATCATAAATTAATCTCATTATAACCATAAAACAATAGTTAATTTAAATCCTTTTAATTGCATTTACTTTGTTGACGTCATCAAAACAATCGAACGTATTACTTATGTAAATATGTGCCGTTTATTTCATTGTATTGTTAAAGCATGTAGCTTGTAATCCAGGGATATTTTATGCATAATCTATGGTATGATTACATGTTGATTCTAAGCTTATTAGCATTTTCTTACCCACTCACATTGATTTGTAACGGAACTATAATTTATTTTCGACGTTATAAGGACAAACATTAATTCCGCTGAAAATACGTTCACAAGAATATTGTTTTGAGATATTGATTATGTCCTGATACACAATCTTCTATTTATACTTAATCTATACAAGGAAAAATAGCAAACGCGTTTAATAAATATTGACCTAAATATTTGAACTAGTGTTATTAATTAGAAATTACAATATTTTATAATCTAACTTGTACAATTCGAATTGATAACTATTAGAAAATATCTAGTATTTCAATTAAGAACACTCATATTCGCTTAGTGAACATTATATCTGCGCCAAGCTGTGAACAAAGAAAACGTTCTTAAATTCTTAACTTGGTATTCCACTAGATTAATATTTTCATTCAAAATTCAACGATACGTTTTACAGCACAACACGTTAGTTAGAGATGTCCATAGAACCATAAACTCCACAATTTCAACTAGACCCTTGAACCTCTGACTGACCCATCAGAGCTAAAAATGAAAGTGACCTCTGTCTGGATTAGCAAGGAGTAATAATCATCGGACTGAATTTGCCAAAGTGACTGACAACCTTCGTTTGTCGGAGAGGCACCATCAGAGAGAGAATAATCATAAACGTTTCTTTATTTTGAACGCTCTTAACCAACCTCCTTTCCCGTTCCAGACATTCACAGCCTGGTGCAACAGCCACCTAAGGAAAGCCGGCACTGGCATCGAGAACATTGACGAGGACTTCCGCAATGGGTTGAAGCTGATGCTGCTCCTGGAGGTGATCTCCGGGGAGACCCTGCCCAAGCCGGACCGCGGCAAGATGCGCTTCCACAAGATCGCCAATGTCAACAAGGCTCTGGACTTCATCGCCTCCAAAGGTATCAGCTGTTTGGTTATTTTTGGCATACAAAAGGAACTACTGTTATAGAATAAATCTAAGAGATATTTTATCATTTGTGAACCCTATACTTTCAACAATATTGATAGAGAAATTATTGTCCAATTAAACACTAAGGCCCTTTGTCCCTTTCCTTAAAAGCTGGGATAAACAACGAAGTAATTTATCTTATAGTTTTACAGTAAAGTTCTTAATGCTAGCATGGAATATTGGCGTTTTAGCCTATGCAATAGTACAAGTAGGTTCCACCCACCTGCAGCTATTTATGATCCTAACTAGCTTCCAACAGCTCTTATAGATATTTTATACTTATAATTATTAGGTATCTATTAGTACCCTTATATTTATTGAATATTTATTTTCCAGGTGTGAAGCTGGTGTCCATCGGTGCCGAGGAAATCGTGGACGGCAACCTCAAAATGACCTTGGGTATGATCTGGACCATCATTCTCAGATTCGCCATCCAAGACATCTCAGTCGAAGAGATGACCGCTAAGGTTCGTAACACAGAAATTACAAAATACTCTACACTACTACACTATGATATTACGAAGTTAGCACTGCCCTTCAACTATCTCCTCTATGTAATCAATTCTTTTTTCGCATTTTGACAAACAAGAAGGGATGAAACGTATATCTATGCTGAATATCACACGGCATAAATGTATGAATTTCATGTATTGGTCGTCAAATTTAACATATAACCGAGAACAAACTAAACTACGTTTGTTTAGAATATAAATAAAAATGACACAGGATCCAATAATTATTTATTCAAATAGTATTTAAATATAGATTGAAAAACACTATTGTACACTTTTGTGAATCCCACATAATATCAGCGTTACAATTGTCAATCACAAGTTACAAGTTTCAATCGTAATATACAAGCAGAAGCATTATCAAAACAAAAGACAATTGTTTTTGTCATCCGTTGTTCAATGTAATTGAATCCGTATTAGCACATATGATTTATTTTTATTAAATGCAACTTTTCATCGTCAATTACAGGAAGGTCTCCTCCTGTGGTGTCAGCGCAAGACTGCTCCATACAAGAACGTGAACGTGCAGAACTTCCACACCTCGTTCAAGGATGGTTTAGCCTTCTGCGCTCTGATCCACAGGCACAGGCCTGACCTCATCGACTACAACAGGCTCTCTAAGGACAACCCCCTGGAGAACCTTAACACGGCCTTCGACGTCGCTGAGAAGTACTTGGACATCCCTAGGATGTTAGACCCTGATGGTATGTGCCTGAATTACACGTTCATAGACCGTGCATATGTATTTTTTTCTTTTTATGACAGAGGGGTGCAGGAAACTTTGGAGAAATAAAATCTCCTTGTCACGTTAAGTATAGTTATATTGGTAGGGTTTTGCAATAGCATTAATATGGATCTGTGGTTACCGATTGCTAGCCTAATGGATAATAGATTTCTGTTTTTTGTCACCTCTTACGATTTGCTGGTAATAACTATATAGCATTCTAGTTACGTAGCTGACTACAACAGGCGCTATTAAACTACACTTAGTTCACAAATCGACTTTAATTTTCCGAATTGACAGCAATTGATCAATCGATGTATCCGAAATAATATCGAGTTGTCTTCAATTTATTGACGAGTGTTGAAATTGCAGACCTAATTAATACACCAAAACCGGACGAGCGTGCCATCATGACCTACGTGTCATGTTACTATCACGCTTTCCAGGGCGCACACCAGGTATCACGGGACTTAAGCTTCTGTTTCAAGGACTGCGATTTTTAATAACCAAATACCTACGCATGAACGAACGAGTGCTTTCATATGCAAATTCTCATAATGCCTTCGATGTTTAATTTTGAGCTATATGCTGGAAATCAGTGTTTATTTTGATAACGATTTTTATTGTGATGTGCGTTGAATTAATTCCTTTCCATTCTTCTCTAAAAATTAACAATCATCCCTCCAAGATATCAACATTGTTTTCCGCCATTGTTGTATATTCTTTTGACTTGAAAGTTGCCGGCATGTACTAACTTGATGTTGTTGTGTGAATTCGCCTAACAGATCTCCAGAACACTGCATTGCCAGACGAAAGAGCGGTCATGACCTACGTCTCGTCTTATTACCATTGCTTCTCGGGAGCCCAAAAGGTTTGTGCGTGAAATTAACCATGTAAATATTACACAAAGAGGGATGCAAGAGACAGACTGTCAGACAAATATTTATATTCAATGAATGTAGGTACCTACTCTACTTTTACTTATATTGAATAAATTTGAGTTTATAGCCTAATAAGTACGCTATAAATCACCATACCTGCAAGAGTTAATTAACATGTATTGTAAATTCAGCTATATACGTAATTCTTAACTGTGTTTTATTTACCTTTGTAAAGAACATACATTACATGACTGAAAAACAAGTGCATATTCTATAAAAGCCACAAACACTCTATATAGACAGTGCTGTGGTAGAGGGTTATTGTACTAAGTTTCTTTTCAATAATTTGCAGGCTGAGACGGCCGCGAACAGAATCTGCAAAGTTCTCAAAGTCAACCAAGAGAACGAACGACTCATGGAGGAATACGAACGCCTGGCTAGCGATGTGAGTATTGACGACATAAGAATATACCTATTTGGTAACAAGTTTATAAGTACTAAGTATCAATGAACGCAAGTTTTAGATATCCTACTTACAAATTATGATTAGATCGATAGATATCAGTGATTTAGTAAAATTAGACAAATCTTTTTCTCCAGAATGGCTTAAGATAATAGAAGATTTTAGAAATCATATTTTTAAAGAGTTTTCTAGTGTTTTCACTATTATTTACAATTCGAATTATTATTTATTTATTTATTATTACAGCATGAAATAGCGTCATAGTCCACTTAGTGCCACTTCCACTTTTCTTACTTATCGTTCCACTACTCAAATTAAACAGACAGAGACTCTACTTGCTAAATTTAAATGAAACTGAGTATCATGGAGTAAAATGTATTGAAATGTGCCTCATAAGTTCTAGTATTGATGGGCATTGGTCCGTTTCAGCTGCTCGAGTGGATCCGCCGCACCATGCCATGGCTGAACAGCCGCCAGACCGACAACTCCCTCGCTGGCTGCCAGAAGAAGCTGGAGGACTACCGCACCTACAGGTAACCAGGGATAGAAGAATTTCCATACTAAAATACCTTTAAGGTCACTCGAGGTAAATGCGTACCATTTTTGAAACATTTGACTTTGAGGTCTCATTACACAGTAACTATAATGTTTTGTGAGAAATGTGTGATACTGCAATATTCATTAACTATTTAGCTGTGATATTTGTGTTTTCAAATCGTTGTAGGATCAATAATCGTTCGGATATAAACATATCTTTAAAAGAGGTCATTTTAGACGCATTTACCTCAAACTGGGGTAAATGCAACCAAGTTCAATATTTCATTCAAATATTATCATATTAAAATTTAGTTTGGGCTCACTATTGCATTTTTTCAAGAGTTATATCGAGAACATATCAATACGTAGAAATATGTTATTTGTATATTCAAAAAACGCTTCCATAGTCAAATGAGGCAAAAGCGTCTAAATTTTAAAGACGCATTTACCCCATCACAAAATCAGGGGTTGTTAACATTTTTCAAAAATTACTGCTAATCCGTACCATGAGAATTGGAGACGATATTCAAAGCGCTGCCTTAGTATATGCTTTGTCCTCGGTATGAATATTCATAGAACGTGTACCTATATGCTATCGAACCAAAGTCGCAAAGTGTGGGCTCTATGTAGAATCATTTTGTATGAAAAATAAGTTTTTATTTCTCGTCAGTATTTTTTTAGCATGCATTTCTTGTTCCTAGCATGAAACTGAACCTACAGTTTGCGGCTTTGGTTCATTAGCAGATTATGTTTATTATAAAAAAAATACAGGGAATTTAAGCGTTTATTTTTAACTGTGGCAGATATTGTCAAAAACACTGAACACGGCTCACTCAACGGGTTGATTATCTGTTCTCAAAGTTTCTGAAGAATTGATGGCAGCTCTGATTTTAAGGGATTTTTACATTCTGTGACTACAGCCAACAAAATACAAAAAAAAATCACAGAATATAATAATCCCATAAAATCAAACCTGCCATTAATACTTTTGAGAGCTTCAAAAATAGCTCTTTATTTACTTTTTTGTTATGTCTAAAATAAACTATGCACATAAAAATAAAACTACTACAATAAAAGCGTACTGTATTATATCTACACCTCAAGCCATGTTCAAGGTTCTTACACTACATCTGTAAGTACACTATTTATTTGCTTTATTATAACTTCAAAAATCAAAATGCTTGTATAAAAAAAATGTTTACAACATCTGGGTTCGGGGTAATTGCGTCTTATAGTCGGAATTACCCCACACTAATAGACGCATTTAGACAAAAAAATTGTTTATTTTAATCATTTTGAAATTTATTTTTTATTATAAAATATTACCGTTAAATGAAAAATAATTATCTGTAAGTATGCACTGTAATTTACCAAACACAAAAAACAAGGCATAACTACAAAACACTCCATATTTCCAAAGATAAAAAAAGATTTAATTGGACTCACCTCGCATGTCAACTTTTCTCAAACACTGCAAATTTCAAAATTGCCGTTTTTTTTTTGTTTTAAGGTAGTTATGCCCTCTGTCACGCTTTCACGAACTTACTCTAGTAATTATCTCCATGTCCAGGTGTCACTAGGTGTATGATTTTGCATATCTTTCAAGTTATTAAAGATAGTCGTAATAGCCCCATAGACGCATTTACCACGAGTGACCTTACCTTAATAATAGGGGTAGTAAGAAGTACAGGCGTCCATCTCCACAAGCGTGGAGGTAGTAATTCTATGGCTACCTCGAACCCACGTGTTGACCAGATAGTCAGTACTGAATGTGACAGGTGGCCAGCCATGTCGCCATTTACAAGCACTAATACTTTTAGCAAAACTAAAAAGGGCTATTAATGACATTGACATGCAATATTTGCTACAGCTTGCTATGGCATCGCTCTAGATTTTATAGATCCCTAGTCCCTTAACGCCAAGAGGAAAATGTTATTTAGGATTTGTACTTTGTAGGACGTTGTCACATAATGTACCTAATTAATTTTTACATAACTACCTGAAAAGAAAAAACTATTTACTTTTTTAGCTGCCAGGACTAATCATATGACCCAATATACTATATTGTTAATTTATTTCCAGGCGCAAGCACAAGCCTCCCCGCGTGGAGCAGAAAGCTAAGCTGGAGACCAACTTCAACACGCTGCAGACCAAGCTGCGCCTCAGCAACCGCCCCGCCTACATGCCCACCGAGGGGAAGATGATTTCTGTGAGTATACTTGGATATTCTGGTCTTTAGTCCCTTTCAGGATAGATTAAACCTCTGAGACACGACATATTCTTAGTTACGTCTAGTAAAACTTATGAAGTGCTAGCTCAAGCCTAATGAACTTCTGAACACTTAAACACTTGTTCGTTATCTACGATATGATTTGAATAGAGAAGGATACAAAGCCAGTTAGCGTTCTATTTAAGCCCCCGTCTTTGACATAACAAACACATACATATCTTTATAGTATAAACAAAAACATAGGATTCGCGTGTTCATTTACATAATAGAGCAGTTCAGTAAACTCATGTTGTTTTGTTCATACCAAGTCCATTAATTGAAACTCTGGTTGCAGGACATCGCCAAGTCGTGGAAGGGCCTGGAGATCGCCGAGAAGGCTTTCGAGGAGTGGCTGCTGAGCGAGATGATGCGCCTGGAGCGCCTCGAGTACTTGGCGCAGAAGTTCAAGCACAAGGCCGACATCCACGAGGACTGGACCAGAGGTAGGTTCAAGAAACAGTAGTACATACATACACATCACGCCTGATTCCCTGTAGGCCACTTTCGCTTCATTGACACTCATCGGTGGTTATAGGTACTACTAAAGTCTTTTCCCTTTTCAAAATGTCGTCTGTTTATCATATGTCTTATTGCGCCAACCCCTACTTAGGTCACTTCACTCACACATATATGTATTTCATTCGCATAACATTTCCAAGCCATCGAAGCATGTCCTTTTCAATCTTAGTCACTAGAGTAGAAGTTGATGTTTTACTTATGCACTGTGACAACTTACCTTTTCTACTGATAGTTAGAACTACTCTACATGATAACGTAAGATACTAATAGTTTTATGAAAACTGCGTTTGATAGCTATAGTTAAGTTATATTCCATTCCTTGCTCAATAGCCTTCGAGCTCCAGAATAATAAATAAAATGACGTGTTATGTAAATTGCAAGCATAGCTTTTCTTTGGATATAGCTCAAAACGAAAAATATTACTAGTAGGAAACATGTAACAGCGTTGCCTCGTCTCTTCCACCAGGCAAGGAGGAGATGCTGCAGTCGCAGGACTTCCGCCAGTGCAAGCTGTACGACATCAAGGCGCTGAAGAAGAAGCACGAGGCCTTCGAGTCCGACCTGGCCGCGCACCAGGACCGCGTCGAACAGATCGCTGCTATCGCTCAGGAACTCAAGTAAGACCATCCTTTCATAGGTATTAATACCATTATGGGGAAATCAAATACTTGAGTGACCACGTATCTACGAAGATCTTGGTCCATGAAAGTACAAGTTTCACTACATTATATGTGGACGAGGATATACTATGGCTTCGTGTAAATTATATATTCATAGAAAAATATTATGCCTATAATCTCTTGCAAAGTAGTCACAGGCTCAAACGTTGATATCCATAATAACAAACAAGCTCATATAAAACCACAACCAATTTTTACAAGATAACCAGCACCCAAAATTTGTTTATTCAACATGACACCATCTGTCATGTTCGGTATCCATCCATACCAAACAAAGACTAAAACATGAAGATATTAACCCAATTCCGTCTCCTTTCAGCACATTGGAGTACCACGAGGTAGCCAGCGTAAACGCGCGTTGCCAGCGCATCTGTTCCCAATGGGACAGGCTGGGCGCACTGACTCAACGCCGTCGCCAAGCCCTCGACGACGCCGAGAGGGTCCTCGAGCAGATCGACCTCCTCCATCTGGAGTTCGCCAAGAGAGCCGCGCCTTTCAACAACTGGTAGGTACCCAAAAGGTTAAGGATTCGTTATAGGGGTACCAAAAGTAAATGTGGTACCACATTTGGTACCTTGTCGGTGGTCATTGTCAAAAAATAAAATCTAAAAAAGGGTAATAAAAGGGTTGAGTGGCCACTGTTATAACTGTGAAGGTCTTAGACTACTTAAGGATCTCTTTTCACAGAGCTAGTACCTAACCAATCAGATAGTAGCTGTTACAATTATCAACTATTAGAGAATTTTTATTCCATTCTCCCATACCGAACCTACTTTTATTGCTTTTTTCATTTAATATCCTCTTCATATATCAAAATATATCGTTTTTTATAACCTTGTTCAGGTTGGATGGAACTCGCGAGGATCTGGTGGACATGTTCATCGTGCACACCATCGAGGAGATCTCCGGTCTCATGGACGCTCACGCCAGGTTCAAGGCTACTCTTGGCGAGGCTGACAAAGAATATCAGGTACTGAACATTATTTAATACTTCAGTACAAATAAAATACCTCCGTATTATAGATACTATAATAGCTACAAATGATGATAAAATGCTTCAAATATTGGGATTCAGATGATATTAGAAGAAATCTAATATTACACACACTAATGCAACAGCAATAGAACAAGTCTTATGAAATTGTTGTTAATAGAAGTATTTTATATTAAGCTAGCAATCTATTATGTAATTTATCCTAACACAAGCACGATGGTTGTAATAAAGATAACCGAGCACCCATCCAAAAAGCAACTATAAAATAAACAGACTAATATGTAACTGTGTAATAAGTGGTTCCCTTTATTTTGTTTCAGGCTATCGTAGGCCTCGTTCACCAAGTGGAGTCCATCGTGAAGCAGCACCAGATTCCTGGAGGTCTGGAGAACCCCTACACCACTCTGACTGCCCATGTAAGTCATATTTTTTAGGCCCCAGTAACTTTCGATTTTAGAGGTTGACAATAGAATGTTTTCCAATATTATTGTAAGAGTTATAAGACGTTTGTATACCTGAACCGGCGACAAACTATGATTAGTTATTTATTGTTTCCTCAATTGACATATCACAAATGATACCGAAAGTTGCATTCTAATAGAGTAGTTGGTAACTTTAATCAATTTATCAATGAAACTGCTTTGAAAACTGGACTCCTATATACCATCCCTCAATATGCAGAAATAACTAAACATAATTTAATGTATTTCCACTATCTATTGTTAACACTAACACTAACAAAACTTAAAAAAGTGAACTCATTCATCCCTTCCCTTCATAAGATATACAGAAGAAGAGACATATTCAATGTATTTCCACCATCTACGACCTCCGTGGCGCGATCGGTTAGCCACCGGAACGCTAATCGCGAGGTCCCGGGTTCGATTCCCGGTGGAGGCAAAGTTTAGTACAACGCTTTTCTACTACTTTCCAGTCTGGTCGCTGATTATAATATATGCTATATATGTATTTATCTTTGCATAATAAGTATATATTTCTTAAATATACGTCGACTAGTACCCTTAACACAAATCTTAAATTTACTTACCAAGGAGCTAGTTCAATTGGTGTTATGTCCAAATATTATTATCTTCTACTCTTCCAGGAGCTAAACCGCAAATGGTCGGACGTGAGGACCTTGGTGCCCCAGCGCGATGCCACCTTGGCCGCTGAACTGCGCAAGCAGCAGAACAACGAGACTCTGCGGCGCCAGTTCGCCGAGAAGGCCAACGCTGTTGGACCCTGGATCGAGAGGCAGATGGACGCTGTCACCGCTATTGGCATGGGTCTACAGGTATGCACGTCGGTTACTTAAGTCTCAAGTGTGGGGGTCTGAGACATTTATCGAATATAATATGTCGTAAATGACACCATTTAGAAAGAAATCATAACTGTTTTTTCTCTTAAACATAAAACATCATGAAAATTACATTGGATACATCCATAGATCCAAGTTGACGGTTGCAATAGTTCTATGTAACAAAAAGAAGGGAAAGTTAGGTAGGCAGCTCAGTTCAAATTTTAAAGGTCTTTGATACTGTCAGTATATATAACTAATCAAACTCATATCCCACAGGGCTCTCTGGAAGACCAGCTGCACAGGCTCAAGGAGTACGAAGCGGCCGTGTACGCTTACAAGCCTCACATCGAGGAGCTGGAGCGCATCCACCAAGCTGTGCAGGAAGGCATGATCTTCGAGAACAGGTAACTGAAACAAAACTCAAGAGTCTTTGAACCTAGACAAGTATATTGTTAGTATAGTTGCTTGGTTTATCCCGTTCTCTCACGTCCAAAAGAATATAAGAGTATGCAATAGAAAATTTATAGCTGTAAATGTAACAAAATTGTCAAGATCTGCGTACATTTCGCGACCTTTACCAGTAACATAGTGCACGTCATCTCCACTGTAACGGTTACCATCTATGGCCATCTCGAACCCAACTAAATAATCAGCACCTATAATGAAGAGAAATGAACTGTATCACGATTTAAAAGCACCGACTCATTCTAAAGCTAAAACTCCTTAGTTACACAATTATTGCACTTCCAGGTACTCGCAATACACAATGGAGACCCTCCGCGTCGGCTGGGAGCAGTTGCTCACTTCCATCAACCGCACCATCAACGAGGTGGAGAACCAGATCCTGACCCGCGACTCCAAGGGCATCACCCAGGACCAACTCACGGAGTTCAGGTCCTCGTTCAACCACTTCGACAAGAACCGCACTGGTAAGTTGTTTATTTAGGAGCATGGAAGAAATCAGAAACAATCAAACATTGAATCAGGCCTTTAGTTGAAGCCCATACAGTAACTGCCTAAAGCCACACATTATTATTCTGTTACACAAACTATAACTGGGTTTTGCAATATATACTCTGCCCACACTTTGACGTATGGAAATGCAGCAGATGAGTAAGCTTGTTGATTACAAGGCACTACTCTTAGTATACTATCACATATCGCGATGAGTTTTGCCTTCTCACGAGTCAACCCAAAAACTAATGAGCGAGACACCGAATTAATGAAAGTCATATCAGGTTCTACAAATGGGTAGGGACAGCTTCGAGCGTGAGATTTCCAGAAGAGTGCAGCTGGGCTGGGCAGCATTCGGGAAGTTGCGTCATATCTTCTCGTCACCACTACCGCAGTGTCTTAAGACCAGGGTTTTCAATCAGTGCGTCCTACCTGTAATGACATACGGTGCCGAGACGTGGAATATGACAGTCGGGCTGGCTCACCGATTACATGTCGCCCAGCGGGCAATCGAACGTTCGATGCTGGGTATCTCGTTAAGGGACAGAGTCCGGAACGAGATTATCCGGCAGAGAACCAATGTCGTAGACATTGTCTATAGATGTTGCAAGCTGAAGTGGCAGTGGGCCGGTCACGTCTGTCGCAGAACCGACGACCGTTGGAGCAAAGCGGTTCTCGAATGGCGACCGCGTCTCGGTAAACGTAGTGTAGGACGCCCCCGTCAGATGGACTGATGACCTGAAAAAGGTCGCTGGTAGTGATTGGCTGAGGGCCACGAGTGATCGTGTTTTGTGGCGTTACCTTGGGGAGGCCTACGTCCAGCAGTGGACTGTCATAGGCTGATTGATTGATTGATATCACTTCCGTCAAATGACGCTGGATCCAATCATTATAGTACCACAGGATACATTATCTATACAACTGACAAATGAGTTCGTTTCAACCAAACTAAAACCTGTATCTTTCAGGCCGCCTGATCCCCGAGGAGCTCAAGTCCTGCCTGGTGTCAGTGGGCTACAGCATTGGCAAGGACAGGCAGGGCGAGCTGGACTTCCACCGCATCCTCGCTGTTGTGGACCCTAACAACTCAGGTAAGCCCATGGTATAATCAAGTAGATAGATAATTTTGTGATTCAGTAAGACAGATATATTTTATTATATGTATAGGTAATCATTAGCAAGGATCAAAGATACATAGACAAGCAATTAAAATACAATTTGATATATTGGGTACGCTATTGTTAATTTGGTTCTTGGTAAAAAAAAAAAATCAACAAAAAATGCTGTGATAAAAGGTTCTCTTTTTAACTACACCTCCTGTAATAGAAAAATTCTATAGAATAACAGGATCAATTCAATAATATATATATATTTCAGGCTACGTCTCCTTCGACGCCTTCCTTGACTTCATGACAAGGGAATCGACCGACACGGACACTGCTGAACAAGTCATCGACAGCTTCAGAATTCTTGCTGGTGACAAGGTAAATGCTCGTATTTTTTTATTATTATAGGTTTTAGTCACTGAATTTACTGTGTATTTTTGTACTTTACTAATATATACTTGGTCAATAAGGAGCTTTTTGTACCCGGTCTGGATAGTACTAGTAGTAGTATAGATAGTAATTCGTAACAATATATCGGTACAGTTAAGATCGACCATATATAAACAAGACCTAACTTTCAACAAAACTATAGGAATGCAACTGTCAGAAACATTGAAAGAACGCTATTATTACATACATAGATATCTAACACAGGGTTTTTTCTATTGCAGCCCTACATAACCGCCGAGGAGCTCCGTCGCGAGCTGCCCCCTGACCAGGCGGAGTACTGCGTGGCGCGCATGCCCCCGTACCGCGGGTTCAACGCCCCGCCCGGCGCCCTCGACTACATGGCCTTCTCCACGGCGCTCTACGGCGAGACCGACCTTTAGGTGAGGCGTACATACGATTAATGTAGGTCAGGTTGAGGGTAGTTGATAAAAGTGCTTCAAAATGGCGACACGGCATACCACATGTCACTTAATGTGACTATCTGGTCAAAACATGGGTTCGAAGCGGCCATAGAAATAACTAATTCTGCAATTGCGGAGATGGTTACGTGAACCTCAAGGGTTAACGGGCGAAAGTGATTGTTTTTTTTAACCTATGAAAGTAGTTCCACGACGGGATCACTGTTTGCACTGCGAAACTATTTTGGTATCCTTAAGGCTACGTTTAGCGTACAGTGTACATTAGCAGCGTAGTATTACACTTTAGTGACAGGTTTAAGTGATCTTAGCCAGAGGTTTAAGTGATAACTCAAATGCAGGTATCCGTACAGTTAACTACCTATTAATATGAGAATAAAAGCGATACCATAAAACTTATCAGTGAAATTTCCTTTCCAGATACCTAAGACTGCAAGTCAATCAACTTTGAGACCACCATGACGAGCATAGCAGTATGCGAAGGGGCCCAAGGCCACCGAGGAAGACCCCAAGATCTATAACAAAACTAATATAATCCATCGAAAATATTCTCTTTGCATTGCCACATGTATCAATTCGCCCTTACGGTAATACAGAGGGGAATCATTTTCGCGCAGTTATATTATGAATGTGCAATTTTGAAACCAAATATAAATTTGTCAAACTGAAAATCTCAATCGAATCGGAACATCTCGTTTGAACCACTCTCTATTTATTAAACAATCTAGTTTAGATATTTTTTAATTTTTATAATAAAGTTCTCAAGAGAAGTCACAAATATTTTTCTATGGTGCTAATGTCATGCGCGACACCAAATAAGTAAGACTCGTTTCATATCTACATTGTGAGAATGTTTTTGTTATATTTTTATTATTCTACTTTTAAGTATTTTTTATTACTGCCATTAGTGGTTGGTACTTCGGAGTAGTATTCAAACAAATTGCAGGAAGTGCCAAAATCATTTGCCATAACTTGCCTGCATCTATTTATTTTCATCTCAAATCATTTTATCATTTTCACGAGTACAAACGTCAGTACTCGGTATAAATGATCTGCCATATTATTGTCTTTTATAACGGACTGCATTACAATGCAACTACCTGGAGACAAAGTATGTAGGCTAAGTATGAATTATGTGCCGAAATTATACTAACTCGAATGTACAGCTAAGTTAATAAAGAGCTCTAAAACAATCATGCGTATTTTATTTCTACCTTCACCTCACACTAAATCAGTGTCTATCCGTCTAAGACGCGTTACCCACTTGAATCAAAAGTAAGTTTTTTGTCCATTTAGACCGTAGTCAGTCGGCTATCAACGAAAAGTACTAGATTCTTCTAAATTGAGCAGGTTACTATAATAAAGAATAGAATATTTTAGAATTCTACAAAGTTATGTATTCCTGGTACTTTACATTGGATTTTCTTGCCATTGTATCCATGGTGCCATTGAATTTTAATTAACAGGATGATTTAACAAACTAAACAGCAACAAACACTTTCATGTCCATCCTTGTGAGATAGTCGAGGAATACTGTGATTATTTGAAAGGAAATGCCAAATAGGTATATATGCTGCAGTAAGATGAAATGATCATTATTCCCCTCTAAAGGAATCTCTGGACAGTCACAAATATATTAGTAGGAGTAATTACTATTTGTATAGCTTGATAAACTGCCACATAGAAAACACTAAATAAAATCTTTAAGCCATGAGGAAATTAATGAATAACTACAACCAATTTCAAATAAACAATAAAATATTTATTTCAAACAGTAAAACACTAAAATCAACATCATTGATAGCACAATCGCTTGTGCCAATGAGCTAGAACATGAACAGAATTCCAAGGACTAGTCTATAATTATCCATATTAAACTAATTACACATCAAATTATGCGTAAAGAATATTTTAACTATGTTACAGTAATTGAACAAAACATAACTCCACCTATTTTACAATAACTATAGACTAAATAGCATCAATTGAAAACCAGCATTATAAATTAATATCTAAGAATATAGAATACAGATTGTGCATTTACTGAGAATTACATGGAGTACTAGGCCAAATTAATTTAAGCTAAATTAAATAGTTTTGTTCAGTCACTTCAGTTCTAATATCGTTGTTTTGTTCCAAATAAATTTTAACAGATCTAGTTATTATAGAATAGTACAAATTGTCAATATCAGTTTCTTTCAAATTTTGAAAGACGCTGACAACGTACAGGTTAATAATAAACAATAATTGTCTAAATGACAAAATAAATTAAGTTTCTGTAGCTATGAAGATCTCATAATCTATTGATTTCACATTACTGACAATTTCTCAATCGGGTTCTTGATTAAAACATCTACTAAAAGATGAAATACAAAAACAGTAACTACTTATCCTTACTGGCTTCATTTTCAGTGTTAACTAGTGCACTTTTGATTCCTACTTTCTTCAATTCTTCCACTAGTTCCCCTGACTGGTGCATTTGTAGCATTATGTCGCAACCCCCAATAAATTCTCCATTGATAAAAACTTGGGGAATCGTCGGCCATTTTGAAAATTCCTTTATTCCTGAAATTATTATATTTTGTTAGATATTGGCTCCTAATCATTGTCCTTTGCAAAATATTGAGCTCCCTGAATGGATATAATGCTGTTGTCCCAGATGGAGGGACTTGAATGCATATGTATTGTATATTATATTGCAGAATGAGGATAAAGGTAATTCAGGTTGATAGTTTCATGGTAAATTTAGAAATGCTATTAACTGTATTACCTAATCACTGATGCTATGAGATTTAAATTAGTTAGCACATGTTAGAAAAGATGCTTCTCGGTAGGTGTAAACATAATACAATTCAAACATTTAACATAATATTATTACTCATATTAATGAATGTGTGTTTAGTGAATTCAGATTATGTGTTGCAAAAGAAATGTATTGTTATAGTACTAAATGTAAACAAAGTTCTTTCTTGATGCCTTTCTTTTGAGCATGTCATGGAAGGAAGCTTAGGAACAAGAGGTCAATGGCTAAGCAACTTATCGCTGATATAAATGTCATGATAACCTTTATTCATTTTACACTGAAGGAAAGAATACATCGACACCTAATGGCGCCCTTGTTCTAAACACCATTTAGCATACTTTACCGGAGAGAGGTTTAAAGTTGAGAAAGTTGTTGTGAAAAGCAAAAACATCCAATATTTGTTACCACCTAGACACCAGAAAAGTCATCATTTCATTTTGAATTAAGAAGAAACATCAATAGACGCAGAAGAAAATATGAATTGAACTGTTTATTAACTCATTTTCACCAAAAATGGTGTTTACTCCAAGTGCGCCTTTAGGTGTCAATATAAATAAGTACCAAATAAATATTATACAATAAAATACCTTCTCTAATATTATCATCAGACAATACATCATAACTTTGGTACGGCACGGCATGCATCTTCATTATCTGCACTACTGCATTGCTGAAACCACATCTCGGCCCATCAGGCACACCTTTCATAAAGACTACTACTTTATCAGCATCCACCATTTTCTTAATCTTTTCTAATGTGTTTGCATCAGCGAAATTGCGTAGTGAAAAGCGGAAAGCATTGTTGTAGGCAGGTAAGAATGCTCTTCTGAATACAGAATTCATTTTGCCCTGAAAACGAGAATTCAGATTTCAAGATCTCAGCAATTAATAAATTGGTTTACCAGGATCATAGCAACTATTCATTATTGTTCTCCTAATTGTATGTAATCTTAGTTTTTATCTCAGTGGATATTGGGAAATAATTATAGAGGAAGACAACAAGACAAGACATTAACAGAATTTTATATTTTAATCATAAAGCTAAAAGTGCGCTTAAAGCAATTTTTTATTAATAATATAGTGGTTAATTAGTCAGTCATTGAACACCTACCTAAATAATTAAACCAATTATATCAAGAAAACTATTATAGGTTAAGTAAATTTAATATAACTCAGGGACACTCACCTATAATAGATTTGCTTCTCAAATGTTACTGTATGAAATTGTCAATTTATTAATTACAAAGATTCGTTGGTTACATAAAAAGTAATAATTAGTTGATTATAAATATTCAACTTTTCGCAAATTCTTTGCAACAAAATGAATTAACTGACGGATATTAAGAATAGATTTTTTTATATGAGACTGACAGATTTCATTTTTATTAATTTTTAAAGATGGTTCAAAGTAGTGAGCCAAAATACAAGACAGAAACCCCTCAAAATCACTAGAGATCGCGCCACATAAATTGGCAGTTGGAGGCGTCGCCACAGTCGCGTAATTCAATGTTACCAGTAAACACGCCAAAACTAGCACTTACTGTGCCATACGGCTCGATACATTATAGGTTTCATTTGTAACAGTCTTTGGTTGCAGAGCTATAAACTCAAATAAAACAAATTAATATATCAAAGTCAAAATATGTTTTTTAAACTATGTCAAACATGATTAATAATTAACGGGACTTATCCTTATTATTATATATTACATATATTATGTGTTCCTTCACTCTGTCCGCAATAGATCGTTTAGTCTGTCTGACGTAGGATTTCCCACAGCTGCAATCAATTTTATACACACCCTTATATCTTATATCATGAGTATAAATCGCGAATCTCATAAAACTATTATTTCAAACATGGCACTGAGCATTGTCTTTACATATTTTTTACCGAGGTTAGATCAGCAGAGACCCTAGCTTGAAGAAGAACTAACAAGAAACTCCGGAAATCAATTTATTATAATCACCCTTAACAAACACAAAAATTACAAAGAGTGAGCAAAAACCACAACTGGTACCTACCACGCTGGTAATACTAAATTTACCTTTCATACAAAATAACACGCAATGGCGGAAACGTCAAATTTAGTTCCAAGTTTGTCTACTGCCAATTTATGTGGCGCGATCTCTACTACAGCAGTCATCACCACAAATTATTAAGTGACACTACGTATGTCGCCACCATCATTATTATAGTTATTATCATTTTTAGTACATGGTCAATTTAGTCGATTGGCTTACTATAATTATGATTCATACTAATCAAACATGCATTTTACTAATGCATGTTTGATTAGTATGAAAACTGTTTAAAAGTTATTCCGTAGATTAAGTAAGAAATGGTTTAATTAGAGTCTAATCATTAGACAAAAGAAACTAAGAAAAGCTATTTAAATAACGAGGATGCAGTTGAATAGTGGAGTTTAATTGCCCATACAATAAGTGAAATTTGGCCCTACAAAATTTAAAACAATATATACATATATACATTCATGGCCTTTAATCCCTTTCGGGCTGGACAGAACGTCGGTAACATAATATCTCGTAGGTAATTCTTTGGCGTGAATATTGGAGCTGTGACTTGTCATAACAGAACTTTGATTTCAGGTAGCTAGCAGATCGGCCAATAGATTCCATTTACTTTCCCTCAGTCACCTCCTACTACATGCTGATAAGAAGGGCAGCTAGTTATCATTTTCTTTTAACGTCTCATACCAACACGAGACATTCATATATTTCGAACAATACTTCTTGAATAAAATATCTACAGAATGTTTTTGTCTATATTCTTTGTGTTTTCATAAACAACATGAACCACTGATTTGTATACATATCAACACATATCAACTTCAATTCATTTGTAATCCATAGAACTTATATTTCACATTTCACAATTTTAGTTATAAAAAATTACAAAATTTCCAAAAAATGCGTCCATTAGCAAGTCGAGTTTGTTCTTTGCTAAATTATAATAAATTTGGCACTCGTCAATATACCTTGCAGCCACCAAATCCTCGCACTATCCATGAAATGGTATCTAATGATAAGGTAGTGATTTTTATGAAAGGCAGCAAAGAATATACTCATTGTCCTCATTGTGGTGCTGTCGTTGACATTTTGAAAATGCATGGGGTGCCGTTCCAGAGCTACGATGTTTATTCTAACAAGAACCTCTTTGAAGGTAAAGATCCTTGATTTTTAGTTCAATAATTTTTAGTCCATTATATTTAGATAGCGGTTGTTTCATTATTTTTAGTACTTGTGTTTACAATCAAGGATAAAATAAGGTGAGAGAAAGTAAATGTAGTCATATTCATATTTTATCATACAGAATATATATCAAACGCTATAAATGCAGAGTATAAATGATAGACTACAATATTTGCAAGATTATTATGAACTTTATATTTAGTTATTTTATAAACATATTGTTACAGCGATGCGAGAATACACAAAAAATTCAATTACTCCACAAGTTTTTATAAACGGAGAATTCATTGGAAGTTGTGACAATGTGCTTCGTCTTCATGTATCTGGTGAACTCGTAGACAAATTTGATAAGATGGGCATTCAAAGTTTGTTAGCACCTTCAATGAACAAAGAAATCTAATGAAATAATATTATTGTATGCATGCATATTGTCCTTACAGAAAATAAGTATATACTCTCATTTTATTATCTAAAAAAAACTTTTAATTGAGCCGTCTCCCTCCTAGTATAAAATTTAAACAAATGGTAAAGGTAATTAGTGTCCATGTGGCAGTTTACACCACGAGAAAGCTTGCCAAAATATAATTGTAACCAGAACGTCGGCATTATGTAATGTATTGAAGTTTCCAAGAGTGAGCGATGTGCACAATTATAAGAATAAGTTGCTATATCTCTATTAACATAGCATTACAGAGATGCAAAGATAGCATGGAGCAATTTGATTCGGGAACGATAGCTCAGACAGAATCCAAAATCAAGTCCTGCGTCATGAATCGTGTGTAAGGAGTGTAAAAATGAGATGGAAGAATTGTTTGACTGACATTGGTTTTTTTATTTATATTGTTTGTGGTGTGTATGTAGGTGTGTGAGTAGCTTCTCTTCTCAGTCGTTTGTATAGCCGCTAATTTCATGGGATTTATCCATATCTTATAGTAGTTATTGCCTGTTTTCGAATTTCTATCATTATGGAGAATGCCGAAGAAATTCTAAATAGCTTAGAAGACTTTACAAAGCGTAAACCGAAGGTAATACCTCAAGAACTCAATGAATACTTAGCGTATGTAGCGAGAACCGGTGATCCCGTGTATCAATGGCCTCTCGTGAAGTGTTTATTCAAAGAAAAGCTACTAAATGTTATCACTGATTTCTACGAGACAACGCCTGGCGTGGATATACCACCATGTCCAAATGTAGACCCTTTCAACTATGACATCATGAAGAATAGCTTAGTGGAAAGATTGGATGCATTTTCAGCTGCCCCTTTTACTGTGCAACGAATATGTGAATTACTAACCTGTCCAAGAAAACAGTACAATAGAATAGATAAGTTCATGCGTGCTATAGAGAAGAACATCTTGGTTGTTAGTACCCGTGAGCCAGGTTCTCAAAGGCATCCAGAGTTAGAAAATGGGGATCAATTAGAACCCCTGGTGAATGGGACTGAAAATAATTCTGAACACAATGTAGACGTGGAAATGGAAGACATGTCATGGAAGCGTAACAATGAAACTAATAAGAATGATGAACCACAACCCAGCTCATCTGAAGCACACATATCTGTTGACGATATAGAAGCTCGCTTACAATCCAAAAACGAAAGGGTCTCAATAGAACCTGCTACTTATGAGGCTGTCACTCCCCCTGAAGAAAATTCACCAACAAAGGTAACCTATGAGAAAAATACAGAGAATAATGAAATAGATGGTAATCCTAAAGAAAGTACTAGCTTATCACCTGAGAAACCAAAAGAGTTTGAAGAGAAAAGTATGGAGGTTGAAAGCAAACAAGATTTGGTTGTTCCCGAGATTACTATTGATGATGCAGAGATGACTGAGGAAAAACTCGCTAAACAGAGTTCGGTGGAATCACAAGACTTTCCAATTGAAAACGTTCCAATTGAAGACGTTCCAATTGAAGAGAGCAAAGAACCCCAAATTGAATGTGAGAACTCTATGCAAACTAATGTTCAAGAACAGGCTCAAGACGACAGCAGTTCAGACTCAAACAAAGAGGACCAAGTTGAAACTCAAAGAACAAGAGAGCCTCCGGTTCTGAATGAAGAAAGCTCATTGTCAAGTGACAACACTGACGCTAGCAATGATTCCGTTAAGTCAGACAGTGATACTAACATTCAAGAAGAGTCCAACCAGTCAGATACTAATTCTGAAGAATCAAAAGACCACTTGGATATGGAAACTAAAGATTTAGATTCTGAACCAAAAGACCAATCAATCCCTGAAACAGTAGATCACTCAGATTCACCACCAAAAGATGAATCAATTGATGAACCAAATCAAATTCTGGCGCAAGCTGAAGAAGCTCAAGTAATACCAGAACCTAATAATTTTAGTAATAGTGAAGCTACTGTAACTCCAGTGCAAGAAACTGCTGAAGTTGAGCCCAGTGTGCCAATCCCAACTGAACCAGAGACACAAGACGTGAATGAGCCTAAAACTGATTCAATACCAGAAAGAAATATGTATATCTGAAGAGGAACCCCCCAAACAAGAAGATGTTCCCGTGGTCTAAACTAAGTTCTATGTATGTATTAAATGCTTCATTATTTATCTAAATAAAATAGTGTGATTTTTCACATTTCCCATGACAGAGAGTTCTTAATGATGCATATATATGACTGTTACCCGTTGCAGGGTAGCATAGAAGCAACCAATCTGAAAAGTATTCCATGTTACAATGTACTGACTTATTTTCAATCTATCTGTTCTCACTCCAAAATAGTTGCACAAATATTTATTAGAAATACAAACATTTCTAACAAAACTTACAGTCTGCGGTGGTGATAGGACCTAGAACATATTGTTTCCAGATCCTTTCCATCTCAGATTCAGGCACAACTGCTGCGTAATATTTATTAAGTATTTTGCGTAATAGAAGAGAAAGAAATCATCAGAATGAGATGCAAGGTGCAAACTAATACTTTATTTAAGAATTTATAAATTTTTAAACATTTCTATTGTGAAAGTTAACTTATCTCTGTGAATACTGATGGCCATTTTTCACCAGATGGGCCAATAATAACTGCAGGTGATGAGTGATGTCCTGGCATTCACAGAAACTGACGGCATCCCCATTATCTAAAGGGATAGGTGATTTCCTTATGGTATTATTGAAACCACAAGCTATTGATCATTCAGATGGTTACTTATACAGGTACTAACGTCCTGCATTGAAGAACTAGAGTGTTAACTCAGATATGGTCAATGAGAATTCAATAATTTATTAGTGTCATAAGAGTAATTGAGTACTCAATCTGAATGTCATTTTGTTAGATGGAATTTGTATTAGTATTAATTTTGTATCATCATTTAATTTTCTTTGCCACAAAATCGTTGAATGTAATTTAATTAGAATGAATATTGCTATTGTAGTAATCCCCAAATGTGTTTAGATGTAAATAGTATAGAAGATAAAAGTGAATTATAACAAAATCTCAAGCTGTGAATATAAATAGAGTAACCTGGTTACTGTTGCCCAACATTTTCAACAGCATTAAATAATGACTGTATCAAACGAAATTCTTAATGTTATGAGTATACGTAAGTGTATATTTCTATAGTAGAAACATTCAAATAATGTTTTTCCTTAGAATGATTGAATGTATGAAGTAACAAAATAAATGAGCAATTTGTACTTTATCAGTTTATTTCATTAGAAATTCAGCTTTTTCAGTTTCAACACACATTTAAAACAATCTAAACACTTTACAGTCTATGCAATATAACTATCCTGAAATTTCTCCTTTGATTTAACATTTTCTAATGTAAAAGTGTACATAAAGTAGACAACTATTCATAATAGGAATCTAGTATATACGCATCTGTAACACATTAATTTCTAATGGAAGAATTCATTGAGCTACATCCCTCTTCACTTTATACTCAGCATCTATCATAATTTTTTTATTTCTTCTTTCATTTAGTGACTAAAACTTATATCACATATTTACACTAAAAAAACTACATATCACAGATTCAACCTAATACTTTCAGTTCATTGCGTATGATCTTTCCTGCTGCATTCCTGGGTATTGATTCAATGAACTTGACTCCGCCTTCTAACCGCTTGTACTTAGTCAGTCTGGAGGCTACTGCGTCATAGACTTCCTTCTCAGTTAACTTCTGGTTAGGTTTAAGCACAACAAAAGCCTTTGGTAACTCTCCAGCAAGGGCGTCAGGGATGCCGACCACCGCTGCGTCTGCCACTTGAGGTAACTCGATTATGATGCTTTCCAATTCAGTTGGCGACACCTGTTGGCAGAAATTGGTAATTATACAGTTAGGTATGCAAATAATTGGATCAATAGATAGGATTCCTCAACCTATATCTAGTCTGGGATGTAAAAAGAACGCTAAATAGCTGCCGTTCCTCCCAGCATGTCGTAGGGGTAAATAGAATGTATTGGGCGATGGGCTAGCAACCTGTCGCCAACATTCCATTATGACATCTGTACTATTCATGGCATAAAGTGGCTTAGCACATATTATATCTCCGAGGTTCTGTCCACCCTGAAAGTGATTAAAGGAGTAGAACATATATGTTTATATGTATCACGCATTTACCGGTATCATACATTCTATTTCCTTGGTCATCATATTCGGTGTATATATGTAAAACGCTTGTTGTAGTTTTTTCTCCACAGTGGTAAATGTTCTATACCTAAGATGTATGGGGGCATGTAAAAGACTACGTATTAGACAGTAGACCTGAGCAGTTCATACCTGGTTTCCTTTAACTTTGATGAGCTCTTTGGTCCTGTCCACTATGTAGAAGTACTGGTCGTTGTCATAGTAAGCCACGTCGCCTGTGTGCAGCCATCCCTCAGAATCGAGGGTTGCGTTTGTCGCCTCTACGTTGTTCAAGTAACCTTTCATTACCTGAAATATAAGTAATAATAGGTACATTACAAAACAATCATATAGTACCTACATACAAAATAATAGGTACATTACCTGAAATAGAAGTAATAATAGGTACATTACAGAATAATCTATTTATTTTTTTACGAAAATTATAGGAATTATGGCTCGTCAATCATTTTTTTATATCATGGTTGCTCCTCGGTTTCTTTTGATGTACTGATATTGAACTTAAGGTGTTTTCTTCAGTATCTCAGTAAAAATCGATAGCATCTGTACGTTTTAATCGCCTCGTAAGAATAACTAGTCCACAAGTCTCTATTGCCATGTTCCCTGCTAGACTGATACATTAATAGAGACTCTAAACTAGAGCCATTCAAATTTAAAGGACTAAGGGGATGCACTGAAATACGTCTCAGGTAATATTAAGTTTATGTACACCCCAGACTATATAGAAAGCCGTAAGTTGTATGAATTTACATATATACAAAAGCATAATATTTTCACGTATTACCTGTGGTCCTTTAATAACAAGTTCTCCAGACTTGTGTGGTCCCAAAGCTTCGCCAGTTGTCAAAGAGACTATCTTGGCTAACGTGTTGGGTAACAGCTGACCAGCTGAGCCTATTTTGTCATATGGATACTCGTATGGAGTCATCAGGATTACTGGGGAGCTTTCTGTCATGCCGTAACCTATGGGTATAAAAAATGTAGTTAGAATTATAATTATACGACGAGTAAAAATTAGTAGTCACTTTTGGCTATTCATATATACGTAGCGTAAACGGGGAAAACATCGTCAAGAAATTTGGCTTTTCTTTTGATAGCTAATATACAGGACATAGATATATAGCCTAATACAGTTGTCAATATTCGACGTCTGTATACAGTGACTTGAAACACCATGAAACGTGGGCTTATAGTGCCAAACCACAGTTGTAGACGATGGTCACTCAAGGCTTGACTACCTCGCAACGGTTGTGAAGCCTATTAGGGGAACGCATACATACACATCACGTCTGATTCCCTATAGAGGGGTAGGTAGAGATCACGGATCCCCATTTGTCCCGATCCTGACGTACCACTTTCGCTTCATTAACACTCATACATCTTCTCATACACACTCGGCGGTTATAGGTACTCCTAACGTGACCCTTTTTCAATATTGCGTCTATCGGACGGTCATTTGTCTTATTGGGATATCTATCTGATTCTCATATGTCTTATTGGGCCGGCCCCTACGTAACCGCCCTTCCAATGCACTCACATATATTTCTTTTGTCAATCTGCTATCATTCATCCGCATAACTTGTCTAAACCATACGGGAACAAATAAATATATATTCCTCCTAGTTAATCCCAAGTGTTTAATTACCTTGCAACAGATGAATTTCTTCCTTAGTCTTCTCGCATTTGAGTAAGAACTTCTCATACATTGAGGAACTGGTGGATGCAGCTCCCACCATAATGGCGTCAATGGATTGCAAATGTTCCTTCTTGATCAGCGGATGAGTTGCTAGGAAGGCAAGTAAAGATGGCACTACCATTAAAGTTGTGGGCTTGTACTCTACCAAGCATTTGACGTAGTCTTCTGGTGTGAATCTGGAATTAAACATTTAATTTTTACATTGGTTATTTAAACGACAATTACAAAAATGTTTTCAACTAACTAACAAATAAACTTGGGTTCAACCTACAGCTTGTAGTTTTTTGATGATTAATATCCAGATGAGAGCTGACTATGAAATGCAATGTGCGCTTCCAGATGTTAAAGATATTCGCTCTTCTGACTATAGTCAATTACTGAGTGTGATTTGCGCCTTCATGTATATGTATTAGGTCTGCAGGTAAAGCTGGACTGGCGTGACACCCAGATTATCTTAATATTAGGTCTTTAGATGTCGTAGGAACCTAAAATTAAAATTTTTAATCAAGTACTTACTTGGGCATAGTGACCACATGATAGCCTAAGCTGAGGTTGTAGTTTAGAATTGCATTGAATCCGTAGATGTGGAAGAATGGCGGCACGGTCAGAACAACATCACCTCTGCCTGAAAAAAAAAATCAGGTTACTGACAATGCATACTAACAAGCATAATTATTTGTAATACTATTGACTACGAATTTAGTGCTCAAAAGATATGACAGTACTAAATGAATTTGTTTAATAATAATGTCTCCGAATGCAGATAAACAAAATGGAAATAAGGGGAAGCCTTAATCAACTTTTTCACGATCATCTGCGCAATTATTTAGAGGTAGTGATTCTATGGCAACCACGAATCCAAGTGTCTTTCGCAGCAAACCTATTAACCTTATGTTCTCTTTACATACTATTGAGACATTCTATTCAAACTTTTAAATGAATTACCTCGTTCCCCATTATACTTCATGACTTTAGGCATCTGAGTCTGCTTGATGTTGACCACGAGGTTTCTGTGACTCAGCATCACTCCCTTGGGCATGCCTGTGGTTCCACTGGAGTAGGGGACCAAGCAGATCTGGTCAGGGTCTACTGTAGGCAAATCTGCCTTGTGGTCTGACATTATCAGGGTTTGGAGACCGAAGATATCTAGAAATTGATAAAAGTTTAGAGTAGTGTTTGCAAGTGTAACAGAAAATAAGAAATTGTAAATCGAAGATACTGATTTGGGCACCAAAATAATACAATCCCAATCCTAATATACTATTTGTTGTGCATACGTATATTTTTTGTGTACATTTCCGGTTTTTTATGTGCATTAAAATATTTATTATGATATAAATATTTATTTTAAATGAATTTTGCATAAAAAATTCCCATGTTGGCATGTAAATTAAAAACAGACTTTATGATATATGTTAGGGTTTAAAGTTTAAAATTAATATTATTCAACAAAGTTGTAACGCCGGTTTTGTGTTTGATAACGTTGAGTTAAAAAAAACGCTGGCTGTTGATTTTGAATGACTGACCGTCCGAAAGATCACATTTTGGTGGTTTTGTTAGTACCGAGTAATAGTCAGTATCTATAAACGGAGATTTAACTGATGTTGATGACCAGACTTGAATAAATACGTACCGGCTATCTGAACAAAAGTTAACCTTGAAAGGCCATGTATGTAGTATAATGGTGGTGGTTATTAAAACCTTTGATAGCTCCGGTAAAATGGCGTAGATGTAGATATATTATGTAATGAAACTACTAATTATGTTCGCCGTTAAACATGTTCTTTATGGAATTATAGACCTAATTACATTACAATATACCATTTGACCCACACACCTATTTTCCTGTTTGTTGTTGTTTGTACTCCAAATCGAAGTACAGACAAAAATAAATAGTGTAGCTCGTTAGCTCATTGAGAATAACAACTTTGTCAGTCTCATCTTTATTTATTTGGGCGCGTTATAAATATACAAATAAAGTGGGCGTGAGAAACCAAAGTCCACTGGGTTCGACGACCTTCAAAACTATTACCGCAAATGCTTTCTTTTATATAGTATGTAGAGGCACCGGGGTTTAACACTTGTATTAATAGTTACTTTTAATTTAGTACAATGTTTTGTTTGAAAGAAATTTCGCCGTCACCTTTTATTATGTTTCATAGAAAACTTACTTAATTACTAACTGTCTTCCACGCATGTCGTTGGTAAAATTAATCGAAGATATTTTATGTCGCTATATGATATTTAACACATAGGATCTATAATAATTAGACACAAGATATTACGTCCACTCAAAAGAGATAGGAAGTAAATTTGTATCTATGTAACGTATTTTAGAGTTGCAAAAACCATGTGTATAATTCCTTGTCTATAATAATAATAATATTTGGACATTATTACACCAATTGAACTAGGCCTTTGGTAGTTCAATTGGTGTAGTTAAGTACATTTAAGACTTGTGTTAAGGGTACTAGTCAACGTATATTTAAGAAATAAATACTTATTATGCAAAGATAAATACATATATAATCAACGACCAGACTGGAAAGCAGTAGAAAAGTGTATATCAAACCCGGGACCTCACGGTTAAAATTCAGGCACTATATATATATATGCGTATAATTTAATATAGGAATGTAGATCTCTAATAAATTTCTCTACTCACTTTTAGCTTTGTCGTTTTCCCCACCGATGTGAATAGTCCCTTTGTAGCCCTTTAGGGTTGGTCCCACTTGCTGGGCCAAGGGCATCAAGAGCTCAATAGTCACTATGGCCTTTACGCCACTGTCTGTGAACTGCCGCTTTACCTCGTCTGGAATAGTTAAGATTATTTGTTAGTGGGAATATTATTGAAATATGTACATAGGCGTCTTGGTAGTTAAAGGGGTAGGCCAATCAATCACTTTCGCTTCGTACATTATCGGTGGTTGAAGAAACATTATGCGTGATCCATTTTCAGTCGCCTATTGGATCGTCAAAAATACTTTAGGGAAGAATCCTACATAAATGCTCATTAATTATTACTAGTCGCATGTCGGTTTGGGACGTAAATAGAATGCTACTAACTTGCCTTCCCGGTATGTTGTGTCGTTAAATAGTAACTCTATTGGACTATAGATTTAGCAACCAACCAATAGTCCATATTATTATTACAGCTCCAATAATAAAGAAAATTAGATGCCTGAGGACATAATATATTAAGCTCTGAGTTGTATAAATATACGTATATATGCACATAAGTTATAGTTGCTTACCTACCGTATACTGCGGTGAGGGAAAACATCGTGAGGAAACCTACTATTCCCCGAACAGGTAATAGTTAGTCCTTGTAAATGGCGACATGGCTTACCACCTGTCACATTGATTACTGACTATTTGATGAACACGTGGGTTCGAGGTGGCCATAGAATTACTACCTTCGAAATTGCGGAGAAGGAAACCTGACCTTCTGACTACCCCGCAAGGGTTATGATCGTGATTGCGTTTGTTTTTGTCTTTATTTCTTAACCCCTAAAGATATAAAAGGGTATGAGTGTGTAACGTACCTACAGTATACAAAGGGTTAGCAAAAGTGACCACCAATCCAGCTCTCATAGCGCCGTGTATGACCGCAGCGAATTCTGGAATGTTCGGCAGGATCAAGCCAATAGTGTCCCCGGGCTTTAGTCCCACACCCGCAAGCAGACCATGGGCGCATCTCTCGATCATCATCCTCATGGTTTGGTAGTCGTAGGACCTTCCTGACACGCCACATGTCTGGAAAATTAATGGGAATAACGGTAAGGTCACAGATAATAAAATACTACGTCAGGTTATGATTTTGTATTATAAAAAAAATACCATTAAATATATTAAACAAACCTAACACGCCTTCGAAATTTCGGAGATGGGCACTAAAGCTAAAGACTACATCGACACAATAAAAAGAGAGTGTCTATCTCTACACAAGTCGTGAAGCGTACGTTATGTTATATAAAAAGGGTATGTTGAAAATAACGTAACGGTGAGTTTATTGTTTCGTAAAATATGTATGATACGATAGTAGACAGTGAGATGAAGGACCACTTTTCAAGTAACAATTTGGTGTCAATTGAGTTATATGGTCAACATTTACTCAGCTACTTTAGTGAAAAGTGGGTTCAATGTGGTCAAAGATTCTTCCGTTATTGCGGAGATACCTTCAGAAAATTCTGACTTATGTATGATGAATGCCGTTTCCAGACGAATATTCCTAAGAATAATAATGTAAACGATAGATATAACGATGATTATATTATGATGAATATATAAAATAATGTTGTTTTAAGCACTTCCCTATATAATTAGTTTGATTTAGGCCAGTCTACATATAAAATCTGACTCTACGCAAAGTGCAGTAGCCACATTGACACAGATGCTCGCCGGAATCCTATATGCACTCATCTATTTCTGTCGTGGTCTGGAAACATATTTAGCAGGGCAGAATGCAACTCATTTGCATTTAGAGCCGAGTCTAGTCTACACGATATATTTTAAAGTTTATCGGATTCGTAATCGAAATCGAATCGCAATTCGCAATTACTATCAGCGTTTATTAACTTAGTAGTAAAATATCGTATACGTATTTGCAATAAAATTATTGATAAATTGCTATAATCTTAAATAATTTGATTTTACCTATGGAATTTAGGATATACCTGAAGAATAAATAATATGTCCTAAATTTCTAATAAAAAATGTTTGTTAAGACTGATATCGTCATGATACAAATTAATCTCACCGTCTAGACTAAAAACTTAAGTTCCTATCGTACATTCATCAAGAAAATAAACAAACAGGATATACCATAATCATACCCCACTGCTAGTTAATAAGATATTAAAATAGCGATAAATTGCTAATCGGGGTGATACCAATTATGAATATCATCATTACGCTCAGTTTACAATAACAATAAAAAGATAATCCTATTTAATACGTATCTATTTGTTTATAAAATGTATATGAAGCAATGAGATAAACTATGTGCGATATACAAAACCCATGGATAAACTCTACAGATATCTTCAAAAGTTGAACTTTGGACTTGACGGCTATCAGTTAGCAAAGTGGGTAAAAGCAACAATAGGTACTAAATACTATTTCAAAGGAACTATCGAATTTCACTTACGAGAGAACTAAATGCGAGTACTTAAAGTACTAAGAGTACGCATCGGCTTAAAGCTATGTTATGGCACGCTTGACGCTTGAAGACCTCCGTGGCGCGATCGGTTAGCCGCCTGAACGCCAATCGTGAGGTCCCGGGTTCGATTCCCGGTGGAGGCAGAGTTAAGAACTACGCTTTTCTTCTGCTTTCCCGTCTGGGCGTTAATTATATATGCTATATATGTATTTATCTATATATAATAAGTAATTATTCACTGTCAGGGAGAAGTGACGTCATTTGGGGGTGGCCCATGTCCAACAGTGGATTGATAAAGGCTGATGATGATGATGATATATTACTTAAAGATACGTTGACTAGCACCCTTAACGCAAGTCTTAAATGTACTTAGCAAGGGGCTTGTTCAATTGGTGTAATAATATCCAAATATGATTATATGTTATAAGAAGCACAACTTAGAAGTCATTTTCGCAATCAATACTACAATACCTGGGTGAATAATTCAGGTTGGATTAGTTTTACTGCGGATTTAATAATTGTAGTAGCATAAATTATTTGTAATATCAATTTATTATCAGTAAATGACACAGCACTTTTCGGTTTGCGAACACTTGTACTGAGCCACTCGTATTTGATTACACTAAATCTATCTATAACTTCAAACGTATATCATTTTTATTTAACGATTTTTCATTAGTCAACATTAGAATACTAACTTTTCTACTTAATTTTCTATTGTTTTACCTATCAGAATAATCTCAAGCCCAATATCTTTATAATCCGTTCATCTCATAAAAAGTACCGATAAAGCATCGATTTGTCTGAAATCGATAAAAATAGTAATACTCAAAAATGCCTCCTGCCTATAAAGGTATCCATCACTACGATAAGGGACAATAGGACATGATTGCTCATAAAACGATAACCCATCGTACGATCCGTATAAAATATTACGCGACCTAAGTCCTCAAGATAAGTAAATGAGTTCCTCAACACAGAATGATTACAGTTATTTACTGTCTGACAAATTCGAGGGCTCGTCCAGACAATACGTAATGTTGTGTATTACGAGAATGCTTGATATTTTTTACTTTTATCATGTAATTTTTCTCGTCTCGGCCACGTCTGTGATAACCGGGATATAAATGCTAACTAGCTGCATTTCTTTTCGGGTTGTCGTAGGAGATTACTGTTTAGGGGTAAAGGTAATTGTAAAGGGCAATGTGTAGAGCAAACTGTCATCAATATTTCAGATCAGTTATATCACCGTGACCTAGGAGATCTACGGGGTTCTATCCACTACGATAAAGGTAGTAGGACTTGCATGTGTGATATATGGGGATATATGTATAAAAAAATTAATAAAAGAATTTTATGTCCTCAATAAGCAATTGAATTGGCTTTCCTATTGTATTTACTTTACATAATATTTTATTACTTTAATCATTCAAACAATATAAGTAAAACAGCATTAAAATTACGCACATTAACTTCACATCCATTATAAATACATTTCAGAACATACGAAATATTATTAATGCTTAATTAAAAGTTTATACCAATATAAGTAATTATAAGTTATAGCTTCCGCTGGGGCGTTGACCTTTTTCAATAAAACTCTTTCACTTTCGGGTCTAGTTATTTTGCGACATCGGAACTGGTTATTAACACTAACTTTAAGCGGATAACGGTTAAACGTGTTTCACCCTATGCTTTATTGAATCATGTATGACTTACATTTGCCGACCTCCGTGCCGTGATCGGTTAACTACCTGAATTCGATTCCCGATGGAGGCAGAGTTAAGAACTAAGCTTTTCTTTTGCTTTCTTTTCCATTAAGGTTGTTGATTATATATACTCTATATGTTTATATCTAACTATAATAGGTATATATTTCTTATATTGACAAGTATCCCTAACACAACTTTTTTACTTTAACAAGGGGCTAGTTCAATTGGTGCAATGATGCTCTAAAGATTATTTATTTGTTTACATAGGTAAGTTTGACAAGTCCTTTAATTCAAACATAGTTATATTCAAACTTTTATATCTCTTTCGTTATGGATCTCGGATACATAATATGTACTTTGTGACTTAGTATTAGTACCTATGTACCTACATTATAACCAATAAACCTACCTAAATAAATATATTACATAATTAAAATGAATATTGTAAATATGAGTACTATAATCAATAACAATAGTTATTATCTCTGCATACAAAACAAATACTTTATAAGACTCTAAACATTTGCTGGATGGTACTGGTCAACCACCGTAATTGCGGAATTAGTGGTTCTATGGCCACCTTGGATCCACGTGTTAAACTTAGCCAGTGCGTAATATGACAGCTGGTAAATTGTATCAATTATTTACAAGTACCGACTATTAACTGTACCATAGTTTCCTCACAATGTTTGCACCAACATGCCAGATTTTTTTTTGACAAAATGTACATTAAATGCGGGAATTGAACGTTGCACCTTCTGATTCAGAGGCAATAGCCCCAGCCACTAAGCTCAACCCAACTTAAGCTTTCGCTAATGCGTCAAAATAAATTTTAGTCATTTTTGATAACCATAACCAAATTATTCCATAATGATTATAAATCAATACACATTCAAATTTTATCAGTTCTTACAAAACCAAAGCACCGTAACCAATGATACGGTTTGACCTCTTATAGTTGGTCATATTAAATGATTACAAACACACAATGTCTGGGCGTAAAGTTCATGACTAAAGTGATTAATGTCACAGATACGCGGTCGCGCCAAACCCCCAATATAATTATTATGCTTTATCTACGTTTTGACAGTGTCAGTCGCTTAAAGATAAAAATATGAAAGTGTGTATGTGGGTGTGTGTATATTCGTTATCGATACATTGAACGAAGTCTAAAGGACATCCCTTACGCGTGGACGGAACCTCACCTCGGAGATAATTATATCACTTAGGTCACTTTTTAGGCTAAATTATGGTTGTGATGTTTTATGCAACATTGATGTGTTGAGTGCCTTAAAAATGATTATATACAGTATAATAAGAAATTTCCCGTACTAGTACTGGGACAGAAATAGTTCTAATTAAATGTATCTCTTTCCGAGTCATTAAAGGAAATAGGGGTATAAGTAGGGCTGACACTATTATACCATAAAATAATACCATCATAACCCTAATAGTTCGAACTACTAAAGGTGACTATAGAAATGACATTAAAGGTTCGGATTTCAAATTTGATGGAAGGGTGTTATAAATATTGTGTGTATAATCGATTTACGTCACGATGAGTAGGTATATGTTTATGAGAAATAAGAGATTAAAGTATTATGTGTAGGGGATCTTTGTACCATGAATGAGCAATTATTTTGTTATCGCTATCAACAACAATCCTGATAAGGCACTATGCAAACGCCCTGAGAAATCTCGGTGAATGCTAGGTAAACGCATCGTAATACAAAATAGTATATTTATTATATTAATTTGAACGATTATTTTCATAATTGTCATTTGAAAACGCAGACCCCAAAATATAGTTTGTCTTTTTATATTAATAAGATGTTTCCGTAATAGTTTTTATGGCTGCGGTCTTTTTATGATTGTTATGTACGGTTCTTTTTAATAGATGTGTATACTCAGCATAATGTATAATTCCAAACTAATAATATTCATCATGTGACAAATATTTATCACGAAGAAAATCAAGCCGTTTTAGGAAATTGCCCATAGCTGCTCTATATATAAGAAATCATCAAAATATTACAGTACTTTGACCACTTGAGGCATTCTTTGGCTCAGGAACTGAAGTTCTCTCCTGAAAATTTGCCAAAATATTTTCCTCGTTTACATCACACCTGTCGCTAAGTTGTATAAGCGTTTGTTTGAAAACACATAGTTGCACAGAGCACACCCTAAACTAAGTAACAAACAGTAACAAAATTACTATGTGATAAAATTAAGTCAAACTGGCTGAGTTCTCATTTTATAGTTTTAAATGAAATCCTTCAGAACACCGATGCATTCCCTATTATTTTAAAGACTAGACCAAACCCTAAAATACAGATAGGTGTAACTACATAACCCCGTGAAGTACGTAGAGACTGCACCAGACCACGTATTTATTCATGTAATATAATTCCCATTAAATGTTTCAGTGAAAAACAAACTTAGAACCTTACGTTTAAACTTTTCGGTTTAACTATTGAGTCATATCTATTCGCTTTTTATTGAACCCGCGTATAACCTAAATTCGGAAGGTCTTACATAAGAATTGGTGTTTATACGGAAAACTAACGCAACTGTGCTATCAAACTATAATCAGACCGCTTCTGTGGTTTCAAAGTCCAACATCATTTTTATAACGTTCATCTACTGCGTATATAGAATGTATACTGAGAGCTACGTAAGACTGATGCCAAATAATGAACTATTTTAGTAATAGATTCATATTTCTACTATCTTATCTATTATCTAATACACATTGTGTGTACATTATCAATATGACATTATTTAACTTGTGTCATGTCATGCCATCATAACATATTTTAGTATTTTATTATTCTATCGTATGAAAAATATAAAAGATAATAGTAAAAAAACATTAAACATATGAATGGTATAAGACCCTAGATATCACATACCTAACAAATACGTATCTCTCAACGAATAGATACAATCAAAAGGTAGAGAAATCAGTACCTATGAATCGCAACAAGACACTTAGATAAAAATAAATTATAAAATTCTTAATAAAAATGGACTTTGCTTCACAGATAGTGTGCAATCAAGTAGATTGATCTAGACGTTAAACTGTTTCATTAATGACCAATTGCAATGCACTATGTGCAATATAATAAACAAGGTTACGAGTTGAAGGTAGTCGGTGCAGATTTCTATTCGTACCTATTCGTTGGTAAGGGTTCAAACTCCAGGTCAGAGCTGCCAAATACCTTTCAAGTTGTCAAACTTCAGTTACATCTACCAGTATTTACTGAATATATCAATTGTATCTACCTGTTTGTACATTTATGGAGCTAATATTGACAAATGTGTACAATTTTTGGTAACATGAATTCTCTTATACACACTCGTACATATTTTTCGATGTTAAGGAATATATAGCTAAAAAATATTATGTAATAGCATTTTCTGTACAATGTAATGACTAAATAAATAAATCATATATTTCGTGGCAAATTCTATTTAATAACGCACTTCAAAAGTTCTTAAACTGTCAACATAAGAGAAGTCACAAAACGAATATATTATAACGAATCTAAACTATTAGGCCTATGTTATTCATTCGCACTAAATCTGAGATATACCAAAATATATTGGGGTGTGCGTCCCAGAAATAAACTGATGAGTATATTATCTACACACGTCACGTACAGATGGGCGTGTAGAGGTAAATACCCAAACATTTTATTATCTGTGCCCAAACAAAATCCCAAGTTCAGAGAATCAGGGAACATAAAGATCCATACTCATTCAAAGCTATATTTCTTATATGTACGGTGATGAAGGAGATAAACATAAATTTGAGACGATAAATTATTTAAAAATATAGTATATATATGGATTAAAGTCATTACTGTTATTATTAATATGCCTTTTAAATTTTAAGAGTACATATGATAGTAACCAGCAATCCATTTCCTCGTTAACGATGTTTTTAATTTAAAAACCCTTTAAAAAGTTGTATGCCTATTATATTTAGAAAAAATATAACAGATATTTCTTTAGGAACTACACTACAACTACACGAAAGTAAAAATAGGTACGCAAAACGATTTTAGCGAACGCACAAAAAACGTAAGCAATGTGCAGGGTGCGATATATTCTAAAGGGACATTTTTAAGACAATGGCCTTTGGATAACACATTCAAGATGCCATGCCCTTGAATCGGGATTCCAAAGTTCATTTCTCTTTCCCGTTGTTTTTTGGCCTGACCTTTCCTACGTCAATACTTATTTTTGGACAGCCCGAGAAGGAAACTCACAAAAACATCGCAACGACAAGGTTGACTACTCTACTATGTATCGAAAGATGCATAGTGCTACTTTTGTATCGGCTTCTTGACAAAAAAATTGAACAGGTAGGGAGTGCCTCTATCCTCCGCACTGGAATAGAACAAGAGATCTCGGAAACTACCTGAAGAATGGGCTTTAAACCCATTCCAATGTGAGAAAGATTAGTTTTTTCCGCCTCACGTTAAATAGTCATTACATAAATTGCGTCGGTATAAATTATCCTCTTGGTATGGTATAGTGTTGAGGCAATTAATTATAATTGGATTATACCTATGATGGTTAATAGGATAAGAAGAAATGACATCTATAACTGAATAGTTTGTGAGAATGAGAGTGAGTTTTGTAAAAAAAAGATTGATGAAATACAATAAATTTCGTAGAAGGGTATAAAATATATTTATTAACAAATTTTTTAATATTTAATTGAAAACGGAATACCGAATCTGCTATTTTGTTATGTTATAAAAAATGCATATAATTTTAATGGATTTTTACTTCACTGATTTAATAACAACAAAATATGTAAACAAGATTATCATGTTACTCACCACCGAAGGTTTGTCACCCCACTTATCGAATTCCCTAAAAACGTGATCCGTCAAAGTTTCATTTCCTATCTCGACTTCACCCCATAGTGAAGTCAAACATTTATTTTCTGGAACAACAGCAGTTTGCGTGGACAAATTTCTTGCGAACACTACAGAATTTTGGAGGCTTTTCAACTTTTTCGCGCGTTTCCCGACGCGGTTGATTATTTGTTTCGTAAACATCGGACGAAGCATGTTGAGATGCGACATTTCGAGAAGACGTTTTCCCGCGTAATGTTCTCTTGCCCGCCACTCGCGCGAATATAGGTGGCCGAACGGAACTAGACCGCTCAGCGCTAAGAGAGCCACAAACTGTGCTATATTTAGTATAAACAATCAACAATATCAAACTCTACAGTTATGAACACGTTGACAACTTACTATTTATAATGAAATTATTGTTATTCGTGTAATTGAACGTTGAATATCTCAGTAATAAACAAAGTTTAGTAAAATCACCGCAAATCATGGTCATTCGTTATAAATATTGACGCGGAAGTTCAGAGGTACGCATGGCTTCATGAACGCTACCCCAATACTGAAAGGGAACTGAAACAGCCAACAGCTTTAGAAATATGTGTCAGCGAGTTTGCGCAGATCGTTCTACGACAGTTTGTATAAGGCAGAAAATACCTTTTATGTCTAGAGATCGCGCCACATACGGTGGCAGTTGGAGGCGTCGCCACAGTCGCGTAATTCAGTGTTACCAGTAAACACGCCAAAACTAGCACTCACTGTGCCATACGGCTCGAAACATTATAGGTTTCATTTGTAACGATCTTTGGTTGCAGAGCTATAAACTCAAATAAAACAAATTAATATATCAAAGTCAAAATATGTTTATTATACTATTTCAAACATGATTAATAATTAACGGGACTTATCCTTCTTATTATATATTACATATATTATGTGTTCCTTCACTCTGTCCGCAATAGACCGTTTAGTCTGTTCGACATAGGATTTCCCACAGCTGCAATCAATCTTATACACACCCTTATATCTTATATCATGAGTATAAATCGCGAATCTCTTAAAACTATTATTTCAAACATGGCACTGAGCATTGTCTTTACATATTTTTTACCGAGGTTAGATCAGCGGAGACCCTAGCTTGGAGAAGAACTAACAAGAAACTCCGGAAATCAATTTATTATAATCACCCTTAACAAACATAAAAATTACAAAGAGTGGGCAAAAAACACAACGCTGGTAATACTAAATTTACTTTTCATACAAAATAACACGCAATGGCGGAAACGTCAAATTTAGTTCCAAGTTTGGCTACTGCCACCGTATGTGGCGGGTACTCTAGTTCCTTTTATTGCCCTACTTAAGCGCCGTGACCTATTAGCCAATGTCAGGGACACTTCTTTGTAACAGCGAAATGCTGTCGATTTATGTTCTCGCACTTTTTAAACAGAAATCAATATGAAACACAGTTTTTCTCTGTCGTAACAAAGCTAGTGCTGTAAATATTGACTCTCTATCACACTGTAGGGATAATTTAATGAAACTGCGAAGCAAATTTTAAATATTTGGAAAAAGTTTGCCTAAATTCGTCCGTAAAACTACAAAATATGTTATACTATTAAAAAAATATCAACATAAGTGCATAATGTATTTTTTATAAACCACGTGCGTTGGTTATCTACAATTAGACACTAGATCTAGCGCCGACTACACTTTCCGTCCGCAGCACAGGGTGGGAGTGCGGCATAGTCTTTGATACGATTTGGCTCGCGTTACAGTTCAAAGTCCATTTATATGGATAATAGTTTTAGTAGCTTCGAATAAAACTTTACATTTACTATTTTATTGTAAAATTGTATTGATACGCTTTTTACAGGTAAAACCACTATAAACATTTATAAATTGGCTATTTTCGTTCATAGATATAGTGCATATGTAAAATGACGTTAGTAAACTGTACGTTTCTAATCTTAATAATGTTAGTATTCTAATAAAATAATTTATATAAAGAAAATATAAGTCTTCCTTATTGCATTGACCGACTTCCCAAGAGAATAGTTTAGTGCAGTGGGCTTGTAAAGTAATTAGTCAAAATATTGTAAACTTTGGTACAAACAAAGTGGAATTTTTAGATCTAATAAAAAGTATTAAAATAATCTCTAAAACAAGAGTTTTCGTACCTCTTATAGTGTTGTTTGTACGTCTTAAAGAAAACAGGCGTTAATTAGTAGTTGTACTGTAAATACTCTATAATAAGGGTAACGATCTACATTCATATAATCCAAACAGTCACACTCAATTAATGCGTTGTCCTTGAAATGACGACATAAAGTCAATGTGAAATATGAAATTTGATGCGTCATTTCTGTATTAGTAGACTTTGCTGACAAGGCACTTATGATATAAACTACATTCCATTTAACAGACAAAACATTACTAACGCACTTTAATACATGTACCTATAGAATAAATATTTAGGACACTATTACACAAATTGAGCTAGCCCCTTGCTCAATCATTTAAGATTATGTTAAGGGAATTAGTCAACGTATATTTAAGAAATATTTACTTATTATACATAAATATATAGCATAGTCTGTGGCATAGTATAGAATCAATGACCAGACTGGAAAGCAGAAGAAAAGCGTAAATCTTAATTCTGTCGGCGGCGCCGGGAATCGTACCCGGGACCTCACGATTAGCGTTCAGGTTAACCGTTCGCGCCACAGAGGTCGTTCATAGCATAGCAAATGTATATAAAACTTGAATACATTATGATAGATCAAATTACTTATATACCTACGCTAGAATATCTATAACCACCGAATGTGTATATGGTTTAAGGATGTTAATGAAGCGAAATTGGTTTTCCGGGATCTAGAAAATCGTGATTCTATAAAACCGTAGTCGTTTGTAGAGAGATAGGTGTGATGTGTATCTTATGTATGACCTCAGCGGTGTAGAGAAAATAAAACCTGCGTTTGAATTTCATACTTCAAAGATACATGTGCTTGGCATCGGTTAAATAAACTCGTCGTCATTGTATCCTCATATCCACAATATGACTAGTGAAAATTGAATTGAAGATTGGTTATATACATATAATCACAGTATCAAAAACAAAAAACTTTTTTTGAGTATTCTCTTTGTTACAAACCACCATGACCACTCATCCATAAATATATCGCATTCACTTATGCATTGTATAGATACCTTGTGCTGTGATATTTTATACAGTTTGCATCATTCAAATTTGGAATCACTTATTACAAGTAATCAGGTACACACATGCGTTGTATACTAAACTCATTGAAACATAAAAAATTAACAAGTTTGCCAGGGTAAAATAATACTTCTATAGGTATGTCCAACAAAACTTTTAATAACACCCAATTTACTGTACAGTATTCGTTTTATAACATTTTAATGTATCGGCAAAATTTACCGAAAAGTATTTATATGACACTCCATACAATTTGAAAGTGTTTATAAATAATAAAAATCTATTTAAATAAAGTCACAACCCAACAATTTTAGATAAATGAACAGAACTTAATATAAACGTTTATTAAAATGCATTAACATTATTGACTACATATTATTCCCATGTTACACATAAAAAAGTACATATTTGAATATACAGAAAGTCGTTGTATGGTACCCATTTATTAAAAAACAATGACCATCAAAAAATATAACTGATATTTTCTTAGTTTGTGGCAGTCATTTGTATTTATAATTACAAACGTATTCTGAAGAAAATAATTCGTTACGATGAATTTAGTTTAGTTTAAAAATTTTACGTAGTTACACGATATGTCATTTTTATCCCATTCGTCTTGTTGTACAAATTGTGCATTACAATAATTTCAGTATTCTTATAGCTTATTTTTATTACTGCAATATAATGGTACAAATTTATAAAGAATACATAAAACTGCTCGAGTAAAGTAATAAAAACAAAACATGTTTTATTATCATTTACAATAAAAAAATCTGAAAAATTATTTCGAAACAATATCGAAAATCTGGGACCTTTCAAACAATATGTACTCAAAATAAAAACCCAAAAACATTTCCAAATAATCCATACACAAAAATATTTTCGTCAATTCTACATTGTACTTATTTATAACCTTTTAAATCATAATAACCGGCTGATACATTTATTCCCTGTACAAACATTACTTTACTTAAAATTCTACTATCTATTCGTAGTCAATTGTGGCTCCCTTTTCATCAGAAACGCTTGGTTAGCCATTAGATTTTTAAACACACCATCTGGCTTACTTATTAATTCTGCATATGAACCCATTTCGACTATAACACCGTCATCTAAGACCGCGACCTCGTCAGCTGATTGTATGGTGCTGAGTCTATGGGCAATAGTCAGTACTGTTCGGTCCTTGCTGATGTCTTTCAGGGCTTTGTCGACTAGGTATTCGGAATACGAGTCTAGGGCTGAGGTAGCTTCGTCGAGAACTAGTATTCGCGGATTCTGAAAGGGTTATAATGTTCGATTAATGTATTCATAGACAAAAGACATACGCATTCACGCCTATTAACCCTTGGGGTGTAGTCAGAGGTTCAGGTTTCCATCTCCGCAATTGCGAAGGTAGTAATTCTATGGACACTTCGAACCCACGTGTTTACCAGATAGTCAGTACTCAATGTGAAAGGTGCTAAGCTATGTCGCCATTTACAAGTACTGACTATTACCTGTTCGGAGAACAAGTAGGTTTCGTCACGATGTTTTCCCTCACCGTAGCATTCGACGCATCTCGTAAATGTATTTTTATTAAGAAAATGTAAATAGGAATTCATTAAACTTCATTTCCATTGATATATGCTGAAGCGGGATTTGAACCCTGTACCCTCGATACAGAGTCAAGCACCAAACAACTGAGCTACGTCGAATATGTATTCATATTATCATTATTGTGAAGAAAATCAGTCGCACATTGCTGTCTGGATTTAGAAGTATTATATGGAATATTAATGATAGTTAGCGCGTTAATAAATACATCCATTGAAACTTAGTCGCCTCCTACGAAATACATTCGGAAACTACGTCGTTTACTTACGTGACTATCATAGGACATTCTATATGTTACAATGTGTTACAAAAAACAAAATGTGTGTGTTTATGTGTATACTATACGTATACTATATGTATATTATACACACACATCTATAATCTCCCAAAAGAGTATACAAAACAAAAGGTTTCATCATTTGCAAGCATTTAATCAAATTTGGTCAGCTGTTTAGTACAGGCGAAAGAAAATTAAAATACCACCGTAGTCACGGTTTTTGACAAAAAAGACAAACGCGTTCACGACCATTAGCCCTTGCATAGTCAGGGGTTCAGGTGTCCATCTCGGCATTTGCGAAGGTAGCAATTCTATGGCCACCACGAACCCACGTGTTGGCCAGATAGTCCGTACTCAACGTGACAGGTGGTAAGCCATGTCGCCATTTACAAGCACTAACTATTATCTGTTCGGGGAACAGGTAGATTTCCTCACGATAATCACTTACCGTGACTACTTAGTATCGCCTTAATATCTTATGCATCTCACTTTAAGCAACTAGTACTACTATACTACATTCTATTCACCACATCATATTTAAAATTTGAAGACGTCCGTGGCGCGATCGGTTATTTTATTAAGATTATTATATTATTATTATTATTATTTTTATATATTATTATTATATACAATAGTATATGTATATAACTTATACATATATAAGTTGACTAGTACCCTTAACACAAGTTTTCTATCCTTAGCAAGGAGCTAGTTTAATTGGTGGAATAATCACAATATTATTATATACATCACCCTAGTACTAACCCTGTACCCCTTACCTTAACAACAGCCCTGGCAATGGCGACCCGTTGCTTTTGTCCGCCGCTAAGGTGGTTCCCGTTGGCGCCGACCTGCCGCTCCCAGCCGTCCGGGTGCCCTTGGACTATCTCTTGCAGATGGGCCGTCTTCCCCGCCTGCATCCAGATAGGCTCGCCCTGTGGATAGGCAATAGGCAACTTACTTAGTGTGATATTGGTGTGAAGGTAAAATGAACAAAGATTAGCTTTGAATAAGTAATAGTACCTAACTTCAGGTTTCGAATCTTGCCTGAGCAATTTATAAATATGAAATAGATTTCAGATGTTCTATATATATTTTCGCAATAAAATATATATGAGCGAAATGGAAAATCCACGATTAGGAAAACATTGTGAGGAAACCTAGCGAATCCTCGGATCAGGTATATATTACGTGCTAAATACATGGAAAAATCGCAGGATCGATGTGACCATACAATCACTACCTCCGCAATTGCGTAGAAGGAGACTGACATCTGACTACTTCGCAAGAGTACATATCATGAAAATGTTACGTTTATTTATTTTGTAATTGACATGACACTGACACGTCGATAAATGACATTTCATTTGCTGGGTTTGTTATTAGATAATCTTTCTATATAACAGATCATACACTTACATTTCTTTCAATATCTTCGAGCTCGTTATAGTCGTCTGGTGCTCCGTACAGAATGTTCTCTTTAATCGATCCTTCGAACAAAACTGGTTCCTATAACCAAAACGAAGTAAAAGTTTACCAGTGATTGAGTAGGTTTATTTTTGTCAAAACTCTTTCTATTAAGAATATTTTCAATAGAATAGGTTCTAATTAGAATAGCGCTATCTTAAACGATACTGTGAAAGCTCAATCTGTTGTGTCACTAACATAAAAATAGGAGTAATTATTACCGCCGAGTGTGTATTAGAAGATGTATGATAGTCAAGCGAAAGTGTTCTGTCAGGATCGGGATAAATGGGAATCCGTGATCTCTGCTTACCCCTCTACAAGGAATCAGGCGTAATGTGTATGTATGTATGAAATCTCTCTCGTGTCACATTCACATAACTAAACTTTTTTGGGCAGGTATTGTGGATCAATCGATCATAAGTCTCTTGATTTCATTAGCAATAACTATTGTACAATTATCCTCACAGTCGTCTCATACGACAAGCCGAAAAGAACTGCAGCTTATTACCATTCTATATACATCCTAGACTAGCACTGCATAGTCATTTATACATATAATATGATTGTGTGTATGAATTGTATGTGTGTTTAAAATTGTCTTATTTAGCTTAGATCAACAAGTGGATGACGAAATTGTTTCAACTCATTGCCTAGCAAATATTTGTAATTGTACATGTTCATTGATTTGTGTACTACTCTCGTAAGTATGTCCTGTAATTGGCTTCTTAGTTTTAAGTTCTTGAACTGTTATTTTGTTATTGGATGTCTAAATAAATAAAGGGTATCATTTAAGCTATCACCAATTTAATTAGTTTTGTGTTTCTTAAATAATAGGGTTTGTCCTCAAAATAGTAGATCTGTCACCAAAATGTAGTCACCAAACAATGCAAAATCAGTTCCACAAAAAATCACCTAAAATCCTGAGAAATAAGGTCTAGTACCAAATAAATGTTTTTTGTATGTATTATAATAGGTGTGTCCTAATAAGTATTTAAGCAAACTAATTTAAAGAGATCACCAATAAATCATACGATGTTACTAGAAAATTGCATTAAGTGCAAATAAAAACCTAACCTAACCTAACCAGTTAAGTGATTAATAATATATAATCGTAGTATAGAATTAAATAAATATGTATAAAGGATCATAATAATGATTTCATGTATAATGTAAGAAATTTATTGAGTAGTAAGTAGTAATTAAGTATTAATTTGGTAGTATAATAAAACTGGACTATATGAGTATTCATGTTAAAAAAAAAAGATGTGAATGAAGCTACAAAAAAATAAAATTTATAATAATGGTACGGGCGAACAACGCCTGTAGTGTGTAGTTATTCTTAAAAAAAAAAACCTAACCTAACCTAACCTAACCCGCCCGCGTCGCGCATCGTGTGATCGAACCTTACTACCCATCGTTAAAGCGCGCCAATTTGTCTCCGCCGCTTTGATCATTTTTTCATAAAAATTATAAATTGATGTTTTAAATTGGTAATGATTACTATTAATTTAATATCTGAACGAAATAAAATGTTACTACTGTATTGGTGACAAAATATCAAATAAAAAGGAGTCGCAGTCAGGGATCGATAATCGATTTATTTGGTGACAGATCTACCATTCTGAGCACAGAGCTATTATTTAAGTAACAAAACTGTTATTATAAGAACGAAGTTTATAATCATGTAATGCAATATAATTTTATTGGTTATCAATCTGTTATTTTACACATATATTAACATTAATTTGATAATTCATACCTGGGAACAATTTTTGTTTATCTGAGAACGAAAATATTTCGTGGCGATAGATCTATTTATTAGGTGATACAACTTGATGACAAATATAAATTTTGGTGATAGAAAATATAGTTCCCATAAATAAATAAACAACATATCTCACCTGACTAACGAACCCAATATGACTTCTTAGCCAGACCGGATCCAGGGACCTAATATCGGTCCCGTCCAGCGTAATCCGACCTCTGTCAGGGTCGTGCAACCTTAGGACCAGCGAGGCCACGGTACTTTTGCCACAGCCCGACCTTCCGACCAGGGCTATGGTCTTCCCAGGGGTCAGGTTTAGGTTTAAGCCCTTTATAAAGGGAGCGCCTTGGTGGGAGAAATATATGTTTTCTAACGAAATGTCCCCGGTAGGACGTTTTTCTGGACGTATACCACCTGTTAATGAAAATAGTAATATTAGGTCATTTTTTGTCTGGTCTATAAAAGATATATTCTATTGTAATAATGAGTATTTGTTATAATAATATTAGTTCTATGAGTTTTAATTATTAAATCATATAATAGCATTAGTGGATGAAATAATGTAAATTTGAACATTGCTATAATGAAACATTTTACTTCTTTGGTTAGGTAAACATCGTGAGGTAATGTCACTATTTTTTTTTTTAAGCTAGGCTAGGTAAACAGGAATCACCGTCTGATATGTAGCCAACAACACACGTTTGGATTTATAGATATAAATTTTCCAAACTCTAACTGTATGGTACAAGGGGTAATGATCATATGCTTTTTATATCAGACGAATAGTATAATAGATGCGTTATCTGATAATATACTGACACGCTTAAATCGCCTTTACGACTATTCAATCAAATAATAACTATTTTAATGCCATATCTGCAAGGGGCAATGGTTAACAAGATTAACAAGAATATTAAGTGGCATCAGAGATAACGATGCGTAATAGAGATAAACTAAACTATACAGACTGTATTACGACTTAGATAGTTATTACATGAACATACATATAAACATGAAAATATGGCCTATTCTGTTTATCATTCTATATAATTCGGCTTTTGAGTAAAGTAAAGTTTCGACAAGTGAAAACATCGTGATACGGTGAGGGAAAACATCGTGAGGAAACCTACTTGTTCCCCGAACAGGTAATAGTTAGTGCTTGTAAATGGCGACATGACTTACCACCTGTCACATTGAGTACTTACTATCTGGTCAACACGTGGGTTGGAGGTGGCCATAGAATTACTACCTTCGCAATTGCGCCATATCTGAACCTCTGACAACCCAGCAAGGGTTAATGGTAGTGAACGCGTTTGTCTTTTTCGATTTCGTAAATGTATTTTTACTACGAAAATCTATATGTATATACTTATTTTTATTACATATTATAACGTCACCATTCTCCAAATAAACGTAATTCTCAAACGTAACATACCCAGCTGAGTTAGAACCTTTTTGCTGCGACAATAACATGCACAAGCTATACCCCTAGTTTGTAAGTTTGATTTGTAAAATATTTGTATTGTGTGTGTTTTTGTGGCTGTAAATAAATGCTTTATAATTATTATTATTATTAAATACTCACCACAAACAGGTATAAGAGGTTGCCGATCAATGATATCCCATAGGCGACTAGCAGCACCCACTCCTTTATTCAATTCCGTATAGAAGCTGCTCACGCCACTTATACTGATGCCAACGTAAGCAGCGTACAGTAAGAAGGAGGTTAGGTTGCCCACTGTTAATTGTTCTGTGGCCACCATACCGCCACCGTGGTATAGGACTAGAATTATTATCGTGTTGCCCGCTAGACCGGTCTGTGAAGTAAACAAAATGCTATAGCTAATGCTAATGCTAAGAGTAACCGCCGAGTGTGTATGAAAGTGAGCGAAAGTGGTCTGTCAGAATCGGAACTACGAACCAAATATAAAGAGGACCCGGCGTAAGGAGCGGTTCCCGTTACGCGGTGTAGAGGCCAAATGGCGTGTTTTAATTGCTGCGGAGTCTAAAAATGTGTAGTGGATAGAAGATACCTAATTTGATTGGCCGATGCCGTGTTTTGATTGGTTGTAATATCCCCCCTCTATCACGCGTATTTCGTTTCACCCCGCGTAGTGCCACGTTATTTTCCATACAAATATTGCGTAAGGCCCATTCCTCTTATTAATTACTCCATGATCGGAACTAATGGGGATTCGTGATCTCTGCCTACCCCTCTACAGGGAATCAGGCGTGATCTGTATGTATGTATGGATCTGTAAGGGGCAACGATTACCAAAATTATAGAATACTAAGAAGCATCAAGGATAACAAAACACAAACATAAAGATAATAAAATAAGTTATATTGAGACGAAAACGATTTGGATTGATACACACTCGGCGGTTATAGTTACTCCTAACGTCACCCTTTTATAATAGCGTCTAGCGCTTATTTAGCGTCTATCTGACTGTCATATGTCTTATTGGGCCGGCTTCTACGTAACCTTGGCTTAACATACCATGCCATAAAAGCTTCCTACAGCCAACGCCTCTTTGTATGCAATTTGGAGCACGTTTTCTATCCTCTTAGCATAGGCCTTACACTCTCTCGCCTCCTTGCTGAATGCCTTCACCGTGCTTATGTTGGATATCTTCTCTTCTGCTAACTGAAAAGTAAAAAATAAAAATTGGTAATAAGTTAATTGGTGATACGGTTTACTACCTATAACGTTGGGTGCTGTCTATCTAGTGATACGCGGGCTTCGAATGACCCATACCTAACATGCCTTCGAAATTTCGGAGATGGGCATTCAAGCCTCGGACTACCCCGCCATAATAAAAAAGGGAGTGTGTATACACAAGTCGTGAAGCGTATGTTTATGTGTTAATTGGTAAAAGGTATTAAGTTTAAAACTTCCTTGGAGTAAAGAAAGAAAAATAGTTTATTCACTGCATATACAAACATTATAATTTAGATTACCATACAATACAATCATTCAAATAAAATGGAAAACTTGATGCAGTGAAAAGGTAGTTAGGATTTTAATAGATAAAAACCATGTACATTGGAACATGCCCAGACAGGGACTAAACCTTGAATTTACAAATTAGCAGTGAGGGAAAACATTATAAGAAAACCGGCCTTGCCTTCGGGATAGGTTAGCCAGTGCCCGTAAATGGCGATACGATTCACTTATCACGTTGGGTGCTGTCTATTTGGTGAAATGAGGGTTTTCAGTGTATACACAATCAACAAGTTGTGAGGTGTATGTATGTTTACAATTTCTTCAGAGTAGGTAGGTTTTGAGTAGAAAACTTTATTCCCACTTGATTGAACACACTGATTCGAAGGCATAAACTGGTGCTTCTAAGTTATTAAATACGTTAAATGACATCAAACATTTATAAATATATCTGTCAGGATCGAGACAACTACCCCTCTACAGGGAATCAGGCGTGATGTGTATGTATGTATGATATCAAACATCTTCTGTTCTCCCTTTTGTTATACAAGTACGGTTATCATGCAGATTATAACCTAGCATGTCGTAGGAAGCGATTAAAGTATATTTCTTAAGTCAGTAAATGGTTTCTATTGAGCAAAGGGTTAGCCAACATAATTTCTATAATCCATCTCGGAGATATAACATTTATTCGAAAGGGATTAAAAGACTTCAATGTTCCTATTATTCTACACTGATAAATGCTAATTCTGGAGACTAGACAGGTATCCTCACAAGGTTTCCACCGCAAAAGTAACACAATAAAGACTCAAGCCGGGTGGCCATTATCCAAGTGCTTGCATGCATGTATGACATCACACTTGCATAGTGCATAGTGCACACACAAATTGCATAGTGGTACTTAAACTTAGAACAAGCAGCAACTCGCGTGAGTATGTAAAGTGTACTTGCATACAATTATATGTCACTATAATCTTATTATGGTGTTTCCTGTAATTCTTACCTCTGTAGATTCGGCTAAGGAATCCTGCAGCTGCTTCGTGATTCTCCTGACAAATCTTCCATAGAATATCGCTAATACTGACACTAGAGGCACCACACACAGTCCTATCATAGCCAAGGAGGGTGACATGTAAAACTGGACAACAATTTAAATAATTAATGTATGAGTATCAATATCTACTTATTCAAGGTAAGTTTTCCTATACTAATGTTTGATATTAATAGTCTTCTCTTTAGGTATAACTTTTTTGACTTTTAATAAGTAATTTTATGATCTTTATGTTGAATAAAAATCATTTCTATACATTTCATCATAACAGGTAAAAATGGGTTTACATTGTTTAATCTTTTGGATAATGCTTAAGTAGACAATTTAACAACATAACATATTTGAACAATGTGAGTATATGTATGGTACTAGATGAGCATTAAGCTTCTTGGGCTTGCAATGACCAAGGATATAACTACTACCTCTCCATAGTTCTGACCATTCCAAAAAGCTTAAAGAACAGGTGTATATCTATTTACCATCATGCCAGTCCCGGCAGTAACCATAAACGTGGAGCGGAGACCATCGCTGACATTCTGACTCAAGTTGCGCCCCACTAATTGTGTGTCAGCTGACAGCCTATTCACCAACTCGCCTGTTGAGTTCTTATAGAACCAGGCTGCCTCTTGGCCCATTATTGCTCTGTAGACTTTTTTCCTTAACTCTTGTGTCATTCTTTGGCCTGGAAGTTAAAAAGAAGGCATGATAATAAATTAAAACATAATAAATAAGAATATATATTTATTTAACATGGTATATGTGCAATGCTTTTCAATGAGGTTTGTCAGGATTCAAAGAAAATCATTGAATGGAAAAATAATGAGCCATAATGTCTTACTACCACTTTATAGCTAAATGGATGTAAATAGTACATTCATATTTATATATTAGTTAATGAATTATTCTATTTTATTATAGATTCAAGCAATTTATTCATAGTTTTAATTTTGATCAATAATTAAAGACCCATAAAAAATATGCCACTAAACTTAGAATTAAAAATACTTAAGAATTGAAAAGCTTAGATTAAGTAGTTATACTTAGATTACTGGCAACCACACTCACCTGATACAGACATAAGATACACCCGTCCAAAATTACAAAGGCCTCCAATTAAAAACACTGCGCATAGGGCAGCACATACTGTGTCCAGTTGGTCTTTAGCACCATTGAAGTCACTTGTAGTACTGTATATTATGTCTAGAACTTTCCCTAGTGAGAATGGCACTGCCATTGTGACACTGGATGATATGAAGAGAAGTCCTATCGCACCTAGAAGTAAAAATGATCTTTATTAGGTGAGTGAAGGCACTGTGAAGAACCGAAGAGAATGTATGAGAAGGTTAATTGGTTTCAGATGGCGAGCAATAGTCTTTGTCTATGCCCTTAGAGACAAAAGGTGTGAATATATGTATGTATGTAAAAGATTTGTTGTAATATAATGCAGGAGAAATTTGTCAGTATCATTCAAGGTGATAATTTCTTATTACAGAGAAGTATAAGTAAGAATATGTATAGATATTTTTATGTTGTATATGAATGAATGGTTTTAAAACAACCATCATATCTATTTTATAATTAAGAATTGTGACAGGTTTATATAATACTGTTGTATTACTTTGTTGTTGTATACTTGTTTGTATAATACTGTATTTATAAATAACAATTATATATGTATAAATAAATAGTACCTTTGTAGACAGTCAAAATAATTCATTATGTTTAAATCTATAAAATAGTAACTATATCAATACTCAAATGGGATTTTACTCTACATTACATTAGTAGTTTATCAATAATAAACACCTGAAAATACATACATACATGTAGTTTTAATAATTACTTAATTGAGTATAATTACTTTAATATCACTGCTACAACGAATAAAGATTTTAAGGTACCAACCTATAATTAAGCAAATATTTAAAAGTTATTTATAATGCATTTATGAGTTGGTACAGAAGTAAGTGTGTAATTATTATTTAATAAATGAAAAATAAATTTACACCAGTAATCTATTATTAATAATATATGTAGTTGTATATTTCTGAAGCAATTTGTTAATGCACACAAAATCCTAAATATGAAACTGTTGTAATAACTCCGTAACATATATTCTTTATAGATATATATATTTAGTAAATGAATGGTTTGTACTTACTGATAAGGTTCCATTTTTCAGGGGCAGCCAAAGATAACAATCTCTTTAGTTCTGAGGTTTTTAATTTTCCTACTTTTTCTGTTACAATTGATTTACTTACTTCTTTCACTACAGCTTTTGTTTGAATTTTAGCTTCACTGGAATAGAATCTGATCGGAAAAATAAATGTTTTCGTAACATTTCTATGACTTTTCTTAAACGAAATTAAATTATTTCCACACTTGTTGCACCAAGCACTTTGAGAGTGAAACCGATATAAGAAAAAGTTTTGTTTAGATGATAACTTAACATTTTGCCTAACAAAATGTTGCAACATAATTTAACATGTAAATAATTTGAAATGATGAATGATGTAAATATTATCAAACACAGTTTGTTGAATAACACTTAATCAGAGTTTTCATTAGGATTTTTTTAAATTGACATACCGAAGTGTAATTTATTATATTATGGCCCTAATAATATAAAATATATATTAAAATCATTTAATTTCAAGTTTGGAGTGAAAATAAATTAACCAAAAATATTAGGTACTTCAATAAATTGATGTCACAATTGAGAAACTCTTACAAAACGTCAGTGTTAAATATGTGTCAGTTATTTAAGCTACCTATACACAATTGTTCATAACAAAATACCCCATAGCTTCCCTAAACAAAACTTTAATATTGGCTCAATGGACGGTAACGGATTAGGTAAATCTGGTCTTTAAGTATATTAGTACAGCATGTGTCCGATGACAAGAGAAACGATAATGCAGCTTATTTCGTTCAATTACTAGCGCAGCATTCTTGTGTCAGTACAAAAAATGTATTTATGCAAGGATAAGTACTTTTTAGAGACACTCAGGTTAGAAGAATATTCTTAAATCATATTATTTATGTGTAGTTAAATAAAAACACCAATTTACAACAGTGACATATCGTTTTAATTACACATTTTTGATATTATAGTACAATTACAATGCGACGGCACTAAAGAAACTCTCTAGATGGTATACTTTATCTCACTTTTTTTTATAATAACGAACTGAGTAACATGTTTAATAATACACACTTAGTACATTCATAAATAACTTAATGATCCATAAATTAACTGTGTTTCTTATACAAGAAAAAAAAGGTTAAGGGAATATTCTCTATAATATATTTATTATCATCTGCTGGGGTTTTGATAACTCCCTAAAGTGTGCAGTGACAAAAAACAATGATTTCAAATATCTAGAAATAGCAGAAGAATGAAGTGTATATAAATAAATCTTCACTAAACTTCACTTTACTATAATAAAGATAATTTTAAAAACATAAACTATGCATTAGTGCTATACACTCAATCTACAGTATTACAACATCGAAACTTAGTATACTTAAATACTCTTGAGTTTTGCTAATAGAAAAATGTATTAATATAACTAGGAATTCAGATGTTTTAACAATATGACTAATCATTTAGCAGTGTCTGTGAAACGGTAATGAATTATAAATAATATAAACTTGAAGCCAGCATTCTATTATACAAATATAACATCGTATTTGCAAACAAGCACTGGCATAATAGAAGTGATCCTTAATAAAAAAAAGTTAATAAAAATCAATGGGATCTCACATGTAATCTACTTATTTTATGTGTAATTTTATTAGACAGTGAGATCAGGAATCTAGCTTAAGTTAATAAACAAGTCAATTTAAACATTAATATACATGAGTAGCTTTCTGTTAAAATCAAATGATAAATTAAGCGCTATTAGTTACATTTAATCTTAAGTATCTCACATTTATTGTGCTAACACAGATATATTAATATTTTGCAACATACATACATAATTATATTTAATTTACAATTGAATTCACATAAATAAAAAAAGTTAATAATAAAACTATAAATCATAATTATTTAAATATATGTAATATGTTGCTACTAGTAATATGTGTCTGGAAATTATGTATGTATATATAAATCAATTATGTTAGAAGTTCTATTTAAATATAGTTCGTATTTAAATTTTATTTAAGTATCAATATTATTGTGTTACATACTTTATATTCAATACAATATTTACAAAAAACAATACAAAGACGACCTATAGAATATTAAAAATATACATATTAATTCAAAATAATAGGCGGTTTTTTTTACAAATTGGATTAATTTAATATATTATATAGTAGCCCTGTTTTTTTATCATATTAATCATTCACTACCCTAAAAGTTATATTTTAAAATATATATTTTACTTACTTTATTGGTCAATAGATATAAATTAGAGTAGGAAAACCAATTAAAGAATATAAACAACCTTAGAGGAAAAACAAAAGAGATAACAAATTATTTTACATATAAAAAACAAACATCGGAACATAAAAAACAATAATTTGAATACATAATACAAGTTTTCTTTGTTAACATTATTTTAATACAATATAGTCGTAAAATTCAAATCCAATTAAGCTTTATGCTCTTCAAAATTTTTTTTACACAATTTTAATTACATAATGGAATGAATGATATTATAAACATATTATAGATTAACCCCTGCTAAGTTTTTCATGTAACCTTGACCAGAGACATCTTATCTGTTCCATAGTTCTGTCCGCACCGAAAAGGTTTAAAGCAACACCCAATAGATTCTATTGACCCCCTAGTCCCTTAGTCACCTCCTATGACAAAATTTTTGTCCCAGTACAGCACAAGACAAACGAGTAAGTTTGCTTTATATTCATCTTTTTTTTCATATGCCATTCACCGCTAACGTTATGTCGGCGAAAGTACCTACAAACACTGATGCCAAGGCGTTTATACTTCTTGTTATTCCGTCGCCATGATTATGCCAACGCCGCTAGCCGCTATAACCGTAGAAAAACGAGGTTGAAGCTCTTATACTTCTCTTCCTTGTTCTTTGGTTCGTTCCAGTTGAGGATCCAAATCTTATCCCAAAGCGAGCATATTTTATCTAGCCAGTTTGGCATCACAATTGACTAAATATTCTGACGAAAAAAATATTTGTATTTTCAACTTCACTGACCTGCTGACTTTGTAGACAATCCATAGACGACTGTTCTATTCATCTTAGAATGGTATATTATTTTTCATTCTCATAATACAAATTGCTGGTTTTATTATGCCTCCATGTTGAAACCTTAACTTCACGAATACCTAACAAATTAAAAAGTCTCTTTACTGAGTATAATAAATCTTGTAGTATACAGTTTTTGACCTCCATAAGCTGTACGTGTTATCGAATTTAAGAATATAAGTTCCCTCCTCGGTTATATTGTGCGATCCAGCGTAGACCTGAAATAGGTAAACATCACTACATAGTATAAAACAAAGTCACTTTCTCTGGCCCTATGTACCTTTGTATGCTTAAATCTTCGAAACTACGCAACGGCTTTTGATACAGTTTTTTTTTAATAGAGTGATTCAAGAGGAAGGTTTATATGTATAATATCATCCATTAAATAGTGGAGTAGGCTATATATTTTATACCAGTGCGAAGCCGGAGCGGGTCGCTAGTACATATACATACGACCTTCTAACGTTTTGGTAGTGGATCGATATTTAAATACATAACTGTCATAAAGAATTACATTTTGAATCAAACCTAACAATTATTTATTAATAAATTAATTTATTTATTTACTCATGTCTAAAAGGTACTTAAGTGTTACCATTGAGGATATGATTATATTGAAATTTGAAATATTGGTGACAGATTGCCGATTGTTAGACCATCATCAAGTAGTTCAGGGGTGTCCAAACTAGATGGGACCCAGGGCCAATAAAAAAGACTAAATACATTGGTGGGCCGTATTATTATATGCAGTGGGTACAGATCTCTTTGTTGTCGGTGTACCCGAACCGAACTTTTTTTTTAAGTCGGTTAAAAAGGTTCAATGGGTCGCAGTAATCTAAACCGTGGTTTGGACAGCCCTGAAGTAGTTCATGGAGTAATTAATAAGAGAGGTGGGCCTTACGCAATACTTGTATGGAAACTTGCGTGGCATTACGGCGGGGTGAAAGGAGGTACGCGGGATGGAGGGGAGATGTTACAACCAATTAAAACACGCCATTTTGTGAAACAAAACATAAGAATCTTCTTTCTACTACACATTTTTAGACTCCGCACCAATTAAAACACGCCATTGTCGGGTCCTCTTTATATTTAGTTCGTGAAGTAGATTCAATTCACTTATTTACCTTCTTAAATACATTAGGGCAACACAGTAATACATGCTTACACATCACACCCTATTCCCTACAGCGGGGAAGTTATTGATCACAGATCCCATACACACATACATACACATTACGCCTGATTCCCTGTAGAGGGGTAGGCAAAGATCACGGATCCCCATTTGTCCCGATCCTGACAGACCACTGTCCCTTCATAGACACTCATACATCTTCTCACAGATCCCCGTTTTCATATTCAATAGGCCATTTACCTCTGTGTGACAGTCCCTTCTGTAAATAGGCACTATGATGGTGACGGGCGGATCGGTGGCTGCCAAAGCTGTGCTCTCTCGCTGCCCAGACGCACCTATCTCGGGATCGGCAACTGTTGAACGAATAGGCATTATAGAGACTATTAATATGGCATTAGTCTGTTACTATAACGTAGTATGTTTTTAAAATACACTAAAGCATGGTCCTGAAAATGACTATTCTCTAACAAGGTCCTGAAAATGACTATGCTCTAACTAACATGGTCCTGAAAATTACTATTCTCTAACATACATGTTCCTGAAAAAGACTACTCTCTAACAAACATGGTCCTGAAAAAGACTATTCTCTCACAAACATTATCCTGAAAATTACTGTTCTCTAACAAATACGGTCCTGAAAATGGCTATTCTCTAACAAACATGGTCCTGAAAATGACTATTCTCTAACAAACATTATCCTGAAAATTACTGTTCTCTAACAAACACGGTCCTGAAATATACTATTCTGTAATAAACATTATTCTGAAATGACTATTCTCTCACAAACATGGTCCTGAAAATGACTATTCTCTAACAAATATGGTCCTGAAAATGACTATTCTCTAACAAATATTGTCCTGAAAATGACTATTCTCGAACAAATATGGTCCTGAACATTAGTATTCTCTAACATACATGTTCCTGAAAAAGACTACTCTCTAACAAACATGGTCCTGAAAAATACAATTCTCTAACAAACATGGTCCTGAAAATTACTATTCTCTCACAAACGTGGTCCTGAAAATGACTTCTGACAAACATGGTCATGAAAATGACTATTCCCTAACAAACATGATCCTGAAAATGACTATTCTCTGACAAACATGACCCTGAAAAGACTATTTTCTGACAAACTTGATCCTGAAATGATTATTCTCAGCATAATTTCGGCCTTCCTTAAGCGGTAGGCAATCTCAGATTTGTCGGAATACGAAATCATAATCGTATCGAAGCATCGGTACTTCATGGCTATAATTGCCTACCCAAAACTTTCGAGTGTCTATCTAAGACGTTGTGGAATAAGTGTTATGGTCATCGAAGTTTCAGTTTATTTGAGGAGGTGGTCCTTGTTTCCGATACTATTGCCTATGTCAAAGCATTCATGTATTTTCAATGACCTCCATCACCGTAGTAAAAGAATATGTTTCATAAATTGAGAAAATGTACGAGTATACTCGATCACATACATACACATTACGAACTATGGATTAGAAGTGCCATTCCTTTTATACTCCTTATTTTATGTGTCATTTTATTAGTCAGGGAGGTCTGGAATCTAGCGTTTGTATTTATAAAGAAATCAATTTAAACATTAATATTCCTTAGTTTTCTGTTAACGATAAAATTAGGGTTTCATTTAATCTAGAAACTCTTAAGTAACTATGGATGTGTCATCCCTTTATTATAAATCCTCCATTAATTCCTCAGAGAGTAGCATTTACAAACATACATACGCTTCACGACTTGTGTCTACACACTCCCTTTTTTATTATGGCGGGGTAGTCAGAGGATTGAATGCCCATCTCCGAAATTTCGAAGGCATGTTAGGTATGGGTCATTCAAAGCCCGCGTATCACTAGATAGACAGCACCCAACGTGATAGGTAGTGAACCGTATCGCCGTATATAGGGACTAACTATTACCTATCCTGAGGGATAGGCAGGTTTCCTCACGATGTTTTCCCTCACCGTTAGCGACTGTAAGTAAGTATACCCTTGCGTTTAAGGCTTGTAAGAGGCGACGGAGAGATTAGAGTGCATTATACTATAAGCAATGAGTTAGCAACCTGATATCAACGTTCCAGAATAAATTATATGTAACACGGTTATTATTATTATTATTTTATTGTAAATAATAGTTTTATTCATGTATTAGGTATGGGTCATTCGAAGCCCGCGTATCACTAGATAGACAGCACCTAACGTGATTAGTAGCATTTGAATCATTAGTATTATGAATATACAGTTGAATGCATAACAGTTCAATGGTTACCTTCAGCCCCATAGTCTTCATCGTCGGAAACCTCCTCATCTTCGCTGCTGGACACTTCCATTGACAGAGCGTCGGTTGTCGGCTTACCCCATTCGAATTTAACACCGAAACCTGCCATGCACAGAAAATATTTAGTATGCGTTCTCTCAGTAAATGCGCGCAGTAAATGTTGTCTATTGCAATGTTGTATTGTACGACACAAAAAGTAAGGTAAAAAAAATATGTTAACTTTCAAAATAATTTTTTTTAGTTGGAATTAAATTGTTAAGTTTGAATCCTTTTTCTTATACTTTTCCTATATCAGTTAATGTATCCAACAAAGACCGACACATTTCTTTACTTTATAAACTTTAGCATATAAACTTTAAAAACCCTTTAAGACCCTCCTGCAGTTTTTTTCGAACAGAGTCATTGTTATATAAAAAAAAAACGTAATAATCAACTCATTTTTGCAAACGGTATTAAATGACGTCAATCACAAACAAACCGCGCGAACTCACTCATTGAACGCATAATACAAAAAACGCTAAAAAACAAAAAATTTACCCTTGCAGGGTAGTCAGAGGTGCAGATGTCCATCTCCGCAATCGCGGAGGTAGTAATTGTATGACCACCTCGAACCCAGATAATCAGTACTCAATGTGGTTGTAATCCGAGTCGGCATTTGCAAGCACTACAATTCTAAGAACATGTAGGTTTCCTCTCGATGCTTTCCCTCACCGTAGTATTCGGTGCATTTCACAAATGTATTGTTATTGCGAAAATCTAAACAGAAAAACAGAAAATTTCATTTCCTTTGCACATGCTCTGAGGTTCGACCCCTATACCCATTAATACAGAGTCAAGCCCTCAACGATTGAGCTGCGTCGACTAAAGCGAACACGCTGCTAGGGTACCCTACCAATTCATTCTCAGTAACTAATAAGAAAGGCACATATTTAGTATTTAATCCATACTGTGGTGAGGGAAAACATCGTGAGGAAAACCTACCTGTTCCACGAACTATAGTGCTAACAGGTAATAGTTAGTGCTTGTAAATGGCGACATGGCTTGCCACCTGTCACATTGAGCACTATCTGGTCAACACATGGGTTCGAGGTGGCCATAGAATTAATACCTTTGCAATTGCAGAGAGGGACACCTAAACAGAACAAAAGTCAGAGGACTACCCCGCAAGGTTTAATGGTTGTGAACGCGTTTGTCTTTTTTAATCCATACCTATATCATAGTCATCCGTAGCGAACTCCCAGCAGACACTCTTAGCTTGCAAGTTAGTGGGTACCCTTATGTTCATGCTTTCGCCATGGCTGACGGTCACTTTGCATCCCGATTCAAGGGCTGATTGCTTGAATTTGTCCACGTCACCTTGGGTCCACATACGCGCCCTTTCCAATTGGATGAAGCCATCTGCAAATGAGTGTATGTTATTAATTAGTTGACTATGAAGACTTAAAACAGTGTTAAAAAATAACAGTTTCCAAATTTTGTTTTAAAAATAAATTCGCGATTTTTATTCAATTTTCAAGTAAACAAGATAATCAAAGGTAATTAGGTAGAATATTATTAAATAAAAGCAACAAGTCCTGTTTGCTTGTAAAACAAAGAATAATGAAGTTAAAAGGTACAAACTATAAGCCTAACATTAAATGGTATATTACTAAAGGGACTATTTTGTTAATGACTTGAAGAGAAATCTTAGTAATTTTAATGTGGACAGGACCTTAGAAACATAATAACATAAGTTGTAAGGGCATAAACGTTACTAGCCTATCACCCAATAGATATTTCGTCTACTTATAAACACTGTTATATTTATTATGCTTAGTATTCTTACCATCATCCGATTCCTCAACTCTCGACTCATCTTGGGCGTAATCTGTATTATCAATTTTCTCTGTTGTTTGCACATCTCTGTAATTGTTTACAAGTTCATTATGTAACAAACACTTTACACTAATTAATATTTAAATAAACATTAAACAATAACTTCTATCACTACCAAATCAGCTAACAGTTTAACACAAATTATTATACATACACATCAAAAATATAATCAACAATTTAGAGATCCCGCCACATAAATTGGCAGTAGCCAAACTTGGAACTAAATTTGACGTTTCCGCCATTGCGTGTTATTTTGTATGAAAGGTAAATTTAGTATTACCAGCGTTGTGTTTTTTGCCCACTCTTTGTAATTTTTATGTTTGTTAAGGGTGATTATAATAAATTGATTTCCGGAGTTTCTTGTTAGTTCTTCTCCAAGCTAGGGTCTTGGCTGATCTAACCTCGGTAAAAAATATGTAAAGACAATGCTCAGTGCCATGTTTGAAATAGTTTTTTTAATTTATACTTAGATCATAAGATAACTTTCAAAGAGAGATTGTGATATTTATAATTTTGAATATATTATGGCAGATGGAGGCGTCGCCGCAGTTGCATAATTCACTGTTGCCAGTAAACACGCCAAAACTTTACCACGTTAGGCGATAGGGATCATTATTATTGTTAAGGAAAAACTGGCACACTGCTCACATTCTTTGTAATCTTTATGAATGTTAATTATAAAAATAATAATCTTTATTGTTGTTATACTTAGATCATAAGATAACATTCAAAGAGAGCTTGTGATAAGGCCTATTTTAAATAAACATATTTTGACTTTGATATATTAATTTGTTTTATTTGAGTTTATAGCTCTGCAACCAAAGACCCTTACAAATGAAACCTATAATGTATCGAGCCGTATGGCACAGTGAGTGCTAGTTTTGGCGTGTTTACTGGTAACACTGAATTACGCGACTGTGGCGACGCCCCCAACTGCCAATTTATATGGCGGGATCTCTAACATCTTACTGTCATAAGAACATCTACACATAAAATCTCTTCTGCACTCAGATTAAATTTACTGACATGACACTTACAAACATATACATTCAAATACTTTAGATCTCTTAAATTAGGTTGACAGACCACTTTCGCTTCATTGACATTCATACATCTTCTCATACACTCTCGGCGTTTATAGGAACTCCTAACGTCACCTTTTTTCAATATAGAGTCAATAAAGCGAAAGTGGTCTGTCAGGATAGAGACAAATGGGGGTCCGTGATCTCTGTCCACCACTCTACGGGGAATCAGGTGTGATGTGTATTTATGTATGTAAATTAGATTGCTAGCCCATCGTCCACTAAATTCCATTTACCCTTCGACTCCTACAATATTTCAGGAAGAACGGCAGTTAGTTAACATTCTTTTTACGCCCCAGACTAATACTGATGATTATACATTAAGAAACTTAAAGTATTATTCAATAATCGCATTGACTCACTTATTTTCATTATCCCCTTTCACTTCTGGTTCATCCAAACTGCAACTCTTCTGAAACTCCTTCTCAATACACTTTTCTTCCGGACTAGATATCACCTGTGCCTTGTTTGCTGCCAACTTTTGATCCATAGCTAGCTGCTGGATATACTGCTGGTAATGTTGGTCTTGAAGCTGCCGTATTAGTATGGCTTGCTGGTCAAAATTCCCTGGATACTGTTGCTGGGCATATTCTAGGAACTGTTTGTAGGTTTGTGCGTTTAATGCGTCTTTTATTTTCTGTCTGTAATTAAAATGTGTAATATTTTAATACTGTAAATATAATAAGAAAACCTACTTACTCATTGGCCACACGGTAGCAGTCAAATTTAATATCTTTACTTATATTAAAGCTGAAGAATTTGTTTGTTTGAATAAGTACTGGTTTGTATTGAACAATTTGTTATGCTTTGGATATTGCATTTATCCAAGAATTTTTACAGTATATACAATCACAATGCAACCATTAAGACACAAGAAACAGTGATTTTTTTGGTTTATAGATATTTTGTTTACATTTAGGAACATTTAACCAAAATTTTTTTTCTACATGAATCATTCCTATAATATCTATCCCACTCTTTCAAAGTTGCGGGCACAACTTGTCATTAAAAACAGTAAATTGTATTGTTATAACATACTAAATTAGGTAGTCATAAAATAATATTGTGCATTTCATAATGTTTTAGGCAAGTAAATGTGTGAATGTATGTATCAAAAATGAAACAGGGTAAACTTAGTTCTTACCAAATATAAATTCAATATACCCAAATGTCTGAGTCATAAGGATTCACTATGATGCAAATATATGTATAAAATAAATTGATAATATCACTTACATTCTTTCTTCTTCAATATTTTGTGCACTATTCTCTTTTTGTTTCTCAAAGAGGTTCCTTTTTTGTATTTCGTCCCTTGCCTTGTCATCTTCCATCTTTTTCTCCCTAAAAAATATAAATTTACATACATACATACACATCATGCCTGATTGCCTGTAGAGGGGTAGGCAGAGATCATGGATCCCCATTTGTCCAGATCCTGATAGCCCACTTTTGCTACATTGATACTCATTCACCTTCTCATACAAATATGAATTTACATACTTCTTATAACAATTTAATATATCTTTCCAATTAAATTTTATACCGTTAAACACTAAATTATCAAAAACTAATTTCTCACTTCTGCACAGAGTAGAAACACTTAAATTTATTTTAACCTTTTTTAGGTTTATTTTAACCTAAATTCTATTAAGAAACTTATATTTAACTAATATAAGATACTGTTCAGTAAAAGTACTCACAGTTTAAATTGCTTCTCTTCTAAATCTTTTCGTATAGCTTCTATGTATGGTTTGAATAAGGGACATAATCTGTAAAAAAGAGGAATAACTTGATGAAATTTGGTTTGAAACACTAAAATGATATGAACCAAGGCAGCAATAAGCTAATATAACTTATAACATCTTTATTTGCAAAGTTATTAAATATATCAAATAAATCAATAAATATTTTTCAAATGAATTTACCTATCAAGTGTGTGAACAAACCCAGCCATAGCTTGAACTTGGGTCATTTGGCCTAAAGCTTGCCAAGCGGCTCTTCTGTCTCGCCCGATCACATCAAGGACTCCTAGAGGAGGCGCAGAATCGATGTCAATAGGACCATGACTAGCTTGCTGAGTGTATGCTACTAATTTTAAGCGATCCTCGTAACTGAGATGAACCGCTTTCCCATCTTTATCTGCGAAAAACATAACAACGTCAATAAAGGCACAAATCGATGAACAACTTTTCTCGAATTTTAAGCGAAAATACCTTTGTAAAAAGCTAGTCCATGTTTATATACACTTCTTAATGGCATTAACCATTTTCTTTCCTCATTTATCAATATTCCTTGGTCAGTTTCTAGACTAACTTGCTCTGGAGTGATTTTAAGATTACTTTGTGGTGAATTAATCATTTTAAAATAGTTGAAATCTGCGCCACCAAAAACGATATTATTTCGATCACTGCCGTCTTCACAGTATAGTGTTTTCAATTCAATTTTGCCTAATAAACAGAAGCGAATAGATTTTACACAGTTATTCTACCTCTACATTCTTGATAGTATCAACACAGATAATATAATACTATAGTATCGATATACTATACTATCATAAAACTTTACCCATGTAAGTAATAGACATATTACCACAAAGGAAAGAGGCAAATCCAGCAAATAGATATAAAAGTATATTCATAAAAAGTCAATAGATGTGAATGGCACTAGAAGATTTATTAGGATCGTCTAAAATGGTATAGATATATACTGTACAATCACTTTAAGGGTTGCTATGAAAAAACTTAGTGGCGCCCCCATTATTTTCTACTCTTATTTGCTAAGCTGTAAATGAGTAGCTTTTGCTCTTTGCTTCTATTCTATAAGTTATAGTTGTAAAATGTCAAAAGACATTGATTATTCATTTAGTTTAATACAATGACTTAGGCATAATTATCTTAATCTTTAAGGGTGGGAACAAAACTTGAATTGTATTTACTTTAAAAACAAAATTGATTCACCCCGTCATCTGTATAGAAAATATAATATAACAAATAAATCTTATTTAGTGGGTCGATGAATTTATTTATTAGTGTAGATACAATATTTGTAGCTTATATTTTTGCCCCTAATCACATAAATAATTACAGTGTTGTTTTATCATTACCACGTTTTGTTTAACAATAATAAGTATTATGTTTTGTCATCATGTGTTTTTAAATCATTTGTTTGTTCGCACATTTATCATATAATATCTGGTTTTACCATGGAAGTAAACCCATTAAATATATTTTTCGTGAAATCTGATAGTAAAGGAGATCGTCTACTATTCAGATACCCATTTACAGCAGAATCCAAAGATGAAAGTAAACAAAGTAATTCAGGGAGACACAATCCTTATGCTATCCATATCAATGACGATTTACTTCAGGAAACTCAATCTCATACAACTAATATTTGCCAAGGTATTATTATACTCTATAATTATTTAATACTACTGTTCCACAATAAACATTATATAGTGTATTTGATTACAATAGAGATTTCCTTTTTGGCTAAATCATCTGTTTCAACTATCTACTATAACATGACAATTTATTATTTTCCCTTTCTTTTCAGGTCAGCTAAGTGGCTTTACAGATGAAATGTTGTCCACATTGTTTGCTGTTAAAGCAGAACTCTGCAATAGAAAATTTGAATTGAAAGTCAATGATGTTAGATTTGTGGGCCACCCTACATTGTTGCCTTACCCAGCCACCAAAGAGAGCAATGCTGCTATGATACTCATTAATATTGTTTTTGCTTTACAAGCATCGGCTAGTCATTCCATAGGTAATTTGTTTTTCTATCATAGTTACTTATATAAAAAAAAGAAGATCTCAATTACATTATTTATGGATGCCAAATGTGACCAAAAAAATTTCATGTATTCATGTATATGAGAATTGTTTCTGTTTCTGAGGTTTTTAAGTGCAAAGGGATTCTATAATAATGCAAATGTGATATGTATGTAATTTGTTTATTGACTATCAGGGGTCTAATATTCTCACTATTTTATTTAAAGAAGCTTTGACAAATTATTAAAAACTGTAAAATCCTAGTTTCAATCCTGTACAAAATGTTTTACTTTTTGTTACATGAAATGTGATGATAATGTGATTAAGATTATAGTATCTACAAATTAAATGTATGTTTTTTCCAGTTAAATGTTACTATGATTTGAGCAAAAGATTAGGCAAAGCACTGCAATATGAAGAGAAAAGATGCTCTTATCTTACAGAGCAAATGAAAATAATGGTAAGATTCATTCATTTCGACACCTAATGGCGCACTTGGAGTAAACGCCATTTTTGGAGAAACTCTGTTCAATGTACAGTTCAATAAAAAATTTCAATAATAAATTTCAGCATTGATTGGTACTTTGAGGCAAAATGACAACTGTTTTGGAATCTAGGTGGTAAATAATATTAAATAATTTTGCTTGTCATGACAATTTTAAACCTCTTTCCTGTAAAGTTTGCTAAATGGCATTTAGGACAAGTGCGCCATTAGGTGGTGATTTGTTTTTGCGTTTTTAACAAGGTCTTTGGCTGACAAGTACTTTTGTGGTAGAACAATATGAATACAATTATTATACTCAGGGTGCAAGAATTCTTATTGCTGATATACAGGGTTATTTGAAAAACATCAACAACCTCGCACGACTAGATAGCTAAAATCATAAACAACAACATTTGTTCTACGAGTTTTATCATAACTCAATACATTAATTAATAATGATTTTTCAAGCTATTATTGTACTGTCGTGACATTTGTAGGTCTATGTTCGATTCACGTAGGTAAGAAAAGACGACGCGCACGACGCTCGCGCGCTAGTGTATGTAAGAAAGGGACGGAAACGGTTTGTTTACCTCATTTTGCGATGCGATGCGCATAGAGTTAAGAACATTCAAACGTAAAATTAAATTGATATTTATTTTTGTATGAAAGTAAAATGTGTCAAATTATCAAAAGTCGTAGAACAAATGTTGTTGTTCACGATGATAGCTACCTGGTCTTGCGAGGTTGTTGATGTTTTTCAAATAACCCTGTATAATTATAACAAGTAAAAAAATACGAAGAAAAGAATAAAGTATTAGGAATAAAAGGAATTTATCTAGGAATTGTTACCCATATTTGTTTTAATTAATATAACATTCTTTTACAAGCAAAATTCATAACAATTATAAATCAATAATTTAATTATTTTAATACCATATGAGTGTAACTTTGCCACCATCCACTCAATATATACATATGAGTATATCATTATTTATGTATTAGTGTATTTTATATAAATAATAATTATTACTTACATTTGACAGTTGGCTGCACACGACGAGGTAGCGACACTCGATACAGAGGCTAATAACAGTGATAATGAAGACGATGGCACCTTGAAGTCTAATAGCCTGATATTCCCACCAGAAGACAATATGGGGAAGTCAGCGTTTGACCTCATATTGCAGCGGAGCTCCTTAGCGCGTTCTATGAAGGAGGTGTTTGAAGAACTTTGTAGTACTGGTAAGATGTACATAAACACAAACGCGTTCACGACTATTAACCCTTGCGGAGTCAGAGGTTCAGGTTTCCATCTCAGCAATGGCGAAGGTAGTAATTCTTAGCAACCTCGAACCCACCTGTTGACTAGATAGACAGTACTCCAGTGGCGACCTATGCTACCATTTACAAGCACAAACTATTACCTGTTCGGGGAACAGATGGTTTCCTCACGATTTTTTTCCTCAGCATAGTATTCGATGCATTTCATAAACGTATTTTTATTACGAAAATGTACATAGAAATTTAAATTAAACTTCATTCCCATTGGTAACTACATGCCCAAGCGGAATTTGAAACCTGTGCCCACCGATACAGAGTCTAACCCCAAACAAGTGCTACGTCGAATTAATACAGATATATTGTCCTTTAATACCTTTTGGGGTAGATAGAAGTTTGGAGACACAATATGTCATGGGGTTACCAATAGAATAAATATTGGGGATGTGATGACAATGTGACTAAGGGACTAGGTGTAAATTAAATCTATTGGGTGATTGCCTGGCAGTCTACCTATAAATGTTCGATGATAAATAATATTTCTAATACTTAATTTTACCAAGGATAAATTATATCTCAGAGATGCAGTCCCCTTTGACAATGAATTTGTAGCATTAGTACTTGTAAGCGGCTGTAGCCCAGTGAGTAAGACCTCGGACTTTGTATGATAAAGGTTCTAGGTTCGAATCCCGGCTCTGGCATGTACCAATTAATGAAATTTCAATATGAGTATTTCATTTATGTACTTAATTTACAGTCGCTAACGATGAGGGAAAACATCGTAAACCGGCCTATCCCTTGGTATAGGTAATAGCCAGCGCCTTTATACGGCGATACGGTTCACTACCTATCACGTTGGGTGCTGTCCATCAAGTGAAACGTGGGCTTCGATTGATCCATACCTAACATGCCTTCGAAATTTCGGAGATGGGCACTCAAGCCTTTGACTACCCATAATAAAAACGGAAGTGTGTATACACAAGTCGTGAAGTGTATGTTATGTTTTAAGTTCTTACTTGTTATCATTAGCTCTTATAAATATTTCCAGGTATAGTACACGTACGTATTAACAATTGGGTGTTGCTGTCTTTCTGTCTACCCCACAAAGCTCACCAAATCTACAACAGGGGCCTAGTGGTGGAGCCGGAAACTATTGACAAGTGTCTGCAGAACTTGAAACCTTATCACGGGTTATTGTTAATGGTAAGAATTTCATCTATTATATCATCACTACATAGTATAAAACAAAGTCGCTTTCTCTGTCCCTGTGTCCCTTTGTATGCTTAAATCTTTGAAACTACGCAACGGATTTTGATGCGGTTTTTTTTAATTGATAGAGTGATTCAAGAGGAAGGTTTATATGTATAATAACATCCATTAGTGTTTTTAGCGGGTCGCGAGTATATATATATATATATATATATATATATATAATAATAATACTAGCGACCTGCTCCTGCTTCGCACGGGTATAAAATATATAGCCTACTCCACTATTTAATGGATGTTATTATACATATAAACCTTTCTCTTGAATCACTCTATCTAATAAAAAAACCGCATCAAAATCCGTTGCGTAGTTTCAAAGATTTAAGCATACAAAGGGACATAGGGACAGAGAAAGCGACTTTGTTTTATACTATGTAGTGATAACATAATATATATATAACTATATTTTTCATCTATAATTTAGTATGATTATATTATATTTGGATTAGGACAAGAAAATACACTTCATGATTATTAACCCTGGATAAACAGCGGCTTAAGTGTCCATTATGATGGTTAAGGCAGTAATTCTATGGCCACCTCGAACCCACGTGACCAGATAGTCTGTACTCAATGTGACAGGTGGTAAGCCGTGTCTTCATTTACAAGCCGTAACTATTACATATTCGCGGAACAGGTAGGTTTCCTCACGATGTTTTCCCTCACGGTAGTATTCGACGCATTTTGTAAATGTATTTTTATTACGAAAACATATATAGAAATGCAGTAAACTTAATGCGCAAGCGGGATTTGAACCCTGTACCCAGTGATACAGAGTCTAGACCCAAACAACTGAGCTACGTTGCTTTTTTATTCATTTACAAGCACTGAATTTTACCTGTTCGGGAAACAAATAGGTTTAGACATGAGAGTATGTGTGATTAAAGTATTATTTATTTATTTACATTTCTCAAATAACACCATTACAGGATTCCCAACACGGTATCATGGACAATACAATATACATACAATAAACAATTTACTAATAAATATTTACACTATATAATAACAAAAAAACATTGCACACTAAACCTAGTCAACAATAATTATTTAGAGCATCAGCAGAGGCAATCAAAGCTCATAGCATATGAGAAAAAGGGGCTCATCAACATTTTGGTTGAACTGAGATATTTGAGTTTTAAACTTTCTACATTAAACCTTCACTTCCTAAACTAATCAATCAATCCAATTCACAGTCAAAATTGTAGTTGTAAGTTTCTTTTAAATGAACCCCTTTTTTATGTTTTGTGTACAATGACCTCATTTTAATCCAGGATTTCAGCACATCGACTCGATTTTGTTATTTTTGATATTTTAAATTTTACCTGTAGCTCAGAGTATAAGCCCCTTTTATTTCTTTTTAAACGTCATAAGAAAGGTCCATTAAAAAACAATCTCGTGGCATACTCAGTTTCATTTCGGCGAAATTGTTGATGAGCCCCTTTTTCTCTTGTACCCTTCATATATTATGTATTTCCAGTTGAACCCGAATGAATTGTTGGAGTCCATTCCTCTAGACGGAAGCCCCGCGCTATTAAGACTGTTGAAGGTATACAGTCCTTTGAAAAATTTCCAGACTTTAGCGGTGGAAGCCGATTTGGGACTCACTCAGGTATACATACATACATACGCTTCACGACTTGTTTATACACACTCCCTTTTTTATTATGGCGGGGTAGTCAGAAGATTGAATGCCCATCTCCGAAATTTCGAAGGCATGTTAGGTATGGGTCATTCGAAGCCCGCGTATCACTAGATAGACAGCACCCAACGTGACAAGTAGTGAACTCAGGTATGTATTTACTGTATATCCCGAACAAGTTTGGTACGCAAAAAGTATGCTTACTAGCTGCCGTTCTGCGTGTCGTAGGAGGCGACTAAAGGACTAGGGGTAAATGGTATCCATTGGGCGATGGGCTAGCAATCTGTCACAGATGTTCCTTATGAGATCACAACCCCAATATATGGTAAATAGTGACCTAGAAGATACTAAATCTCCGAGGTTCTGTCCACCCCAAAGGGATTGAAGGACGTGAATGTATCTGTATATTGTAAACATTGGGACGATTAACTTGTTCAGGGTAGCCTAGCTACATCGTATACTGAGACAGCACCTTTTCACTGCATCAACGGTGTTCTTTACATTTTTTTTCCATGTTTGTGTTTTTGTATGTTAGTGAATAAAGTTTTCCTCAAGCCAAACAAGAAAGAATTGAATTCAATAAAGTTTTTTCTTTCTTTCTTTCTTTAAGGTGTTCCAGCTGACAGGCCACCTGGTGTACTGGGCGAAGGCAACCGTCATATACCCGCTATGCGAAGGCAACGTGTACGTAGTGGCCCCCGCCGCCAACATACACACCAAGTCTCCGATGGTGGACGAGTTTGAAAAGGAGTTTCCTGGGACGTGTTTGTTGAGGGTAAGAGCTGTAAGATATAAGATACTAGTGACCCGCTCCGGCTTCGAACGGGTATAAAATTTATAAACCTTCCTCTTGAATCTCTGTATCTATTAAAAAAAACCGCATCAAAATCCGTTGTTTAGTTTCAAAGATTTAAGCATACAAAGGGATATAGGGACAAAGAAAGCGACTTTGTTATATACTATGTAGTGATAAACATTCATTTGAGCTATCAGTGATTGTGTGGTTGCCTCAAACCAGGGGCCCAAGTCCACTAATGCGTTTCAGCAAAATCGTTGTTCAATAGAACTTCAGTAACGGTGTGAAGTTGTTAGTTGGTTAACAACAGTATCAAACTTCAGTTTAAAAATGGCGAAAGCAACATTGCTATTTCACGAACAACTTCGCAGCGTTACGGAAATGATATGAGTGTGACAGATAGTCGCCAATGTGACGTGCAGTAAACTATGTTGAAATTTGCCAGAACAGACTATTACCAGTTACGAGTAACATGTTACCTCACGCTGTTTTCCCTCACCGTAGCAGTGGTATAATTTCCAAAAAACTTTGGAATGTAACGTAAATGTACATAAGTTGAAGTCAGAAAAATACTTTTCCATTGATTGTACCAACTCTGTCATTTGAAACCTGCTCCCACTAAAAGCCAAGTCCTAAGCCCCCAATTACTGAGCTACGCCGAATTTGATGTTTCTCATGATCGTCTAGACTCCAGCTAGTCACTAGACTGAACTAGTTTTTTTATTCTTTAATAAGCCATTCACCACTAAGTTTAAGTCGGCACAAGTACAAACACTGATGTCACGGCGTTTGTACTTTTGTTATTACGTCGCCATGGTTCCACCAACGCCGCCAGCCGCTACAGCCGAAGAAAAACGAAGTCGAACACTAATTCTACTGTTCCCTGTTCTTCAGTTTGTTCCAGTTGAGGATCCAAATTTAATCCCAAAGCGAACATATTTAGCCAGTTTGGCATTAGAATTGCCGAAAATAATTATTTGTATTTTCAACTTTCACTGAGCTGCTGACTTTGTTGACAAACCATAGACGACTGAGTTAAGTAGTTAGAACCATACATTATGATACCGTTATTATAAGTATTGAATTTTGAATTCTGTGCCCATACAGATGCTGTCAGAATTCTCCCTGCCAGCCCCGTTGTGGTACCATGCTCGTTCGCCAGGCGGTCTCGCCGGGTGTCGCCTATCCCGCGCTATCGCCTGGCTGCTCAGAAGACGACTGTTGGTTCAATTACACACTTATGTGCAGTTTAACTCCACTGATTGGGGGCTGGATCACGGTATGTGTATTATATTAATGCTTTTTGTTTATTTATGACAGTGAGATAGACGCCATATTGAAAAAGGGTGATGTGAAAGCGGCTGTAGCCAAGTGGGTAAGACTTTTGACATCTTTTGAGAAAAGTTCGAATCCCGGCTCTGGCAAGTACCAATGATTGAAATTTAAATATGTGTTTTTAATTTACGTACATCACCATAAAGTCGCCAACGGCGAAAGAAAACATTGTAAGGAAACCTGCCTATCCCTCGGGATAGGTAATAGTCTATACCCATAAAAGGCGGTACGGTTCACTGCCTATCACGTTGGGTGCTGTCTATCTAGTGAAAAGCGGGTTTTGAGTAACCCATACCTAACATGCCTTTGAATTTTCGGAGATGAGCACTGATGGGAGATCAAGCCTCTGACTACTCCGCTACAATAAAAAACAGAGTGTGAAAACACAAGTCGTGAAGCGTATGTTATGTTAGAAGAGGTATATAAGTGTCAAAAGTCAAGTGTTTTGTCAAGATCGGTGATCTCTGCCTACCCCTTTATAGGGAATTAGGCGTGATGTGTTTATATGTATGTGAATTCTTTTTGAAAACTCGGGTTCGCATTTGAATTACTCCATTTTTGAATAGTAAATATTAAGAATAAATAACGCGTAATGGACTACGAACTACGCTAAAATTATTGTTGATATGATATCTAAATGCAATATCACTGATATTAGATTGAAATTATTGCTATAATTTAAAGTTACAATAAATTTGAGTTATATATCAGTGTCTCAGGTGAGACTAGACCTTGTAGTTTTAATTAACCGAGTAAATCAATGTATAAAAAACTTCATTTTAATCAATCAGCACGTTAACCTTGGACGTTCATATTTTAAAATCACGACTATTTGTAAAACTCAATTAACCATAAACGTTTATATATTATATAATATATATTTTTTTTTTATAGAGGGCAAAGAGTACTACTGTCAGAAACACGAACTGATGTACAATGAATCATGCAACGTCTCCTATTCTTCCCTTGACCACATCCAACTCAATGTCCCCGAACCAGTGGAATCCAGAAACACGGGCAATCTATTCGCAGACGACGACGACTATCCAACAAACAACAACCTCAGCCAAATAGACTTCTCAAGCAAGAATTTAAACCACGTCGAATATTCCCATAACAGTTTGAACCAAGAATTTCCAGCTAAAGTCAACACGGTAGATGATACGACAGATTCAGTACTGGATGAGGGAATAGATGTAGTCGACGGTGTGAGAAGCAATCAGAATGGCGATACAGAGATAATTAGTAATTTAGATAGTGTACAAGTTACAGTCAATGGTGTAGATACGGATGGGGAGAAAAATTATATAGAGGCACAAGAAAGTAAGGATTTGACTAAAAGGATATCAGATTTGTCCCTCAAAGGCTCGGATAGTACGTCAATGAAAGATTGCAGTAGTGATGATGATAAGTTTGAAAGCGATGCGGATTTGTCACCGAGATTCAAAGGGGGCGCTCGTGGGTACAAGAAACGGAATGGCGTATCGCTGACGTTGAAGTTTCAAAATGAAATGAGGTGAGTTGACTTGATTGACATTGAAGGCTCTGTAATGAATTCTATGTGATGTTTTATCTTCATCCGTACAAGCTACGGTGAGGTAATACATTAGGGGGAAACATACCTATTCTTCGCAAAAAGTAGGTAATATTCAGTCCTCGTAAAGGGCAACACGAATAAACTCCCGTTATATTAGATACTGAATATCTGGATGGAGGTGGCAAAAGAATCACTACGCAGTTTCGAGCACAAGAACTTCTAATCCTTTCAAGGATTTAAGTTTATGCTCCGTGCTAGCTGGGACGCAAAAGAATACCCGCTACCTGCCGTCTTCCCGGAATGCTTAGAAAGCGCCAAAGAACTAGGGGTCAATGTAATCTGTTGGGCGATTAGCTAACCTATCACCAATTTCCCTATAACATCACAATCCTGAAATTCATGCTAAGAAGTGTCCTTGGAGATATTGCCAAGGTTCTGACCACCTCGAAAGGGATTAGAGGCCTTGAATATATGTATGTATATGTCGCTACTTTAAAACTAAACTGAAGAAACTCGAAAAACATTTTATCTCAGAAAGATTAAATAATAAGTACATAAAACATATTAAGTTAATAAAAAGATAAAAATGTATTTATATTTAATCATTTTTTTAAATTATATGCAATTTAATGTCAAAAATATATCAACTATATTATAAAACAACGTTTTTTGCTAAATAGTGTTGTTTTGAGTTTCTCCAGTTTAGTTTTAAAGCAGCGATGTGTTTTCCTTATGTGTGTATACAGTTTCCAACCGCCTACCGTGTGGGGAGGCCCCGTGGCGTGCGAAGTGCCCGACTCGAGCCGGCCCTTGCAAGAGGCGCCCTCTGAAGAGGCCCTCCTGGACTCGTTCTCGGAGGCCGAGAGGGCCGCTCTCACCCACCTACCTGCGGCGCATGTACTGGAAGACCTCTTGATGCTGGCGCAGTTGCATAAAAAAGGTAAGCACCTTCTATGTACGAAAAACCTTTAAGTAGTGCATACTTTAAATATGTTATTACAGTTAGTAACACAATAATTTATATATAGTTTACACTTATTAATAAGTATGTTTATTAAGCTCTTATTGCTAATATTTCCCTCTTGTTGGTTTTAACGTAATATTAGGGTTGCGTTTGCCACCAAACGTAACATATCCAGCTGAGTTAGAACCTTTTTGATGCGACAATAACATGCACAAGCTATATATGCCCCCTAGTTTGTAAGTTTGGTTTGTAAATTTTTTGACCTGAATGTAAATTTAAACCATGTTAAGCTATGTTATAAGTGTTTCATTTGTAATATTTGTTGTTTCTAGGCTATTTTAGAGGAGAGCATCATTTGGAAGAAATAATGTTTATGGAAAACATAACTCGATCGCAACTATTGCAATTGTTGGAGAAATTCAAAGATGTCTTGATTACGTTCGAAACTGAAGATCCTACCATATCTATGCTGTATCCCGATTCGTGAAATTAATATCGATCTTTGTTAAATCAAAGCTGAACATCCCAGAACAATAAGTGTGTGAGAACAATAAGGTTAACAGTTAATAAATGTCATTGAGGAATGACAGATGTTTTGGCGCTATTTTCGGGCCGGCCATATTTTTACTTTAGTTTTATTGCGTACGGTTCAGTTAGTCAAGCAAAAGGATATACAATTTCATGTAAATATTTAATGAGAAAAAATATAAAGGATAATTGAAAGTAATATTATATACTTATTGTCTCCTTTGTTGTGTTGTGAACAACCAGTAATTTTTTCCTTAACTTTGACAATGGCACAAAAGTTATATCTACTGTAGCCAATAAAATTCAACCGAATTAACGTCGTCTAAAGATGTTTATTATTATTTTTGGTCATTTTTGTAAAATTCATTGTTATGGAGCTTAATTATGTTTAAATTAAGGTTGTTATTAGAAGCATTAATGAAAAGAATAGGAGAGTTCCTTAATTTATTTTAAGATATTAATAGTTGTAAATAGTTGTATGATTTGTTACTTCCATATTAATTATTAGGTTTGCTTATTTCATTGGGTTTTATATAATATGTCACTTTTATATTCATAAACATCTTGACTCAAAAATATTACTTTCGTACATTTTGAGATCCAAGGTTTTTATTATAAAATCTCCAAAATATTGTACAGTATACCATTGTGTAATAAATGTATAACACCAGTTTTGTGTTTCAAAAACGCTATGTACAAGAAAACAATATCTATTATTTTTGTATTTTTTTCGTCCGCCTAAAATTCCATTTGTTATAATATACATGTAATTAAAACGTTTTTAAAATAGTGTAGCGTTTCCTTTGTACAATAGTGTTTATTATATAAATTATAATAAATCACATATACATGTATAAAACACAAACATTTCAGAACCAATATCCCTTCCGGGGTTTTCGAACGTACGTGTAATTATATTATTATTGCGAAGATAGTTATTTCATGATTACCTCGAACCAACATGTTATCCAGATAGTCTGAACCTAATGTGATATGGTAAACTGGGTTATCAGTCCTGATCTGAATTTCTATATACGTTTTCATTATAAATGTATTTACTTGATCTACCTACTACGGTGAGGAGTAATATTATCAGCTAAGTTTACTATCCTTCTCAATAGTAATTGGCTGTAAAGCGTTACTCTCGTCAACTATCTATTGGTGTTGCCAAAAAACTTCAGTGTCATCGGCTGTGGCCGAATTCCCAAAAACACCAAACATTCGCCATTCGTGTCTGCATAAATGAATAATATTTCGTTTAAAATTCATCAATAAATCTGTATGTACTAACAGTATTATATTAACACTATAGTTCTGGTATAAGAATACTTTGAGTCGTTGTCATTGCGCATCACTATGTTGTGAAAACAACAGCTGCCACCACGATAAATAAAAAATTAATCATAACATTTTGGTCGAATGGAATCTATGAGAATAGAGATCCCGCCACATAAGGTGGCAGTAGCCAAACTTGGAACTAAATTTGACGTTACCGCCATTGCGTGTTATTTTGTATGAAAGGTAAATTTAGTATTACCAGCGTTGTGTTTTTTGCCCACTCTTTGTAATTTTTATGTTTGTTAAGGGTGATTATAATAAATTGATTTCCGGAGTTTCTTGTTAGTTCTTCTCCAAGCTAGGGTCTCCGCTGATCTAACCTCGATAAAAAATATGTAAAGACAATGCTCAGTGCCATGTTTGAAATAATAGTTTTAAGAGATTCGCGATTTATACTCATGTTATAAGATATAAGGGTGTGTATAAGATTGATTGCAGCTGTGGGAAATCCTACGTCGAACACACTAAACGGTCTATTGCGGACAGAGTGAAGGAACACATAATATATGTAATATATAATAAGAAGGATAAGTCCCGTTAATTATTAATCATGTTTGAAATAGTTTAATAAACATATTTTGACTTTGATATATTAATTTGTTTTATAGCTCTGCAACCAAAGATCGTTACAAATGAAACCTCAATATAATGTATCGAGCCGTATGGCACAGTGAGTGCTAGTTTTGGCGTGTTTACTGGCAACACTGGATTACGCGACTGTGGCGACGCCTCCAACTGCCACCTTATGTGGCGGGATCTCTAGTGTGTTAAAAAATGAAAAACTTACCTATTTTCGTTTTCCCAGTTGGTTTGGAATTTTATTTAGGTGCCCGACACACCTATAAACAGCTGCTGACTCTTTACAATCCATACGAATTCGCTGTAAACTTCAAAGGTAAACAAATAAATTGAAAGTTTTATTTTGTAAATTATCAACATTTCAATTAAACTTTCTTTATTCCAGTTCTGTGCACGTCACCAAACAAATTTACTGTTATTGATCCTGAAGGCGTGATTGCGCCACAAAGCTGCATTGATATTGTGGTACGATATTCGCAACCTTCAGCTTCACATGCCAACAGTGTTGAAAAATTCAGAATAACTATTTACGATAGAAGTATTCACCAGGTAAACTGAAAATCAACTTAGCACAGCAGCCATACCTTTTTTTAATTTTGTACTATTCTTGCCTGTTATTTACTTTTGTAATTATAATCTGGGACTTTCCCAATCTGTCATTGCAAATGCTATCAAGCCTATATGATGTGAATTATGCATGTTTTAGTAACAATCATAATATAAATCTAACATTGTAATAGTTAATATGAACAGAACACAGATAATTTATAATATTTTAGCATCCATCTGGCTCACTATTCAGAATCAGGTGTGATTATGTCAAATACTGTCATAATTTTGCAATGCCTTGTTTTGACAATTCGAAAACAATGTATCTAACAGAATATGTATTCTCACAATGTCTTTTCCAAAGCATTGTTAAATTTAGTACAATTACAATTTTTTTAATGCTCATGTTCATTTTATTCTAGCCTCTAGGTAAAAGAGATGTCCACGCGAAGTTAATAGAAGGTGAACCTGCTCTCTCCTACCAGGATACTCATGGTGATCATTTTCATCCACTCTCTCAAAAGGCTGCACCAGTAAAACCTATTGAAGAGGAAACTATTTCGCCCCCATGTAGTCATCCCCATGACATACTAAGGTATTTGGTCTGAGGCAAAGCCAAATCTTATTTCAATTATTTGATGATGTATAATAACCAGAGATCGGATAATCGGATGCATATTTACCTAAAGTTGACCGGCGGCTTAGTATGGAAAGCACTTCTTTATCGTAAAGATTTCGGGATTGCGTTTGCGTTTAATGTTCGGAATATAGAATTAAATGTATTTTAATTACGTTTGTAGTGTTTTCTATTACAATATATTATTTGTAGGTACATTACTTGTATGTAAAAAAACCCGAATGATTCGGGATGAATACCGTTAGCGTTTTGGTTATAAATATAATTGAATGCACACTCAATTAAAGGTTTTTAAATGAGGAGCATTAATATTATAATTTGATAGGTAGGTAACCAACTAACTCGTAAATTCGTAATTTGTTTTATATCCGATTAGTTCAAAATCCCTGATTTTTTTCGAATCCCGACATTGAAAAAGACAATTCCGAAAAAAGAAGCCGTCTCCATATTTTCTTAGCCAAAAAATAAGTTTAGGTAAATATGCATCCGATTATCCGATCTCTGATAATAACAAACATCTATATGCATTCTCAGACATTCTGCAGTCATAAAAATGCATATAACAATTTTGTTGAAATTGAGTTAAGTAGTGAATCGGAATCTTTTCTCTTATTTCTCTATATCAATGTCAACTTGGTAAAATAATAATTTAATTAATAACTGTGAACACGAATAGTAAGAGCACCACAGTAATATTTAAAATAAATTAATTTAAGGACTGTGTAATTCATTACCTTTTTAACAAAAAGGCCAATAACTCAATTTAGAATGATTAATAACTAAGGGGACTTATCGCGTATGTTTTTATATAATAAAGTTATCTAAGTCATGAGTATGAATCGCGAATCTCTTAAAACTTCAATTTAGAATGACGCAACTATCATTATAGCATGTATTAACAAATAACATGATAAGTGATATCTCTTTATTTTGTTTCCAGACAATCTCAGCAAGTTAACATAGTAGCAGTTGCTGTTAGTTTATGCTGTATTACAGCACTGCTGTTGCCCACTCAGCCGGAACCTCCCACTGAGTCCCAATTACCAGATTGGCTGCGCATTGGGACAAATTTAAAACTGGTGTTCTCATTTGTTTTAGGATTAGTAAGTATGTTAGTACTTAGGCCCTAATTGTATGACAACGATTGCTGAGGCAAACTGAATGAATTATTAAATTGTGAATATGTAATTATAAATACCTATACTTACAACTTTTTTATGTGCTCAATATTGTGATTTTTAATTTAATGTAACTAACTAAAAACAAGTTACCGTTTTATGTCTAATTTTCTTTAAGGGTTAAATAACGATTTTTTCAAGCCTCACTTTGTTTCTGTTGTGTAGCATATGAAAATTTAATCAGGTGCTACTTTTCGCCCTATAACGGAGATGATAACCCCTTTCGCCTTTATTCCTCTTAAAAATAACACAAGTAGTATGGACTTTACATTGTACGAACCAACGGGTTGCAACGCCGCGTCGCCTACGCTCCCCCTTATACAAAAGCAGTGGGTATTGGAAGCTAAATCACACCATGCACAACTACTACAAGTTGCGACTCAATCTAGAGCAGAGTAAAGTGTGGGTATAGTATGAATTTATTGCACATTGGTACAATCGTGCACGCAATAAGGAGTAGGTACGACTGAACTACTGAAGAGCAAATGCGGACACGCCCTTTATCTCTCTAGCCCTCCATGATACCTTATTTTCCCAGGCACTAGAATTTCGTGACGCAACTTGTACACGAGTCGTCCACTTCTCGTGACATATTAGTCTATGAAAGGCTGACAATAACTACGTTATTAGAGATCGCGCCACATACGGTGGCAGTTGGAGGCGTCGCCACAGTCGCGTAATTCAGTGTTACCAGTAAACACGCCAAAACTAGCACTCACTGTGCCATACGGCTCGAAACATTATAGGTTTCATTTGTAACGATCTTTGGTTGCAGAGCTATAAACTCAAATAAAACAAATTAATATATCAAAGTCAAAATATGTTTATTATACTATTTCAAACATGATTAATAATTAACGGGACTTATCCTTCTTATTATATATTACATATATTATGTGTTCCTTCACTCTGTCCGCAATAGACCGTTTAGTCTGTTCGACATAGGATTTCCCACAGCTGCAATCAATCTTATACACACCCTTATATCTTATATCATGAGTATAAATCGCGAATCTCTTAAAACTATTATTTCAAACATGGCACTGAGCATTGTCTTTACATATTTTTTACCGAGGTTAGATCAGCGGAGACCCTAGCTTGGAGAAGAACTAACAAGAAACTCCGGAAATCAATTTATTATAATCACCCTTAACAAACATAAAAATTACAAAGAGTGGGCAAAAAACACAACGCTGGTAATACTAAATTTACTTTTCATACAAAATAACACGCAATGGCGGAAACGTCAAATTTAGTTCCAAGTTTGGCTACTGCCACCGTATGTGGCGGGTACTCTATAATATATTTTTTAACATTTGTCACTAAACCATCATGACGGAAATGCAATGACGTAATGTGTCAAATTGACAATAAATGTCATTTGAATTTCATTTAGTTGTTAGGAGCCGTGCAGGTCGGTCGCATGAATAGGAGGTGTGCTGAGAAAGCCAAGGTTGTGATTTAAGTGGCGTAATTAGAAAGCTTAATGCATTCGTAAACTTACTCGTTAGGATTTTATTTAAAATTTTAACGAATGATTTAAATGACAAAAAATTGGGTAACAGTGTTTAGTCTGTAGACTGGACATTTTATCTCAGTAGCCTGGTGATAATTCAGTCATCAAATTACCAAATTGAAAGGCACTTTACTTTAATCTAATTAGCCATACTCGCTCCATTACCACTGCATACTTGTACATACATACACACCTGCTGAATTCGCTGTAGAGGGGTAGGCGGAGATCACGGATGCTCATCTGTACCGATACTGACAAACTATTTTCGCTTCATGTACACTCACTTCTCCTCATACACACTATAAACTTATAGGTTATAGATACTTATAACATCACCCATTTCAAATATGGCGTTTATCAGACTGCCATATGACCTATGGGGCTGGACCCTATGTTACTGTAGTTCTACTTCACCCACAAATATTCTTAACTTTGACATACAGACACATACACACAGAAAATGTATATAAGAGCACATAAAACTTAAGTTTTTATAACTTATTAATTATGTTTGCTATTGTTTATATATATGGACGACATCCGTGGCGTGATCGGTTAGCTGCCGGAACGCTAATCGTGAGGTCCTGGGTGCGATTCCCGGTGGAGGCAGAGTTAAGAACTACGCTTTTCTACTGCTTTCCAGTCTGGTCGTTGATTATATATGCTATATATGTAATAATCTATATTATAATATGAATATATTTCTTAAATATATGTTGACTAGTACCCTTAACACAAGTTTAAATGAACTTACCAAGGGGCTGGTTCAATTGGTGTAATAATGTCCAAATATTATTATTATATCCATCTGCCAAATTATATAAAATGTTACTCTTTTTTAATTCCCAGCAATATTCTAAATTAAATCTCTTACTATGTTCTTAAAAATACCAATAATACATTAGGTATAAGATACTGTAACTCTAGAATAATAATGATTCTACTATCAATGGTGGGTAATTAGAGTTAAGTCATTTACTCATATAGTAATGAATTTATTTCAAGTTAATGTTAATTGAATAGATAAATTTAATGTGTTTTACCTCAGACTTTTAGTGGGGCATTAACACTGCTCTTGATCGATAGTAAAATATTGAGTAAAATATTATAGGTGTAAATATTGGTACTTGATCAGAAAAATGTCAAATAATATATAATTGTTTTATATATGGGTTTGTACCAACCTAATTTAAAGTTGTATCTTTAAAGATTTATGTTTTAATGTGTGTATAATAAGTTATTTGAAGAATATTAATACGGGTGATAGTTGTGTAATTATTATTTGAGTGAATCATTAATGTTTTATTTTCCTCTTAAGAAAAAAATGATTTTACTTTATTAATTACTTGTCGAAGTTGAATTATTGTATATATATTTGTAGAAAAAATATTCTATGTAGTAATATTTACAGTAGGATTGGTTATAGATTATGGATATGTACAGTACCAAATCACATCATGTAAAGCTAATATTAATAACCATAGTAAAGTATGACCAGTAAAATGTATACCTAATTTATTTATATTGTTTTATCAATTGCAATTGTGGAAAATGATAAAAATTTAAAAGATATAGAAAAATAAATTGTTGTATACCTTGGGACCATCAACCAATATTTCATAATAAATGGTATGTATGTAATTAAAATGTGTGTTTCATTATATTCCTGTTAATTGTTTAAAATTGGTTTAATTAATAAAAAAACGTTACTATAAGCATTTTAATATTTAACACAAAACTCATGGCAAACTTAACAAAAATACACAAAATACCACAGCTTCGTACGACAGTCTTCAAAATAATTAGATTATGCAGAATGTCACGGCTCTATTAGTGACAGACAAGCTTAAAGAAAACACTGTGTGCATTATTTATTTCACTTATGTCCATCAAAAAGTTATGCGATTAGATTTTTCATCAACATCTATAGACGATTTGAGTTGGGAACATCTTTATATATACAGATTGCAGTGATTGGTTTGAATTAACCATACCACTTGTTTTATGTGCCTTACATTTTCAAGCATAAGAACAGTGTGTAAATGCATGTGATGATACATTTATTAATTAGCCTGTCAGATATCAGAGAAAAATTCTAATTTGTATTGAAAAGTTTTTGGAAACGCATATTATGCCAAATTTGACTAGACCAGAAAATATGCATTATTTAAAATTTCCAAGCATTTCTTAAAGTGTTGGTTTTCATTCTATCATAATATGAATAAAAAACCTGTGATTTTCAGTTGCAATATGTGCATAAGCTAGAGAATTCAATCCATCATCCTTATTATTAGTGACTACTGTTTCATGATTGTTTTGAACCCTGAAAAACAAAGCATGCTTATATTAGTACTATATAATACATTGATAGCAATCAAAGACAACTGAAGATCAAGAGAAAATCTAGCATGTAGAACCAAGATACAGTCAATAGCAATGAAATTACCTTATAAATGCATTTCCAATTTCATAGTTCTGATATGTACTGATAGTCTTGTCAAAATTACACAAGGAAAATCCACTTGTTGCGAGTCGAGTTTCAATGTCATCATTCACATTACTAAACCCATTCATCTTTTTAAATTGTTTTGAGGTAATAGCAACAACACCGCTTGAACTTGTTGCAAATGGTGACAAACTGAAGAACATAGAGTTTATTAATGATATACAATACAAATCCAACCAATCGTTAGCTAGGGAAGTCAAAACTATTTATGTATCCCAGGTCCATATTTGCATGTTAGATAAATATTAGAAAAGGCTTCAGTCAGGCTAAACTGATCACTGGTAACACACTCACTCACAGTTCCCTGTCACTCATGACAATGAGTACCCAATACTTTCCTCAGATAATATTCAAAGTGACTGGTGGTATGTCTAAATATATAATATATATTTATAATATGTTTACCTATGCAGTCCATACCTGTTATCAGTTATAATATTGAGTGACATAATCCTAGGATTCTTGCTGCATGCATATATATTAGCTAATTGCAATGGTAACAGGTTAACTTCATGAAATATGAGGCAGGGAAAGCCTGCTTTGATTGCGGTCTTAGCACCAATATTTAATAGCTTTCCCCGGTTTACTGAAGAGAAGTTAACTTGTTCAACAACATATATCTGATAATGGATATTTTGAAGGTAAAGAAATAGATGTAAGAACTTCAAAAGACCATGCAATTCTTCTCCTTTTCCACTGTCAAAGAAAATAACTTTATTGAAATAAACTAGTGTTATAATTAAAAAAAGAATTAATATGTTAATTTGACACACAAATAATATTAAATTCACTTACATGTAAGGTACTATGATAGCAATACTATACAAAGGTGTGCATTCAGATGGTATGTATTCTCCACCTTTTCGCAAAATAAGATCATCGGGCAAATAACTGTTTATCAATGTAGGTGACAATTTTCTTTCACTGTAGACTATGTTGCGATAGTCACAGTCCCACAAAGCGGTGCTTGTAAAATTTATTTTTGTTTCTACTACCAAATTAGACAAAATATCACTTTTGTTTATTATTTGATATTGATACTTTCTTTGTGAAGAAAAATACAATATCGTAACAATAAATAATGTTATTATTAAAACAGATTGTACGCAAAATTTCTTTCGGTAAGTCAGTTTCATTACTAAGTAAGAAAAGAAAACTTTAAAAAGGTCATAGTAAATTACATTATTGACTAAGAATAAGAGAGTATTTAAGGCAATAACATATCAACATAGGACACTTTAATAAATTTGTTAAAAAGAAACCACTAAAAATAAACCTTAATTTAAAATAGTTTCAAGTTTGAAAACATAAAAACAACATTTTTACATGTCTGCCAAAACAATTCACATTGAAAACCAAAAATGTTAGTGATGGGATATTGATTAATTTTAATATTGGTTAAGGACCAACTTATACCTATTTAAACTTCTAGTTTTATAAGTCTTTATTTTTATTCAAAAGACTATACCAAGAATTATTTACATTCATTCAATAGTTAACGCGAAAAATAAAACCTGTAGACGTACAAGTTCATATAGGTAAGACTCACCGATGTAAGTTCATTGTCACTTCCACTTGTTAACATACGTGTTAACGACATTTTAAAACTAATAAGTGGTCAAAATTAGAAGTATATTTTCCCAAAGAGACTGATTGAAACGTTTATTCGTTACTCATACAATAAAACATATAAAATATATAGAAAAATGTCTACATTATAAGTATTTGATATATATTTTAGAATAAAACATAAAGACATATGCTAACAAAATCACATTAATTTCCAAGAAATCTATCCCTAAGAAAACGAGTTATCTATAAATATTAGTCATTTATTTACTAAAATTGGAATGATAAAATAATAAATAATATAGCGTCAAACGTCCACATACAGGATGAACAGAATAAACTAGAACTATTTTTTCGCTTTGTTAAACAAGACAATTGTAATTACTAGTTTCAGTCTCATTAGCGATTAGTTTCAAGGAAAGGATTGAACTCAATTGCGGCCACACTCTTATTTCGAGGAGTAGAGTTGGACCGCGGGGATCTTTGAGACCGGGGAGACCGTGGGTGTGGATAAGGTCGTATCCTTAACTCTTCGGAGCTTCTAAAAGAATTTGGCCTTATCACTCGTCTTCGGTACAGCGAAGTTATCGATGTTTGTTGAAGTAGACATCTGTAACGATAACAATAGATGATTACTTCTGACACATACAATATCGATAAGTTCTTTCTTCTAATTTTTTCAATAAGTCGTTAGCCACAAAAATTCGACGTTGCTCAGTTGTTTGGGGCACGACTGTGTATCACTGGGTACAGGGTGCAAATCCCGCTTGCGTATGTACCAATGGAAATGAAGTTTAATGAGTTTCTATGTATATTTTCGTAATAAAAATACATTTACAAAATGCGTCGAATACTACCGTGAGGGAAAACATCTTGAGGAAATTTACCTGTTTGCCGAACAAGTAATAGTTAGTGCTAGTAAAGGGCGACATGCCTTACCACCCTGTCACATTAAATACTGAAGATCTGGTCAACACGAAGTTTCGAGGTGGCCATAGAATGACTACCTTCGCAATTGCGGAAATGGATACCTGAACCTATGGCTACCCCGCAAGCGATATGGTCGTGAACGTGTATGCATGTGACTGTTAATTTAGATTTCATCTACTCAATTGCACAAATTAAGGCCCCATCGATTTGGCGTACCCTTGGGGTGGTCTGTATTAAGCTGAGGACTGCTACAGGCTGATTGAATGAATGTGATACGTACTTCTCCAGTTCACTCAGCTGCTGTCTGGGAGTGGACGAGGCGACTGGGCGGCTGCGTCCCAACTTAGCGCGGGTCGATTGCAACATTTGTTGTGTCACAATCGGTTGCACGTTTTCTTTATGCACCGGCTTCCGAATCGGATTATCCTGGAAAAATTGGACTTTCGTAGCACGATCATAATTATTTTTGTGATCACTGAAAGGTACTCATTTGTTTACGAAAATCACTAGATTTTTTACCTTTCAGAATACATGTAACAACATATTTGTTATCATAAGTGTAGTGCCACACATATTTCCGACCTGGTGTTGACCGACGTTTTCGTAATTTATGTAAGTACTTTTATAAAACATATGAATTAGTGGTTGCCTATTTGGTTACTGGCTCAGATAATCTGTTGCATTGTGTAATTTTTACCTTAGTTTTCCGCAGTTTCACACTTGCTATGTCTTGCGGCGTAATAGTGAGCCTTGGGACGTTGAGGCGCGCTGGTCCTGACAAGCATCTCTGAATCCCTGATCGAACCGGGATCTTGGTCACGGGTGGCATCGGGGGAGGCGGAGGAGGCGGCGGCGGTGGCGGCGGTATACTTTGAGACTGAAGTGTGTTTTCCGCACTGCAAAGCAATATTTATCTCGACTGACGTGCTGTGTCAGACATCCACTTTACAACCTACTATTCCGGTATGGTAAGAGGGTTGACCACTGTCTTATGGTTAAAAGTCTTTAAATATTTAAAAACAGGCGTTTCACCTGAATATCCAGTAACGTGACAGGTATCGTTCTGTGTTAAATAACCTTTTCTTCAAACTAATCAGTTGTCCTACTGAAGTTTCCTCTCTTCAATTTGAATCGGTTCACTACTACATGTGTAATCAAATATTTAATTTAAAAACAATAAATTTCTATCGGGTCTGCTTGGGTATTAAACTCGGAATCTTTGGTTTCAGATCCTTTAAGTCACTACCTCCTATCATCGTTTCATACCTAATTAAAATGTGATCCAGTCACTACTGTTTGTGTATAGTATCTAAGAGGTGATAGGTAACAAACTGTCACGAGTGCTCCTAATTAAACATAACGCACTTTGTTTACGATTGACGTCATTTACTACGGTTGCAAAAAGCACGTGTTATTTATATCTTTTTTACCTTTTTTTTTACTAAAATGTTGACTATACTAAACACAATGTTTCGTGTTTAAAAAAGCCGCGCTAGAAAAATGTACGTATAAGTAAACATAATATGTTTATATGTATTATGCATTTCTATTTTCTTTTTAGTATGCTTATATTTTATAAGCATTTCGAGTATGAAAAGAAAAGGTGACAGCCATTGTTGGAGAGATTAACTGATCTAGAAAAACTCTCAATAATACAAATAAAATTGTTCCGTGCTAGCTGGGACATAAAAAGGATGCTAACTAGCTGCCATTCCTTCCCGCATATCGTAAAAAGAGAGTTAGGAATGGATTCTTTTGGGCGATGGGCTAGCAAGCTGTTACCATTTTCCATATTCCATCACAACCCCAATACATATTCATGTCAAAAAATAATAAAATGACCATCATGATAAAAAATGACTACGGAGATATTTGCATGTCAGCGAGTTTCTGCCCACTTCCGAATAGGACTAAAAGACGTGAATGTATATATAAATAAATAATTAAAATTATACATATTAATTCCGATTAAACATATTGTAATTTTATACGTTAATAATTATAATGAATGATAAGTGTTGTTCCTTATTTTTTGTGACGTCAATTTGCAACATTTTTAATAGCCAAGCGCGCATTCAAGCTGTGAACGCAAAGCACTATAGTGTATTCGCGTTAAGAAAATAGTGACGTCGTCATTACCCAAACGATTTGACCAATGAGACGTGACAACGAATGTCTGCGATTGGTCAATGTGACTTGTTTTCTCATTTACTCACGTCTCATTGGCCAGTTGACCTCTGATTATCATGACGTCACTATTTACTTAATGCGAATAGCCTATAATAATAGGATTCAACAACGAAATTTTTGCCTCTGCGGTTCTGTTCACTGTAAAAGTGAATGAATTTATGTTCATTGTCTGAGTAGTAGCCCTACCTTATCCTCCCTTCGAGCTCCTCAATCTTTAGCATCATCTTCTTCATGTTCGCGTTAAGGACTTCATTTTCCCGCATCAGTCGCGTTTGCCGTTTATTTACCTTTTCTAGTAACATCTTCATATCTTTGATTTCATTTTCTAAATGTTCTTTATCATTTTTCTTGTTACTATCCGAATCACAAAGTACGCCTGTATACAGCGTCGTGATAGATTGATAACCCTGAAAAGGCAATTGCTCTGCTGACAATTTGAATGAATAAGTGGAAGAATAAATATAATATTCTGAATTAAAGGTATAAAAAAGTGTTTTGAACTCAATAGTTCAAATTGAATTTAATGAATGAGTCGAACAAGTGAATGATTTTGTGTATTTGGGAACACTCTTTTCTAATAACGGAAAGTGTGAGGGAGATATTGAACGTAGTGTGTGTGCAGATAATAAGATCAATGGGGCCATGTATTATAGTGTTATGGGTAGCCAGTTGATTTCTCAATCGTCACGTATGGCTATTCAAAGGGCTGTGCTGGTTCCAACATTGACTTATGGTAGTGAAAGTTGGGTATGGCAAAAGAAGCATGAAAGTCGAATTAATGCCGTAGAAATGCGGCCACTGAGAAGCACGTTAGGAGTGACATTGAATGATAGTATAAAAAATAGTGGTTTGAAAGAAGATGTAGTGACTAAGATTGAAAAGAGCATGCTTCGATGGTGTGGACATGTTATGCAGATGAATGATAGCAGATTGACAAAAGGAATATATATGAGTGAAGTGGAAGGGCGGTTACGTAGGGGCCGGCCTAATAAGACATATAACAGTCAGATAGACACTATAACCGCCGAGAGTGTATGAGAAGATGTATGAATGTCAATGAAGCGAAAGTGATCTGTCAGGATCGGGACAAATGGGGATCCGTGATCTCTGCCTACCCCTCTACAGGGAATCAGGCGTGATGTGTATGTATGTATGAATTTAAGAAAAATACAATGACAAGTTGGCGTTGTTTCGCCGCCGATTCCGAAAGTCTTATTGAAAAATGAATTCAACGGTTATTTTTTCGATGGTTAAATGAGTCTTTCTCGCTGTTCCATCTATTGATAAAACATTACATATCTCGGGATTTTAGTCTCGATGCATGTTAGAAGTACCCATAACCGCCGAGCGTGAATGATTGTCAATGAAGCAAAAGAGGTTTGTCAGGATCGGCACCGATAAAAAAGGGTTGGGGTGGTTGTGTCTTGGTTTACTGGGTATCTTAAGGGTCTATATATAGCTAATAAAAGCAAAATCTATTTAATTAACACTCAATTTATTGACGCTAATTCTAACTCTAAAAATTAACTCTGCTCTGTGAGTTATGGAAAGCAGTTAAAACACAGGTATGCAAGACATTGATAGTAACCAATTTTTAGAATTAGAATTAGCGACGAACATATATGGCGTCAATAAATTGAGTGTTAATTAAATAGATTTTGCTTTTATTAGCTATATATAGACCCTTAAGATACCCAGTACCTAAACCTATATATATCCTGTTCCCCATCCCTGTATACCTGATACCTAGTGTAACATAAAATACCTACAGTGCGCGACTGATTTTGCAGAGAGGCGAGTTCTACCCTATTTGATAATTATCGGTTTTATTTATGTAATCCCTAGTTTAATAAATGTCGAAAAAAGCTTCATTCAGTCGCATATAGTATTTGCGCGTATAGATGTTTGCTCACCTTCATGCCAATCCACGCGCAGAGGTCGATGAGACGCCAAGATCTTGATCTCGTCATGCGGCGGACGCTCTTCTCCTTCTTCTGAGATCCACCTGCGAGTAGAAACCACTCGAATTCACTAAGGCATGCGGCGTCCAAGCCATATTCCACTTCCTGCCTCAAACATTTTGAATCTATCGATTTGTGCATTTGCTTTTTACAATAATAAATCTCACAATGTTCGGCGGTATGGATTTATAACGCAAATTTTTAGATTAGAGTTTTTATTATGAAAATTTTATTGTATCTTAATCATAGTAGGAATCTAATATTTTTGTAAATGCCAAATACACAAGATATCCATTCGAAAATTTGTTTCTTTTTAAATTGAATTAATAATACCACTTAGAATTACGCTTATTTTTTTAAATAAAGTAAATAAACGAGTAGAAAAATGCCATTGAAAAAAACAGTCGATACCTATCTTGTTTACATTATTGTGGCTGTCGGATGTCTTGTCTATAGCCAATCCATTCGTTTTTTCGAAAGAGGAAGAATTGATTTTGTTAAATTTTCTCCAAAATAACAACTTCAAATCATACTTAGGAAGAAGAGTGAAAAAGTTGGATGAGATTGCTGGAAGTGTTTACTGTTTGAAACTCATCATTAAAACACATATATTTTTGCACCAGGTCCATTATAATCTTATACTTAGTTAGGGATGCATTCTTTACATCCATACTTTCAATTCCAAGAAAGTAAGGTAATTTTTAATAACATTTTATACATTGTATGGTTCAGTGGCTTTATCCAAGTAAGATCAAAAAGGATGCTGTTCGATAATGTTTAACTATTAACATTTTCGTTACCTGGCAAGCTTTCCTCTGCTTTGGCATGTTTGTTATAATGTGAACACCTAGATCGGTGAAGTACGTTCTTATACAAGTTAGTCTCATTCTTGAATCTTCTCTTCCTAACTTTGTAGGAGTGATTGCTGTTCATTGACTTGAACGAAGATTCAGAATTTGTTGACAATTGACTTGAGGACGGTGAGGCAACTAAAGTCTTTGATTCATTGGAAATTGGCCTGCACGAATCGTTCGGGTAGGAGCACTTGGTCTTCTTGGATGGGTTGTCGTCGTTGCAGCTGTTCCTGCATCTCTTGCCTCCGAGGGCAGCCTCGGAGTTGTCGTTCAGGGCGCTATCGAGGTCTTCGCAGCTGCTCTCGTGGACAGCGGCAGTGTTGTGCAGCCCATCGCCGAGCATTCTGGGCCGTTTGCTCGACGGAGGCGGCGTACGGTCCTCGCGACCACAAATTGAATCATTCACTGTGGTATTCTCCCAAGAAGTGTTCTGGACGTCGTAATCAATACATTTTCTAACAACTTCGGGAGACCTTTGGTTTACTAGATTTGTTATTGTGCTGACACTTTGGATATCACTATCGTAACTTTCAGATATGTGTGACATTATACTTTAGGTCACAGAACTGGTCATAGAAATAAAACTTTTTTGATATTTATGGTCATTTGATAACCAAACAAGCGTAATTTAATAAACTTTAAATTGTTAATTAAGTTATTTTAGTTAATGTTCTCTAATAATATGAACTATATTTATGACCTACCTTCCGAAAAAATGTTGACATGCCATTATGTTTTGTAAGAACCAAACATACTGACTAGATTGCTGTTTGCTTGTTTAATCATCCGGCGGTATGGCATAATTTAATGCTTGTGTTTCCATAATTCCCCATAGTAATTTTAAAGGTCACAATTCTCAATTCTCCTACTCGGGTGCCTAAATATATAAATGCTTAAATAGATATAGTTCATGTAATATGGAAAAAAACATCAGTGATGTTGTGTTATGTGATATATCATCATTTTTTGTTATGATGTCTAAAATGTTTTTGTATGTGTATGTATATAGAACCAAAAATCAACGTACGGAACGAATGCATTATACAACGGTTGTTTGATTAATCCTGCTGCTGGTATTGTTGAACATTTCTTTCTTTTTTATTCATTCATTGGTAGCCCACAAGAATTAGAACAATAACGTTATTTGCCCTTACTGAGACGAGAAAATTATGAAATTCTTATTCGTTTAATTATTTATCTGTTATATCGACAATTGTGACTGACTAACCGGATGTTGGTAAACTTGTGCCTGCCTATAGTTGGGATTCAATTGATTGAAATAATAATAACATTCAAAAGGTTATGTGTGATGACTGTTTGATACAGTTTAGAGTACCCGCCACATAAGGTGGCAGTTGGAGGCGTCGCCACAGTCGCGTAATCCAGTGTTGCCAGTAAACACGCCAAAACTAGCACTCACTGTGCCATACGGCTCGATACATTATATTGAGGTTTCATTTGTAACGATCTTTGGTTGCAGAGCTATAAACTCAAATAAAACAAATTAATATACCAAAGTCAAAAGTCAAAATATTTTTATTCAAAATAGGCCCTATCATAAGCTCTCTTTGAAAGTTATTTTATGATCTAAGTACAAATTAAAAAAACTATATATTGACAAAAGGAATATATATGAGTGAAGTGGAAGGGCGGTTACGTAGGGGCCGGCCTAATAAGACATATATGTAACAGTCAGATAGACGCTATATTGAAAAAAGGTGACGTTAGGAGTACCTATAACCGCCGAGAGTGTATTAGAGAATGTATGAATGTCAATGAAGCGAAAGTGGTCTGTCAGGATCGGGACAAATGGGGATCCGTGATCTCTGCCTACCCCTCTACAGGGAATCAGGCGTGATGTGTATGTATGTATGTATGTATGTAAAAAAACTATTTCAAACATGGCACTGAGCATTGTCTTTACATATTTTTACCGAGGTTAGTTCACCAACCATTTCGGCTGCTCAAGATGCCACGTCATGAAGACCACGACCGCTCTGATAAGAGCGTAACGATTGAGAAGAAGAAGTTCAGCGGAGACCCTTGGAGAAGAACTAACAAGAAACTCCAGAAATCAATTTATTATAATCACCCTTAACAAACATAAAAATTACAAAGAGTGGGCAAAAAACACAACGCTGGTAATACTAAATTTACCTTTCATACAAAATAACACGCAATGGCGGAAACGTCAAATTTAGTTCCAAGTTTGGCTACTGCCACCTTATGTGGCGGGTACTCTAGTTAGCACTAAAGTTTGCAACAAATTATTAACCTATTATAGTAAGAATCACAAAGTAATAGAATATATTATTATATAAAAATTAACGGCGATAACCGACAAGCTGTAAAATAAACATGCTGTGTGATATGATGATAAATTCATATGTATCAGGTTTCAGGGCTCTACGCACGGTACCGGCTAATATGAACATATATAATTTGAATACTGTGCTTTAAAATGACCCTTAATTTATTTTAGATATGAATGAAACCTTTCGAAATTCTGCAAAAAGGTTTGATAGGTTATAGATTGAGTTCAACTTGAAATAGTATGGATTTCAGTGCTTTCAATCCTTTATCTTCCAACTCTTTAAATCTCGCTGCAAGAAATAATGATGTAGAAGCACTGAGTCGCTTGTTGCAAACTGGTAATCCGAACTGTGTAGATAATAGAGGCTGGACATGCTTACATGAAGCAGCAGCTCATGACAATGGAGATTGTGTGTTGTTGATCTTGAATCATCCTGATTGCAGACCTTTGTCAGAGACTTATGAGGGTCAGACGGCTTTGTATCTTGCCTGTCAGAGACAGTGCTCAATAAAAACTATTAAATTGCTATTAGATAAGGTGCAGGACATTGCCAATTATGGTGATACAGAAATGGTAACTCCTCTACATCTTGTCAGTGGCCAGAACAGGAGTGAGGTAGTCCAGTTGCTTTTAGAGTATGGTGCTTTAGTAGATATTCAAGATTTTGATGGAGATACCCCTTTACATGATGCTGCATTTAAGGCCCACCATGAGGTTGTCTCTCAATTATTGCATGCTGGGGCTGATACTGATATTAAAAACAGAGCATCCTACACTCCTTTCCATTTAGCTAGTTTTCAAGGTGGTTTGGAAACTGTTAAGATACTACACTCTTTTATCACGGATATAAATCAAATTACAGACAATGGAGAGACTTCGTTGCTGCTTGCAACTCTGACGGATAAAATAGATGTAGTCAATTATCTACTAGAAAGTAAAGCTGACCCCCATATCCGAAATAATGCAGGTGACATACCCTTAAAAGTAGCTTTAGTCAATGGAAGGTCTGAAATCTTTCAGTTGATACTCAGTTTGACAGATAAAGCTGTGATAGACAAAAATATAATGATACTGGCATGTAAACCGCATTACTTCCACATGGATATAGTTAGGACTCTATTGGAATCAGATTTAGACCCAGAGTTTTTTAATATTACAGAACCCTTATTTGTTACTTTTGAAAGTTTTGGTGAAATAAAGCCAAATTATACCAAAAATGCTCCGTTGAATGCCTTCCTACACATAAGTGAATATATCTATAATCAGTCAAATGATATGTTTGAGAAAATGTTGTACATGTACCTTATTAAAGGAGTTTCTGTGAATGCCCTGTACTCAGATGAATGCCCTCCTTTGGTGTACATAAATTATTGTGAAAATAATAATTGTTTTAAACATGTAAGTAATATTTTGAAGCTTTTCTTTATAAAACGGCAGCTAAGTCTTAACATATATTAATAAAAATCTTTGCAATGCACTCATTATATAAATTCTATCGTCTCTGTATTTATTGTATTTATATGTATTTATAACTAATTAATTACTAATTACTACTCATACTAGTCTGGGATAGACATAGCAATAGGCACATCTATTTCACCACCATTAAGCTGTAAAGGGTATTCAAAGGTTCATTATCCATAACTGCAATTGAGAAGTCAGTCATTCTATGGCCACCCCTAACCCATGACCAATACCAGATAGTTCGTTCTCATATTCTCAATATGAAGAAGAGGATGCATCAATTGCCTAATGCATACTAAGGGAAGAGAAGTTTGTTAGCATTTTTCATAGTGGACGTTAATAGTCTGCTTATCCTTAGGAATTACATGAAACTATGTATGTATAATATTTATGCATTTCATACGTATACATCACACCCGTTTCCCTAAAAAGTAGTAGAGATCCGCATTTGCATATTTCCCATTTGTCTTGGTTCTAACTATGCTCTCTATTGCTTGTGGATATCAATATACTACCGAATAACTATAAACTTAGCTGATACAGGTACTTCTAACATTGCCCATTACATCAATATTTTTTCCATATGTTATATATCTCTTAAACAATAGTTAGTTAAGCCTTTAAGTCTATTAATTATTCATTTCAGTTATTCAAAATACTTGTGGAACAGTATGATGGAAACATTGACTACTTCAGCATGCCAGGAATGCCAGACGGGATTCTGGCAACAGTGGCCACTGGAGCGGCATACACATCCCTGTATCTGCAATATAGTGTGGCATGCGAACCAAGCAATGTGATCGATTTTATACTAGAAAACAATTTGCAAGATAGAATTATGTTAAGTGTAAGTAATTTTAATGATATTTGGAATACTATCAGCTTTAACTAAATGAGGATCTGTGATCTCTAATTGCTGCTCTATGTAGTTTAAACTAACCCTTTTGGAATTGCACTAAGGGTTAGTCAATGTATGTTGAAGAAATATATATTAGGGTTAGCCAATGAACATAATAATATAAACAGGATAAATAATGAGTATACTTGTTACTCAGTAATTCGACGTAGCTCAGTTGTTTGGGGCTTGGCTCTGTATCAGTGGGTACAGGGTTCAAATCCCGTTTGAGCATGTACCAATGGAAATGAAGTTTAATGAATTTCTATGTACATTTTCGTAATAAAAACACATTTACGAAATGCGTTGAATTATTATACGGTGAGGGAAAACATCGTGAGGAAACCTACCTGTTCGTCGAACAGGTAATAGTTAGTGCTTGTAAATGGCGACATGGCTGACCACCTGTCACATTGAGTACTGACTATCTGGTTAACACGAGGGTTCGAGGTGTCCATAGAATTTACTACCTTCGCAATAGCGGAGATGGACACCTGAACCTCTGACTACCCCGCAAGGGTTAATGGTCGTGAATGTGTTTGTTTTTTTTGTTACTTTGCTTGCAATATTTATTAACACATTCTTATCATCTTTACAGGTTTACTTACCCAATACAATAACATACATAATAAAATTATAATAATTGCCAATAAAAAGAAACATAACAAACAAACGTACACTTTACAACTTGGGTAAACACACTTCCTCTTTTATTGTGGCAGGGTAGATAGAGGCTTGAGTGCCTATCTCATAGGGTTGTTATGGATAAGCCACCAAGTTATGTGACTCGAGTGACGTTTTTTCACTCGAGTCACTCGGTCTACTCACGTCACTCGATCCACTGGAGTGATTTTTGTCCATCAACAACGAACGAAGGAAACCTCCCATCCCTCAGGATGCCAGTGCCTATATACGGCGATACGGCTAACTACCTATCATGTTCGGTGATGCCTATCTAGTGAAAACGTGGGCTTCGAGTGACCCATACCTAACATGCCTTCGATATATTTTGGAGATGGGCACAAAAGCCTCTGACTAACCCGCCACAATAAAAAAAGGAAGTGTGTATATACAAGTCGTGAAGCGTATGTATGGATGTATTTTGAAGTACTACCGGTCCATAACGCTCTAAGTTTACAAAATTTTTTCGATCGTCAATCCTGCCACACGTAGATTCAACAACTGCCAGCCTCAAAAACAAGCCTCATAGCAAATGATCTTAAATCCTAATTTCGTAATTGCTTCTGTAAATCAGAGTTTCTTGTTTGTTTCCTTTAACTACTACGGTGGTCACATAATTACCTACAATTTTCGTTGTTTGTAAGCTCATTATATTTGTAATTAACGGACTTAACATATTGTGTTTAAGCTACGGGAGGTTATACAAAGACCGCGGAGCATAATGGGCCCTTACTCCACTAATTCATTTTAGCCACAATATTACTTCAATATCGATATTGTGGCACTTCAGTGGCCGTAATTTGACACTTTTGGCACTCCACTAACAAATTTTGGAACTACCACTATCGAACTATATCTGCGTCTGAAGTACAAAAAAGCTACTCTACTAACCAAACGTCAGTCAATGTCAGTTCAATATCCTTATATTTCGTACTCCACTATTGACATTTCCATACTTGAGTGGCCACTGAGGTGCCACTGAGGTGCCACTGAAGTGCCATAATATCGATATTGAGGCACAAGTGTGGCTGTCAAAATATTAGCAGAGTGCCACTTTTACGGCCGAGACGCAGAAGTATCGCTATAGCGACGCAGTTGAGTGGCTGTCAACGTTAATTAGTGGAGTAAGGGCCCTGTCATTATGCCTGTTTTATGTTATGTGTCGCTTATGTGAACTCAAAGTGACAGGCGTGTTGCCGTTTACAAGCATTGACTACTCGCTGTTAGGGAAACATGTAGGAACTTCAGAACTCTTAATAACCATTGGTTCTTGCTTCGTGGCTTGAACCCTCATACACTGATATAAAGTTCTCAGTAACTGAGCTATGCCAATGTCATGCTTAACTGATGAAAGGGATATATGTGGCTGTGAACATGTCTATAAGAAAATGTAGTATTATAGCTGTTTTCCTCACAAACGTTTTGTATTTTCAGAATCAAGAATCGTTGACGGCGCTGGTCGATGTCAAAAATGAAGGCCTAACATTCGAAAACTTCAAACAGTTTGTGCCGGCATTGAAGCATACCTGCCGCGTGAGGGTCCGACAGGTCTTGAGGCGAGCACACATAGACTCTACTAAGAAGTTTTTAGAGGCAATACGACAAGTCCCTCTTCCGCCGGTTTTGCAACAGTTTTTAAGATACTCATAGCTTAATTGTTGATCATGTCAATATTGAATAAAAAACTATTATTCACTTTAGGCCTGTGCTGGCCTGGGCATGAAATAAAATTTAATCGCAAGAGGCGATGCTCACTCACTACTTTATTAAAGTTCTATGGTCAGGAAAAACATCGTAAGGATTCTTGCTTATTCCGTCACGTACGAATAACTCTAGCATAAAATGATGAGGCTCAGCTCAACAAAGAACAGTATAAAAAATAAAAATGTATATGGCAGTCGTGGTAAATAAACATGCTGGTTATTCAAGGTCGCTATAGAATCAGTAAAGATGTAAACTTGAATCCCTGACTGGGCTGCAGAATGTAAAAAGTAGATAGAAATGCACGGTATTTTTCGACATTAGTAGGGGCGCATTTATTTGCAAATATAAGATAATTATAATTCATGATCCACAACATATGTATATGTAGTTGTAAAAATATAAATATATAGTTTATAAATAAAACATATGATACTCGATATTGTAAATGACAAGAACTATATTAGTAAAATATGTTAACCTTTTTTTTGTTTTTTTAAATATTGGTCTATATAATATTTGCACATTTCCTTTTGTCTTTGTTTGCCTAAGCGATAATTCCACCAGTTTTGAAAACCTTTGAATGTTCGATGCCCCCGTTGCTCGTTAAGATAACTACATAGCGTACATAATTCTTGCAGACGAAATGGATCAATTTCAAGTTGCATATTCCAAATCAAGTAACGTAGATACGTCCCGTCTACATCCAACAAGCCCTTGTGTATTATTGCCGCCGTTTGGTTGTGTGACTGATTAGGCCCATATATATAGGCGTTTTTTGGTATTAACCTGTAAGAAAATTGGGTAATGAAAGTAAAGATTTTTATAATTCGTTGTTACTTCATACGATCATTATTCCGCTTAATATGTTTATACCTTCGAAGCATGCCCTTTTCAATCATAGCCACTACATCTTCATTCAAATAGCAACCTTTATATTTTTAATACATTCATTCAATGTCATTCTCCGATAAATGTTCTTACAATTAAGATATATTTTATAAAAATCAATGTTGCGTTATCCATTTTATATTACATAACTAAGGGATCGTCTTAGCAGTATTACCGTAGCTTTAGTTCAATAACACGTACATTCATCATAAAATTTCCTTCTTATGAAGCACATCTAGTATCACTACAGAACCGTTAAGCAGTAATAAGATTTAGTGGCGGTAATATTGTTTATCCAGTTTAAACCGAATAGGATTGAAACTCTATTTCCATCAGTATATGCTCAGGCGTGGAGCATACACAACATCCGTTTCACATCTAAAGGAACTAGGGACCTTTAGTTTATTTTCAATATTTAATAATTTGTTATGTAAGTGTTTTCTTAAGGAGCTAATTAAATTTTGATAGTTAGGAAGTAGGTATCCATACTTACCTGTCATAAGAATTAGCGCCATACACTATGGGTACAACTTTATGTTCTAAAGCTGCAGTCACATATCGGCTATGGTATTTTGGGTCGTAGTAAGTATCAATGATGAGGATAAAATAATACTCTTCCAATTTGATGTCCTCAATACAATCTTCGGCTGTACATTTACTCAAGTGTTTTGAACTGCACCGCCCGACCACATTCACTTTGATTCCATACCGTTGAAGAGCTTCCTGTAGTCCACTTACTATTTCCTGTTTATGATCAGACGTTTTAGACCCTTTTTTTAGATTGGGTACGATACACTCATCGTTAATAAAAATTATCTGTTTCCCTTTTTTCTTCACCTGCTTCACCTTTTGTAATAATTCTTCTTGAGTAAGCGACTTCTTTCTTTTTAAAAATTTGTGAGGTGTAAGAAATAACGTACTATATTTCTTGTATGACCACGTTATGTTAAAAAAATTATCTAGGTGATTATAACAGCTAGGTTTTACATACGGACTGTCCCACCCTAAAAATATATACGTTTGTTTTGGACTGCGAGTTTTCGGCAATGTAGACTCTTCCATATAAGTCAAAAATTCTGAACTGAAAATGATGGCGTCGAATTGGTCAACACGATATAGCAATTGTTCATCCCTGGTGAAATAACAGTTTTTACAGCTGCACTTACGCTCAAAAAGCGCGTACTGAGACTCACGCAACTCTTTAATGGGATCCATTGCGTATTTTAACGCGCCATACATCAGAATGAAGATGATCCTCGACGATCGAGGGCCCCTGGCGGCCGGCCGAGGCGCGCCCTCCCACTGCGCCACGGCTGCAGAGCCCCCCAGAGACTCATTTAAATATCTCTCCATAGTAGAACAATACATCAACGTTAACATATGCAAACATATTAAACTAAACACTTGAGTTTTTGACATTGCGATCCTTTATTTATTCTTAAATCTGCAAGAGAAAATATATCTATAGCAAGCTTTAACATTCACAACGATTACCGCTCCCGGGAGGCTCAGAGGATGAGTGTCTATCGTAGTGTATAGCGTACACCTCATAAACACTTGACGGTTATAGGTACTTTCAAAATCACCCTTTTTCAATATAAAATCTATCTGATTGTCATATGCCCTATTGGGGCGGCCACTACGTAACCGGCCTTCCACTTCACCCACATATCTACCTTCCGTCAGTCTACTATCATTCATGTGCACACGTCCAAACTATCGAAGATAGGAATATAATATAATCAAATTTTTTTGACCTTGCTTGTTTATTTCGTGTAGGGGCTTGTATTAACATAAACCCTCGTCTACGTGGTTTGTAGGTACACTTATTCATGCAATTGCGTGCTCACAGCGACTTGAAATACATCTGTCACGTTGGATGGAGAAAGCTTCAAGTTTACGTTGTGTGCAGGCATGACTATCGAGAAGAGAAGACGTTATTTCCAAATAGAAACATTCTTGGTAAACTACTATACTCACTTTTAGTTCCAGTTTTTGGCGTGAGTGATTTGAGAATGAATAAATCTCTACCATGGACGTACACTGTGTATGCCAGTAACTAAGGTTGTTAAGGATCAAGATTTAAAACAACGAATCTAATACCGTTGGTGTTACAACTGCGTTTATAGAGAATAGAATACAAAAAAAAGAATTGTTAAACGTGGACTCAGCACAGTTTACCTCTGTTGTATAGAAATAAATGATGATTTTCGCTACTGACAAAGAACTGCGGTGAAAAATTAATAAGGAATGAAACTTTGAAACTTAATTGGCAATCAAAAATAGTATGCCATTAAAATAGATTTTTTAATAAACTTTTCTAAATTAGACGAGTGTGTTAAATTACTATTAACACTAAACAAAATTGAAAATTTTATTAGCCCTTCTAAATTACTATGATTTTTAATGCCGGTCTTAACTTGGTAATAGGGGAAAAAATCCATTTTTTTACACACGAAAGTCGAATAAAGGACCTTTACAGAAATCTCACCAATATATTTTTTTCTTCTTCATAGTATATTGTAACGATATTGTATTGTATCAATATTGTAAGGTTTTTCAATCCTCGTGGCAATCTTAAGAATAATTGGATTCAATATCTGGACGTAAAACAGAATGCTAACTATGACAATTCTTCCCGGCATGTCTTGAAGAGGATTAGAGGTTAATGGAATCTAATGAGCGATGGGCTAGCAACCTGTCACCATTGTTCCACAATATGTGACCTAGAAGATATTATTGCCTCACAATTTCTGTCTAAATGAGGTTAAACGACGTATGTATGCAGATATGCCACTAGATTGATATAATTGTTTATTTATGAACCTTTCGTAGTGGAATATTTCATTCAAACAGTGAATAAAAAGTACAGTATATATTGATACAGTAATATATTGACATGAAAAAGTTTATCTTTTTTGTTCATTTGTAAAATCAGAGAATACTAAAAAACACAAGATACATAGTTTAAGTCATCTGAGTAACTATTTTAAGAGTTATAAAAGGAATATTAAGAAAGGTTGTTAAACTAAATTTGAGTTTTATATGTAGTGGTAGGCATTTGAAAACAAAAAAGATTTCATATACTAAGACTGTCTTTATTGAATGTTCACTAGCATAATACTATCTGAGTAGACATAAATTTAATGCAAAAACTTAAAATGTTATTCAAATACTTGACTTATATCATTGGCTCGTTTCATTTAGTGGTAAGCCAATCTTATCTTATAGGATCATTCGATTATTCGATAACCAACTCAAGTACAAACTTAGACAATTTAGAAAGTTCTAGAAGAATACTCAGAGTTGGGATGGAAGAAACGGGTTATTACATGATATTTGTATTGATATGGTCGAGTGAAAAGAGCAATTTTTTCTCCCTGTTTCTGCGTAATTCCAATTATCTATTAGGAAAATCAAACAGCTGGGACGTTCCAGATTTCAGATATCCTAAACAACAATATATATTTGGTGCCAGCACATCAGCATTCTATAAGCCGGCCTGTGCTCCTGAGCTCGATTCTTTCTTCAACGCTACATGGTCGTACGGAGTCGACTCTGACATTCCCTGGTTTTGCTTCGCGTTTTATAATTTAAATGGGAAATATGTTGCGCCTGCTAAACACGTGAATTGGAGCGCAGACAACATCACTAAGATAAATGAAAAAAATCGGACGAAATTGAAGCCGAAATTTTTGCCTGTTGCTTGGATTACTGACGTTTGTTCTACTGTGAGTCGGAGGGAAGAAAAGGCAAAGGCCATTAATGCAGACTTACGAAACTCAAGTTGCATTTAGATGTTCATGGAAATTGTGGAATAATATGTGCATTAGATGAATGCAAGAGAATAGTCAAAGCGCGTTACCTCTTTTACATGGCGTTTGAAGAATTTATCGATCAAGATTACGTTACCGAAAGAGTTAGTTTTGCGTACGCAAATTACATGGTACCTATTGTGTATGGGGGGGCAAACTTCACCAGGTGAGTCGTAAGTACATGAACATACGCATTCACGATAAAACTCTTTCGCGATAGTCAAAGTTTGAATATCCTTTCTCAACTGAATTAAACCTTAAAGTCAAGGAACTAAGAAATGGGTAGAGTGTGTTGAGTGATCATTAATATTGTCGGTATACTGAAACCTGCCTATGTCTTACTACAACCGTATAGGGCGGCATATCTTACTTTATTATTTAAGTCGTACGCTTATTGAATTTTATATCAAGCATAATAACATTTATGAATTCACGAACTGTAATCTATTTCCGGTTGAACAGAGCCTCGGAGACAATCTTACTGGTCTCAAATTTCACAATAGGCCTACTTGTCCCGTTTCGGGATTACCTCCAGCAGACCGTAAGCAGAAATAGAAGAGGCAAGGACTGGTGAATGTTATGCGTGCGTTGTTCGTGACAGTGGAAAAATATGCTAAATCTAATAGGTATATATGTTACCGGCCAAAGCCGATTTTAGGACAAACTAGTTTGGCCTAGGCTAAACAAATTTTTCCTACACGCGCTAGAATTAACTTAAACAATCACCACGCAAGGCGCCATTTGAAATAGAACCTAGAGTTGGGCGTTCGACTTCCTCTTTGCCGGAAGAAATCATATACTAACCAAAACAACATTATATAAGGTTTTAAATAATGAGCTCTGAAGTGCTGTAAAACCTTATTTAATGAAAGAAATACAAAATTACATAAAGATAAAACTTCTGAGGAAAAATTTATGTCATCTTAGTTATTTTTTTCCCGTTGCCATAGCAACCTGGTACTTGTGTCGAACAGCCAAGCTATTATATATTATATAATCAAAACCCTTTTGGTAGATAGTGCCTAATACGTTATAGGACTAAGTCGCGTTATGACTAGGCAAAGTGCAAAGTAGGCATATCGCGATGTAGACGCTCCTCGCGTTAAAGGCTAAATAATACCAACACCCACTGGGCATTAGGTTAAAGCCAACTTTAACAAAAATCTGGCGTTAATAAATCGTTAAGATGTGTTTGTGTGTCTTTTGATTTCAAGGTAGGCTCTGCGAGCAAAACTCTTCTAGAAACTACCTTAAAATCCATTAGATAACCTTGCCCGTGCCTGGCATACGGTCTTATGTCTTTCGCGCTTAGACTTTTAACATCGACCTTCTTGGGTTATTTATACCATATTTTTTATATAAAAAACACTTTAATGATGAACTTAAAAGAAATCATAAGGTGTAAGAAACTACAACTTCTACATACTTTCTTGTCTACTAACTCTTATGCTAAAATATAAAAAATAAAAAAAGTTATATGAAGGCTAGGATAGGACCTAACTTCTGTGAATGCTCAAAAGTTTTTTCTTTATTTTTGTTATATTTTTTTAAAAATATAATGCACTCACTTCCTTATTTTGCAATTTCTCTAATTCTTTTTTGTGCCTTGCATTAAAAACAATATCTATCTGTTGTCTGTTCAACTGTTGTCTCAGTTTAAGAGATTGCCATAAGGACTCTCTTTTTAATTTGTATAGAAAACGGATTAACGATATTTTACGAGCGTTTAAACGTTGTAGCCATCCTTCTAAAGAATTATTTGTGCGATGCACTTCGCTAGCACAACTTATGATCAGGTGCAATTTGGTCAGCCACTGTTTTTCCATGTACTTATTAAATTTACATACATTACTTAAAATTAAAGTACTAGAGTCATAAACTATGAGCCACTTTATTATTCCTATCATAACATGCTACATACACCTTTACTAGTGAAGTTAGGCATATTGCTTCTTAGACTCAGTAAGAATAAGGCGGAAACGAAAGAAGGCGTAAAGAGATTTAGTCAGAATCCAACATAGACAATGTGCTTATTCGACTGTATGCATTTTCTAAATGACACTTAGGCATACCACTTCATAGGCTCAATGCATTTTAGACTGTACATGCCTAAAGGATCTTCTTTTACCTTCTTTAAGTCATCTTCATCTTGAATACCATTTATGATTTCTTCCGGCAAAGAGGAAGTCGAACGCCCAACTCTAGGTTCTATTTCAAATGGCGCCTTGCATGGTGATTGTTTTAGTTAATTCTAGCGCGTGTAGGAAAAACTACTTTCTTTTTCTTAAGGTGCCGTCTCTTTCCGGAGGTTGGCAATCATTAGGGCTATTTGCAATCTGGACACCGCCGCACGGAAGAGCGATCTAGTACTTTTGTTGTACCAATCGCGTAGATTACGCAGCCAAGATATTCTTCTTCTACCAGGCCTTCTCCTGCCCTGGATCTTCCCTTGTATGATTAGTTGGAGAAGGTCATACTTGCTACTTCTCATTAGGTGTCAGAGATATTGTAGTTTCCTAGTCTTTATGGTGGTCAGAATCTCTGTACCTTTCCCCATCCTCTGCAGCACCGTGTCGTTACGGACCCGCTGTACCCACGAAATCTTCAGCATTCTCCGATACACCCACATTTCAAACGCGTCCACTTTGTCGCTCATGGCCTTGGTTAGCGTCCAAGCCTCAGCCCCATATAGAAGTACAGAGAACAAGTAGCAGCGGTTCTAATGCGCAGTTTTACGTTTAACCTGCGATCGTAGAGAATCTTCTCCATTTTTCGGAATGCATTTCGGGCCTGCTCAATTCTGCATCTTTTTTCCAGGCTGTTATCTCCTTTGTCATTCACTAACGCACCAAGATATTTGTATCGGTTAACGCGTTCCAGGTTATTACCATTGATGTTTAAGGAAGAAGTTGGATCTGGTGTTCGACCCACAGTCATGTACTTGGTCTTCTTGCAGTTTATGTTAATACCGTACTTAGCACTGGTTAGGTGTACGCGATCCACGAGTGTTTGCAACCTTGTAAGACTATCGGCTATCAAGATGGCGTTATCAGCATACCGTATATTATTGATGACCTGGCCGTTGACGACTATTCCTTCCTGCAGATCCTGGAGAGCCTCAGAGAAAATAACTTCAGCGTATATATTAAACAGCAAGGGTCACTTGCTGCCAATACAAATTTTTAATTAGCCTTAAATCTCGAGAGTCAATGCCAATGTTTTGCAGGATGTCTATAAGTTTTTGATGACTTACTCTGTCGAACGCTTTCTCGTAATCGACGAAACATATATGTAATTCGCGATTGACGTCCCAACATCTCTGTACCAGCACTTGATACCCAAATAGAGCGTCACGCGTTCCGAGTCCGGATCTAAACCCGAACTGCGAATTTGAGAGGGTAGCCTCGCATTTTGCGTATATTCTCCCGTGTATTATCTTAAGGAAGATCTTTAGCACGTGGCTCATGAGTGATATCGTACGATATTCGCTGCAGCTTTTCGGGTTGTTCGTTTTGGGTAGAGCAACGAAAGTTGACTTCAGCCAGTCCATCGGAAAAACTACTTTAGCCTAGTATAAATGTAATATTGAATCAATTAGCATCATTATAGATGTCGAGTTGAAATTGAACATTGGTGACATTACACACGGCGGTAGGTATAAAGTACTGTCACTGGATCGATGCCTACGGACTTTTGTATTTACTTTGTATATTTATATATTTTTCAGATTCTTGCCACCCGGTTCGTATATCAATGCCGTCGAAATGACGACCAGTGACGTGGCTCATGCGGTCCTGGAGGCTGTGTTGGATAGACAGAAATATGAAGAGTACTTCCTTTGGCATAATAGCTACAAAATACGCATTTCGTATTTATGGGATAAGTCAATTTGTAACTTATGTGAATATTTGAATAAGAAAAGACTGCCCTCTTATGCTCACAACTTTCGCCAGTGGTGGAATAATGAACACGGTGTTTGTGATTAAGATATAACATAGTTTTTTCTAGTAAAAAATGTTTGGATATAATTCATAACGGATCTGAGGCCCTAGTCTATTATGCATTTTAGCAAAATCACAGTTGCTTCAGGCTTCACTGGTGTGAAGTTGCTAGTGGAGTTGTAGAAGTGTCAGATTTCGCCATTTAAGGCGGCAAAAGTGTTTTTTGACACAAACTTATGACACCTTTGCAGCTTCACTAATAACTTCACACCATTACTGAAGTGCAATGCAACTATTCATAGATGTTATACTCTAGGTGAAATCGCGCTTAACTAATACACTCTATTATATCGTCATTTAGTCTACTATTTAATATTTATATATTTTATTTCATAGATAACTAGCGACCCGCTCCGGCTTCGCATGGGTATAAAACATATAGCCTATTTGATTAAAAACTCGTAGGGTTCAGCCTGCGTTTGCAATGTAAGCGGAAAAAATGTAATTATTCAGGACATTAGAAACCTCAAAAATAACAGCATTTCTACACTAATGGTTGTTATTATACATATAAACCTTCCTCTTGAATCACTCTATCTATTAAAAGAAAGCGCATTAAAATCCGTTGCGTAGATTCAAAGATTTAAGCATACAAAGGGACATAGGGACAGAGAAAGCGACTTTGTTTTATACTAAGTAGTGATAATTAAAGAAGAAAGTTAAGGATGATCTAGAACATATGTCGTGAGTAAATACTAGCTAATTGTAAAAAAACTTTGAAATTCACTTAAGTTATTAACAGAATGTTCCTAGGTGTTTATTAAAGTTTGGTTGCATGCACGTATAATCGCTTACATATGAATAAGTAAGATCTTTCGAGCTCTTACTGGTAAAGCTATGGCAATGTGATAATCAGCAACTGCATACGGTGACACCGCCTGTCTTGGGTGATGACTATCCGGTGAACAGAGGTTTAGAAACACGTGTGAAGGTATTAATTCTAAGGCCACCTCCAACTCTCGTGGTGACCAGACAGTACTCAATGTAGGTGCTAAGCCATGTCACCGTTTACTATTTTGATGCGACAATCACATGCACATGTTATACCAAGTTTGTAAGATTTAATTACATCATACATATATTCAAGCCTAACTCCCCAACGAGATAAGCAGAGACTATCGATGGCCACCTGTAACGATCCTGATAAATCTCTCTTGCTTTACTCACACCCAATTAACTTCTCATACATGCTATTGTGTTCTTTACACTACGTCCACCAATGTCTCGAATTTGATTAGTATAAATTCATTCTTAAGATTGTCTCTTCCTTTCCCTTTCCCTTTATAATTTTTCTTCAATCCAGTTAGATTTTTCTTTACTTGCTTCTTCTTGCTTCACTTCGTTTGCGAATATATCGCAGCAACGACATCCGATTAGCATCGTGCATTTCCGCAGCTCTCTGTAAAGAAGTTCCGCGTTTGACCTCTTCATGAGCATTTTCATATTTACTGATATCAGCCCGCCCTCTCTCAGTTTTACGCAAGCGTTTCCTGGGCATCTATAAGCAAAAAAGCAAAAAAAAAATGTCACAACCGTACCCACAAAATTTGGCACAACCGTACCCAATGCACACGTTTGAAAACGAAAAAATCCCATGAACGAACTAAATAACACAGGCAAAAAGTAATCACTCATAATTGACTACTAACATAAAAAATGCTGCAATATCAACCTGTATATACATAACAGTTATTATAAAAATAAATCGAGTGAAAAAACTTACTTTTGATACTTAAAAAGCAATGTGGCCTCCTGCACGTGTCAACGTCGCGCGCCGGCTGACGCAATACTGGGAATTGAGTATGGCGTCGCTTGTCGCGTCTCCCTGCCCTGGGACCCTTCCCCGTAATACGCATAGTTTCGCTGTTATAACAACTGTCACAACCGTACCCTGTCACTTTCGTACCCAGTTTACCCTACATGTCGTATATATATATATATATATGTCTAATTACCCTCATTTAGAAATATATGTGGGTGAATTATAGTACCCTCTGACTGCCTGTTCGGGGAACAGATAGATTTCCTCACAATGCTATCCTTCAACTTTTATGTATTTTTTTTCAATTATATTAATGTATTATGTTCGCTATTGTAAATGATTTGTGTATCTTTATATCAAATGGAATTATATCGTAATAATATTTCCATCAAACTCAATGGATAGAGAATATCAAGATCAATTTTATTAACGAATTGAACAATATTATCGCATTTTCCGAGTTCTTACTATGCTGTACAGACATAAAAAAAAAACATTATAAGCAGAAATTATAACAATAATGATAAATAAGATTGAAGTAACAATTAAAACAACATCTAAGAATAACATTAAGATCACATAACCCCAATTCTTCTCGCTTGAGTTCCCCTCCGTGGTGGGATAAAGAGTTCTCAGAATTAATTAAAAACCGCAAGATAGCTGAAAAAACATATAATAAAAATATGACCCAAGAAAACTTTGAAGTTTGGAAATGTATCAACAAAAGCATTCGATATACCTTTAGGAAAAAAAAAAGACAGTCATGGCAAAAATTCTGTTCAACTATATCCCCACATTTAAAATCTTCCCAAGTCTGGAAGCAAATAGGCAAATTCAGAGGTTCATTTACAGAGCCAGCTTCTTTTACACTTCCCACTTCATCATGTGTTGACCTCTTTCTTAATACATTGGCCCCTCCTTATGTTCCATCTCAAGATGAAATCCACTTTGCCCATCTTTCGGTTTCATCTGATTTCATAGAGAATATCGAATTTGGCTCCCCTTTCTCTTTGCGAGAATTAGATTTAGTCCTTGAGTCTGTCAAAAACACTTCTCCTGGCTACGATTCCATCCCATTCTCATTTTATAACACATTGAGCGTTGATGTAAAAAACTACCTATTGTTGATTATTAATCTGGTAATAGATACTGGGAGTGTCCCATCCAGCTGGAAATCACAAATCATTTTACCAATCGTTAAGCCTGGCAAAGATCCGGAACTAGGCAACTCCTATCGCCCTATTGCGCTCTCAATCACTATTGCCAAAATAGCAGAACATTTGGTTAAAAACCGCTTAGAATGGTTCCTAGAACACAATAATATTTTTCCTCCCTCCCAGTTCGGTTTTCGCAAAGGTAAAAGCACTATTGATAATATATCTGTACTGATTAGCGTCATTTGGGCTTCTTTCTCAAAAAACAAAGGCCTCATTAGTATCTTTCTTGATATCTCTTCCGCTTACGATTCGGTCTTATTAAACAAATTGATCCAAAAACTAATTTCTGTTCAGGTCCCTCCCAAATTTTGTAAATTTATATTTAACTTATTTTCTGGTCGGAAGATCCTCCTCCGTGTAGGTGGAGTAATTACAAGCTCCAGACTGTTGTTTAAGGGCTTACCTCAGGGGTCAGTCTTAAGCCCTATTCTTTTTAATGTTTACATGTACGATATGGACTCAGTTATACTTAATTCTCAGATCCTACAGTATGCCGATGATCTTGTCTTATACCAATCGGAAAAAATAATAAAAACTACATATCAAGTCTATATCAGGATCTACTTCAACTACAATCATGGTTGGCTGACCATGGATTTTTCCTTTCCCCGAGTAAAAGCTCCGTAGTTCTCTTCTCCAAAAAGAGATCGAGGCCTCCAATAAATATTAGTTTAGACAACACTCCCCTTCCGATTTCCAATCAAGTAAAGTTCCTTGGGGTATGGCTAGATAGCAAACTTTCTCCGGTCCCTCATGTGAATTACGTGGTTACAAAAGCTGAAAAAGGGTTAAATATTCTGCGCTGTCTGGCTGGAGTGTGGTGGGGTTCTCACCCCTACTACCTACGCTTGATTTACAACTCTGTTGTCAGGAGTATTCTAGACTATGCTTGCTATATCATATCCCCTCTCCCTTTGTATCTTTAAAAAAAAATCGATAGAATCCAATTTAGAGCTCTACGCATTATTATCGGCGCTATGAAGTCTTCGCCCACCTCTACGCTTCAAGTAGAGGCTGGCGACCCTCCCCTTTCTCTGAGGAGACAATTCCTATCTGATTGTTATTTACTAAAGGTATATCAAACGGCTTCCCATCCTCTTTTCTCGAAATTACTCATATTGTCGAATCTTTTCCATAAGCAAAAGTTTTGGCAGAAGAAACGCCCTCCTATGTTATTAAAAAGCTATTGGTATATCAAAAGTATTAAATACCCTATATTCTTTTTTGATAAATTACCTTTATTCCTTCATTCATTTTCAGCCAATATTTTGGTCCCCCAGGTATTATTTGATCTTGACCTAGATAAAGGTGATCATATACGTAACCCTACGAAATTTGCAATACTATAAGCTGAAAGATGGCCTAATGCGCACTACCTATTTACGGATGCCTCAAAGTTATCAGATGCGGGTTGTGTTGGGGTAGGTGTATTCCACAGTAATTATAATATAGTTCAGAAAATCCGCTTGCCTCCAAATTCTTCTGTTTTCACTGGTGAATGCCGCGCTGTTCTTGAAGCTGTGAATTATGTACTCCTCTGTAAGTTAAAATCATCTGTCATCTTCTCCGATTCGAAAAGCACATTACAATTGCTCAAAAGTAACCCTTTTAAAAAAGTATGTTCTCCTTTGCTCTATGAAATAATAAAATCTCTGTTGCTTTGTGTTAATTTAGGTCTTACCGTGGAATTGGCCCATGTGCCATCGCATAGCTCAGTTTTACCCAATGATCGAGTAGATATGGTGGCGAAGGATGCTGTGATTTGTGGTGATAAGGTTCCCTTTAAAGTTTATGTCCAAGATTTGCTTGCGGAGCGCCGTAAAAGTTTATTAGTATCGTGGCAATCCTTTTACAATCGTACTTCTAAGATTAAAGGAAAACAATACAATTATATTCAGCCGGTAGTTTCCTTCAAACCTTGGTTTTCTCAATTCAGGGTTGGTAGGAAACTATCGTTTGTCGTCTGTCGCATGCGTCTTGGCCATTGTTGCATCCCGGTTCACTTGAAAAAATTCGGATTTTGGATTCGTCGTGGTGTGAATGCGGCTTAGATAATGGTGATCTAAACCATATTTTTTATGTTTGTCCAAAATTTTCTCATTTGGAGTTTTTTGACTCTTTGGTGGATAACGGAATCCCACTTCCCTCCAGTATAACTCAGATTATAGCTGACCTTAATTTTGCAAAACTTAATTCTATATCCGCATTTATATCGGCTAATGGTTACAATCTTTGAATCTATTGACATAGTAGTAAAAACCCAGATGAAGCAGTTTGGTGTATTATTTATTATTATTTTTTTTTTTAAACAGTTGAAGTCGTCTAATTTATTATTTATTTCTAGTTATAACAGATACATTAGATAAGGTTACCTACTTTAATATTCATTTTTAGTTAAAACAGTATGTAATTAGTTAAGTTGCATTTGCATAGTAGAATGACTAGGACGTTATTTATGGTGATTGAATTGTTATTTCAGTTCGTTTCTTTCAATGCTTGCTTTGTCAAATTGTGCAATTTTTTGTAAAGATCGACACTTGTTGTTGGTTAAATGTCCCTGCAAGAGGACGATACAACCATTATCTAAAGAAATAATAATAATAAATAATAATAAGATTGAAGCTCAGACCAAGGAAATATTAGAGATCCCGCCACATAAGGTGGCAGTTGGAGGCGTCGCCACAGTCGCGTAATTCAGTGTTACCAGTAAACACGCCAAAACTAGCACTCACTGTGCCATACGGCTCGATACATTATAGGTTTCATTTGTAACGGTCTTTGGTTGCAGAGCTATAAACTCAAATAAAACAAATTAATATATCAAAGTCAAAATATGTTTATTAAACTATTTCAAACATGATTAATAATTAACGGGACTTATCCTTCTTATTATATATTACATATATTATGTGTTCCTTCACTCTGTCCGCAATAGACCGTTTAGTGTGTTCGACGTAGGATTTCCCACAGCTGCAATCAATCTTATACACACCCTTATATCTTATATCATGAGTATAAATCGCGAATCTCTTAAAACTATTATTTCAAACATGGCACTGAGCATTGTCTTTACATATTTTTTACCGAGGTTAGATCAGCGGAGACCCTAGCTTGGAGAAGAACTAACAAGAAACTCCGGAAATCAATTTATTATAATCACCCTTAACAAACATAAAAATTACAAAGAGTGGGCAAAAAACACAACGCTGGTAATACTATATTTACCTTTCATACAAAATAACACGCAATGGCGGAAACGTCAAATTTAGTTCCAAGTTTGGCTACTGCCACCTTATGTGGCGGGTACTCTAGTTTCCTTGGTCTGAGGATTGAAGTAGGAACTGTGTCTCTGTAATTTAGATGAATGTGCTTTCAGGAACTACAATAAAGTTAAATGGTGAAAGTTGAATTAATTTAGTTTAATGAAGTTAGTAGTAAATAGTTGATTAAATAGTGTTGAAATGACTGAATTGAGATACAAACTTACTTGTTTCTATGCGACCCTCAGCATGATCATTTTCGTCAATATAGTTATATTGTTTCTTTATTTAGATTGGACAAACCAACATCGAATTTCCCCTCGCAAAGCGCCGTTCTCATTAGACGACGAATATTTGTTTAAAAACATACAAAAAGCGGTAAAACGTGGAAAAAAAGCTGCAGATATGATTTACATACTTCAATGGGAAAATGACTATGAATCTTCAACGATGTGGGTTATTTACCTCGGCCAGCACTCTTTTATTAAAAACAAATGCAAATTTACGAATTGTTTTATAACTGACGAAAGGAACCACTTTAAGAGTACAGAATATTTCGACGCTGTTCTTATTACCGAAATGAATATGTTTTATTTGAACAATAATACTCTACCCCTATTCCGCGGGAAAGAACAACTTTTTATTTTCGCAGCTGTTGAATCTAGTCACAGATTTCCGTCCTGTAACCCTATTTTAGATAACTATTTTAACGCTACTTGGACTTACAAACTCGATTCTGACATACCGTGGCACTATTTTTCGGTTCACGATAAGAATGGCAAATACATAGCTCCCAAGAAAACTGTTCATTGGGAGACGAATAACGGGACGCTAGAAAAAACTGTTGCAGAGAAAATTAAACGCAAAAAGCTAGCTGTAGCATGGTTTTGTAGCAACTGCAATACCTCTAGTAAACGAGAAGTAGTAGCTAAAAATATCAGTGATGAGTTAAACCTACTGAATACTGATTTAGTTGTAGATGTATATGGCAAATGTGGGAAGTTGAAATGTGAGAAGTTCGATCCGACTTGTGAAGTGTTGTTGCAAAAACATTATTTTTTTTATTTGAGTTTCGAGAATGCGCTGTCAGAAGACTATGTTACTGAAAAACCGATCATAGCGCTCTTGAATTACGTGGTGCCTATTGTGTACGGCGGCGCTGACTATTCTCGGTATGTTAAATATTCACTTTTTTGAACTATTTTTCACCATAGATTTAAGAATTTACGATCGTTAACCCTTACAGGGAAGTCTCTTCTTTGTCTTCGTCGAATCCACATTTTAACCTCACCTAACTTTTTTGCAGCAGATGGCTAACCGTGTTTACAAGTTGTAACCATTAACTGTTACGAGGAATAGGAGAGTTAATGCACGATGTTTTTTCTCACCTATTTTTAAGTGTGTAAAAGTAGGAAAATAGAAAAACGCGAAATTTCATTTCCATATGCGGAGATGGACACCCAAACCGTGCGAGATAAAATGCTCATGAAAGTGTGAGGTGTGAGTTCATAAACTGATAAAAAGTTTATCTCGTCTAGACATGAGCGTTTTGGCATGACTGACATAACAGAGCTGTCATGTCAGTCAACCTTTGGAAATCCAACTGATGTGCCAGTTAGAGTACCCGCCACATAAGGTGGCAGTTGGAGGCGTCGCCACAGTCGCGTAATCCAGTGTTGCCAGTAAACACGCCAAAACTAGCACTCACTGTGCCATACGGCTCGATACATTATATTGAGGTTTCATTTGTAACGATCTTTGGTTGCAGAGCTATAAACTCAAATAAAACAAATTAATATACCAAAGTCAAAAGTCAAAATATTTTTATTCAAAATAGGCCCTATCATAAGCTCTCTTTGAAAGTTATTTTATGATCTAAGTACAAATTAAAAAAATAAATATTGACAAAAGGAATATATATGAGTGAAGTGGAAGGGCGGTTACGTAGGGGCCGGCCTAATAAGACATATATGTAACAGTCAGATAGACGCTATATTGAAAAAAGGTGACGTTAGGAGTACCTATAACCGCCGAGAGTGTATTAGAGAATGTATGAATGTCAATGAAGCGAAAGTGGTCTGTCAGGATCGGGACAAATGGGGATCCGTGATCTCTGCCTACTCCTCTACAGGGAATCAGGCGTGATGTGTATGTATGTATGTAAAAAAACTATTTCAAACATGGCACTGAGCATTGTCTTTACATATTTTTACCGAGGTTAGTTCACCAACCATTTCGGCTGCTCAAGATGCCACGTCATGAAGACCACGACCGCTCTGATAAGAGCGTAACGATTGAGAAGAAGAAGTTCAGCGGAGACCCTAGCTTGGAGAAGAACTAACAAGAAACTCCAGAAATCAATTTATTATAATCACCCTTAACAAACATAAAAATTACAAAGAGTGAGCAAAAAACACAACGCTGGTAATACTAAATTTACCTTTCATACAAAATAACACGCAATGGCGGAAACGTCAAATTTAGTTCCAAGTTTGCCTACTGCCAAGTTATGTGGCGCGATCTCTAGATGCTAATTCTATGTTTGTTAAGGGTGATTATAATAAATTGATTTCCGGAGTTTCTTGTTAGTTCTTCTCCAAGCTAGGGTCTCCGCTGAACTAACCTCGGTCTCTCTTTCACAAAATGAGTTAACCTTTGATATAATTTCTCTGGCAGCACTTCTGATAACTTTCTCCTCCGTTTTAAGCGGTTTTACCACGAATAATGAATTAAATCGAATCAAGCACAAACAGTAAAAAACAACAAAATAACATGCATGGCGGAAACGACAAATTTAGTTCCAAGTTTGCCAACAATATCGTCACGAAAATCTGAGATGCAAGAGTGGCTAAGAAGCAAAAATCCTTATTTTGAGGATAGCTGGACAAAGCCACTTTTTACCGTTTACCACGTTAGGCAATAAACGTATCCATATGGATCATAATTATTGTTAAGGAAAAACTGGCACACTGCTCACTTTCTTTGTAATCTTTATGTTTGTTAAGGGTGATTATAATAAATTGATTTCCGGAGTTTCTCGTTAGTTCTTCTCCAAGCTAGGGTCTCCACTGAACTAACCTCGGTAAAAAATATGTAAAAACAATGCTCAGTGCCATGTTTGAAATAGTTTTTTTTAATTTATACTTAGATCATAAGATAACATTCAAAGAGAGCTTGTGATCGGGCCTATTTTAAATAAACATATTTTGACTTTTGACTTTGATATATTAATTTGTGTTATTTGAGTGTATAGCTCTGCAACCAAAGACCGTTACAAATGAAACCTATAATGTATCGAGCCGTATAGCACAGTGAGTGCTAGTTTTGGCGTGTTTACTGGTAACACTGAATTACGCGACTGTGGCGACGCCTCCAACTGCCAATTTATGTGGCGCGATCTCTACGAATAGTTTCACTAGAGATCCCGCCACATAAATTGGCAGTAGCCAAACTTGGAACTAAATTTGACGTTTCCGCCATTGCGTGTTATTTTGTATGAAAGGTAAATTTAGTATTACCAGCGTTGTGTTTTTTGCCCACTCTTTGTAATTTTTATGTTTGTTAAGGGTGATTATAATAAATTGATTTCTGGAGTTTCTTGTTAGTTCTTCTCCAAGCTAGGGTCTCCGCTGAACTTCTTCTTCTCAATCGTTACGCTCTTATCAGAGCGGTCGTGGTCTTCATGACGTGGCATCTTGAGCAGCCGAAATGGTTGGTGAACTAACCTCGGTAAAAATATGTAAAGACAATGCTCAGTGCCATGTTTGAAATAGTTTTTTTACATACATACATACACATCACGCCTGATTCCCTGTAGAGGGGTAGGCAGAGATCACGGATCCCCATTTGTCCCGATCCTGACAGACCACTTTCGCTTCATTGACATTCATACATTCTCTAATACACTCTCGGTGGTTATAGGTACTCCAAACGTCACCTTTTTTCAATATAGCGTCTATCTGACTGTTACATATATGTCTTATTAGGCCGGCCCCTACGTAACCGCCCTTCCACTTCACTCATATATATTCCTTTTGTCAATATATATTTTTTTTAATTTGTACTTAGATCATAAAATAACTTTCAAAGAGAGCTTATGATAGGGCCTATTTTGAATAAAAATATTTTGACTTTTGACTTTGGTATATTAATTTGTTTTATTTGAGTTTATAGCTCTGCAACCAAAGATCGTTACAAATGAAACCTCAATATAATGTATCGAGCCGTATGGCACAGTGAGTGCTAGTTTTGGCGTGTTTACTGGCAACACTGGATTACGCGACTGTGGCGACGCCTCCAACTGCCACCTTATGTGGCGGGTACTCTACAAACATATTCATCCACAATATTAATCCGTTTCGGAGTGTATAGAACCTCAGATACATAATTCTTGGTCATTTCTAGCTTAGGTTTTGTGGTCGTGATGCCTTTAGTATTAGACGTAGCGTTAATGAGAAACACTAGGTACTGACAATTTGCTCTTTCAATAGATTCCTTTAACCTAACCCATAGTTACGACATGCCGGGAAGAAAGGCATCTAATTAGCATTGTACATACATCCCGGACAGATATACATGTGGTTATATTTTTTATTGTGTTTTCCAGATTCCTTCCCCCTGGCTCGTATATAGATGCAAACTTACTAAGTCCTAAAGAAATTGCTTTACGCATTGTGCAAGCAATGAACGACAATGTTACATACAAAAAATACTTTACTTGGCACAGCCTATATAATATTAATCACAGATACTTAGACAGGGGTGCCTGTAAGCTGTGTGAATATTTAAACCTGCAAAAGGAGATCAAGGACAGGAAAGTGGTTAATTTTAGTTCATGGTGGAACCCTAAAGTTGAACATCTCTGTGATAATAATAAACCACCGAGGACAGGTCTGGCAAAAATACGGACCAATGAAGACAACTAAACGAAGAAGTCCGTGTTAGAAGTACTTATAACTACCGAGTATGTTTAACGTACACGTAGACATTCACGCCTCTACGTTCCTAACGGGATAGGCTGAAACTATGCTGCGTCACCTAGAACGTTCCTGTCAAATTTCTCTTGCTTTACACACACCTCATACGAGGGGAGGTCAATAAGTTCGCGGAATGGAGGGGTTATTATTATTATTATTATTATTATTATTAAGAGTATATACACCAAGTTTGAACCAAATCGGGTCATTAACTTTTTAGTTGTGTACCTGCAAACAAGTGAATCGGGAAGAAGTCAGCGAGTGTGGAGAAAATTGAACACCACGCCGTTATTAAGTTCCTCACCAAGCAAGGAAAATCTGCTCAGACGATTTTCTAAGAGCTGTTAGCAGTTTACGCGGACTCTGCCCCTGGTAAAACTAAGGTTTACAAGTGGCATGGACTTTTCAAACAAGAAAGAGAGTCCATTGAAGATGACCCCCGCTCCGGACGACCAATTGAGGCCACCACACCGGAAATCACAAAAGTAGAAAAACTTATATTGGAAGATGCCCGGTTAAAGAAGTAGCAGCTTGCAGGAATGGTTGGAGTATCCGAAACAAGTATTTTAAATCATCAACTTGGGATGACTAAGGTCAGTGCATGATGGGTTCCAAGAATGCTCACGCCACTTCAAAAAAGCGAGTGTGTCGAGTGTTCTCGCCAGTTTTTGGAGCACTGTGGAGAGAATAAGGACGAAGTTATGGACCGGATTGTTACTGGTGATAAAACTTGGGTTCACCACTATGAACCTGAGTCGAAGCAAGAATCGATCCAGTGGCATAAAAAAGCCACACCTCCTCCAAAGAAGTTTAAAGTGTCATAATCGGCTGCAAAGATCATGGCGACTGTCTTTCGGGATACAGAAGGTATTTTGCTTATCGATTATAAAGATCGTGGTGTGACTATAACGGGACAGTACTACGCTTCTTTATTAGATAGATTGCAAGAAGCTATCAAGGAAAAAAGAAGAAGAAAGCTGTCAAAAGGTGTGCTCCTTTTGCACAACAACGCAGCCGTCCACACGTGCCATGTTGCAACGGCTGCCATTCACCGATGAGGATTCGAACAATTAAACCACCCACCCTACAGTCCAGACTTGGCCCCCAGCGACTATTATTTGTTTCCAAAAATAAAAAGGAGCTGTGTAGAAAAAAATTGACCATAGGAGAAGGGTGACGTTCAAAGTAAAGGTACTTCATTTTTTACACCACCGAGTAAGTGGGCGGGAATATAGATCTCAAAGAGGCGAAAGTTACCACTCAGGTTCGGAAAACCGGGGTTGCGTGGCTTTTACCTACCGCGCTGTAGAGGCGTGATGTGTAGATATGAGATGTATCCACGTTACATAAGGTTTACTGTTCCATTCTGGTTTAATAAATGAAGGTATAGTAAAGTTTGCTACCATTCTCTGTGTAATGTGTATTGTATTTAAGCAATATTCTTTTTTTCAAATAAAAATATCTTTAACGTATTTTTATTTTATTTTTGAAGATCTGTGCTAACCGAAAAGGTAATAAAAAGCTAATTTCTTGCCATTATTGCCTATATATCTAAAGAAGAATGCCAGGAAGTCGATGGAATCTATTAGACTATGGGCTAGGAATCTATCACCAATGTTACATATTTTTCCATAGACTGTTTTTAATGCAGATAATTGGAATTAAAACTCTTTAGTATTAAAATACAGAATCTATTCTCTAAATTAAATAACATGAAACACATATGTATGTACATATATAAAACATTAGGCTAGGAATAAATTAGTATCATACTAGACTGAGGAATGTTTCCCAGTTACAATGCCTGTACTTTTGTTGTATTCGTACTTTTTGTGGGGATCTCCTTGGTTTTGATCTGGAGGATTATTGTCCCTTAACAGGCCTTTTTCATCCCTGAAATAGAAGATCATATCAAGTTTACACATTAAGCAGAGCAGAGCCAGAAACTAAACCAGGGGCCCAAGTCGATTAATGCTTTTTGCAAATTAATAGTTCAATTATTCTTTAGTAACGTTGCGTATATGAGTGGAGTGAAGTTGTAAGTGGAATATCAAAGTGATACATCGCCATTTTTAGGGCAAAATTTGACACTTTCGCTGTGATAAATGGTAATCTACAGCCAACTTCACACTATTACAGAAGAATTGCGGAGATGGACACCTGAACTGACTACCTTGCAAGGGTTAATGGTCGTAAACGCGTTTGTCTTTTTTATCAAATTTACCTGATCAGATATCTGTTCTTCTTCTTCTTACTCTTCCGGTAGACTATGTTGGCGATCATTCCCTGTCGCAGCCAGCAGAACAGGACGAGGTCCAAACCTAAGATGCACAGGATAACCACTACGATGGCTATTATTATTATGACGCTGGCTGAAAGGACTCCGGCTATTTGTATTTCTGAAATAATATAAGATTGCAAGCATGCATTCTTCAATACACATGAACACACCGAATCAGGAGTTAAAAAAAGGTGTCGAATAATCTTTCGATATGCTCGGTTGGTCGGATGTTGTATTTAGGAATATTGATGATAGCCTAGCTTAAAAAAGGCTCTTAGTCGCCTTTTACAAAATGCTGGGAAAGAAGGCAGTCAGTTGGAATTATATTGCATTAGAGAAAATCGGGGACCCAATTCTACTAAAGCGCTTTAGAACATTAGTTCCATATCACTTCAATAATAGTGTGAAGTTGGTATTGGATTGGCAAAAGCTACTGAAGTGATATTGAACTCATATTTTGCAAACACCATTAGTGGACTTAGGCTCCCGGGATAAAACATAGCAGTCCTGATAATTTCTTTAAATTAAACCTTTGTTGTCTAGAAAATGTACCAGATATATACGCAGTAAGGAAAACATTGTCCGGAAACCTATCTATTATTTGGAACAGCTTGGTAAACGCTGTAAATGCTATCACGGTTACCATTTGTCGCATCTGGCGCCGACTATCTAGTTGACACTTGAATTCGAGGTAACCATAGAACTCAAATTCTGCAATTGCGGACATAAGCACCTGAACCTCTGACTACTCTAAAAGGGATGTATGTAAATGGGATAAATGTATGTAACTGTATGTATGATGTGGATGAACTATCAATAGTTTCAAAGCTTACCTGGTGTAGTTATAAACGTTTCCGCAGCCGCGGAGAGTCCTTGTGAGTTATGCGCGAATAGTTTGATGTAATATGTCGTGTTCGATTCTAGAGAGTCTAAGTTCTTGAAGGATGTAGGACACAGCTTTTCCTCCGAGCAATCGTCGGGGTTTGGATATTCTTCGGAAATAAGTGCACCTTTTAGTACCTAAATGCATATAAATTATGATTATGCAAGAGTAATAAAAATGCATTTACGAAATGCATCGAATATTACGGCGGAGGAAAACATCGTGAGGAAACCTACCTGTTCTCTGAACAGGTAAAAGCTAATGCTTGTAAATGGCGCACTCGCTTACCACGTGCCACATTGAGTGCTGACTCTCTGGTCAACACGTGGGTTCATCACGAGGTGGCCATAGAATTACTACCTTCGCAATTGCGGAGATGGAAACCTGAACCCCGGACAAGGGCTAATGGTCGTGAACGCGTTTGTCTTTTTGTCTTATGCAAGAGTTTATTTGTAAGTGTAACGTCATACATATTACATGGAAATAAAATATGTATCAATCAACTCAAATCTGACAAAAAGCAAGACAAGACAAAAGACAACAGCGCCACTAGTATCCAGAATTTAGCACCCAGAAGCAAACGCCTCAGTCGTCTATGGTGCGTCAACAAAGTCAGCAGCTCAGTGAAAGTTGAAAATACAAATAATTATTTTCAGCTGAATATTTAGTCAATTGTGATGCCGAACTGGCTAAATATGTTCGCTTTGGGATAAGATTTGGATCCTCAACTGGAGCGAACCGAAGAACAAGGAAGAGAAGAATTGGAGCTTCGATTTCGTTTTTGTTCGGTTGTAGAGGCTGGCGGCGTTGGTGTAACCATGGCGATGGAATAACAAGAAGTTCAAACGCCGTGGCATCAGTGTTTGTACTTCAGCCGACATAACCTTAGTGGTGAATGGCTTAATAAAGAATTAAAAAAGAAAAAAAGCAAACGCCTCAGCACACTAGCAGTGTTGCCCCGCTGGATAGCCAACGACATGGAAATTCTATTGTGAAAGAAATGCGTACGTTGTGTAAGTATGAAAAGTACTTAAATATAATCGTGACGTCACTATTGGACGCAAGAATTAGGAATTTAGCAATATATGACCACACTTTCAGCTTACATGAAATTTATTCATACTTATAATACTTTATTCCCCATTTGATATTTACTTAAACACAAACATTAAATAACAGATAGTAAAACTTTGATGCGAACTTTGAATACGCAGACATCACTCCCGTTTTCTTACAAAGGGGTATGCAGAGATCTCAGATCCCCATTTGTCTCGATCCTAACTAACCACTTTCGCTGCACATACACACCCTACCCTTACGCCTCCACATACACAATACAATTAAATTATAGTATAATATGAATGTGGAATGCCAACTAGCTGCCATTCTTCCCGGCATGCTTCAATAGAATCTATCGGGCGTTGAACTAGCAACCTGTATCCAATGTTCCATCATGACAACGAAACCCAAATATTCATGCTAAAAAGAGATCTACATGTTACATCTTCGAGGTTCTGTCCACCCCGAAAGGGATTAAAGGACAATGCATGTAGGAAAATTACTTACAGGGCAGTATTGTATGAGGTAGTAATCAATGGGGTCGTCTTCATATTCAATGTGTTTCCACCTAAGCACTGTAGTGGTGTTAGGTGATTCTTCGTTATTTTCTTGTGACTCGGATTCTGTCTCCCATTCAGGCTGTTCTGGTGTTGTGCTATAAATTTTCAAATTCATTTATTTATTCATTGCACACACATTACATTTACACATAGACAGACAAATTGCACCAAAGGCCTAATTAAAATTAAATTCATCAACGCTTAGCTTCGCCAGATACGACTTTTTAGGCTTTTACTCCCTTAATTGACTTTCACAAAATCAGATTCCAAGTTGCACAATTGTTTTGGAATGTTCACAAAATCCTAGCAAATTTTCAAAGAGATTAACGGAGTGGCCTTTACACCACACGCACACACCAATTTATATGTTTTAAATCTCATATTAAAAATCAAATTGTTCGGTTATTTTTTGAACAATCCGACTGGGAAGCAGAAGAAAAGTGCAGTTCTTAACTTTGCCTCCACCTAGAATCAAACCCGGTCCTCTCGATAAGTGTGCAGATGGTTAACCATTTGCGCCAGGGTGGTCGTCAAACATTTTCTTACCTATTAAGTGTAGTATAAAGTTTAGGATCAGTGGCTTCTCCCGTCCCAGCTGCATTAATTGCGCCAAACTGGAAAATGTACTTCGTAGCAGGTTTCAAACCATCCACTTTGATCGTCGCATTAGCAGGCCATGCTTTAGTAAATTGTCCTTCACCGCGAAGGTATAGTCTGGCTACGTTATACACAGCTTTGAAACCGACTATTGGAGGACCATCTTTATTTTCTGGTAATGTTAAGTTGAAGGTTATGGACGTGGCAGTTGTATCTGCTACAGTAACCTGAAGAGAAATGAGTTTTATTAAAACCAGAGGTAGTTTTTATGGCCACCAAGAACCCACGTGTTGACCAGATAGTCAGTACTCAATGTGACAGGTGGTAAGACATGTCGCGATTTACAGGAACTAAATATTACCTATTCGGGGAACGGGTAGGTTTCCTCATGATGATCTTGCTCACTGTCATATTAGCTGCATTTCCCAAATGTATTTTTGTTACGAATATATATAGAAATTGATGAAGCTTCATTTCCATTACTACGTGCTCATGTGGGGTTGAACACTATTTACAAGCACTAACTATTACCTGTTCCACGAACAGGTACGTTTCCTCACGATGTTTTCGCTCACCGTAAAATTCGATGCATTTCGTAAAAAATCTACATAGAAATTCGTTTCCATTGGTACATGCTCAAGCGGGATTTGAACACAGTACTTACTGATACACAGGCAACTCCAAACAACTGAGCTACGTCGAATTACAACGTTGCATCAATGGTACAGTGAAAGAACGTTGAATTTACGACCAATTCCACTTACCTCAAAATCTGCTTTCGGGGGCTCAGCCTCTCGTACTAAAAACGTCTTCTTGGCTTCTCCAAAATCGTTCATAGCAATACATTCGTAAACCCCAAAATAAGTTTTGTTAATAGCGATCGTGAGGTAAGAGTTGAACTGGTCGTGTTGTATGGAAAACAGTAGCTTGTTTATGGACACTTGCTGCATCGTGTCTATGTCCTTTCCTTGGTACCTGGAAGCGATAAAAACAAAAAAAAAACTAAGATTTATTACTTCATAATTGCGGAGTGATGTTCCTTATTGACTGTATACCCTGGGTGTATTAATCTACTCTTTGCTGTATACCAACCTCTAACTGCGTGTTAACCAGGGGCCTAAGTCTACTAATGAGTTTTAGCACAATCGTAGTTCATTATTACATCAGTAATAGTGCGAAGTTGGTAGCGAATTAGCAAAAGTGACAAATTTCACCATTGATTTGATGTTGACAGCAAAAGAAAACTTGCTTTTCGTATTCCACGAACAACTTCATATTGATACCGAAGTGATGTTGTACGGATATTTTGCAAAGAGCATTGGTAGACTTGTCCCCAGATAGTCGGTACTTAATGGAACAGTTTGTTTTCCGATGTTTTCTTTGTAGTGTTTTTCACAAAAATCCCCAAATCTAAACTGTTGTTGCAGCCACACATGTAAAATTCTCGTATGTCTTACATACCTCCTAACATAATTAAAAAAGAAAATATCTGAAGGTTTTGAAATATATTGCAGCAAAAATTTGCGCATGAAACTTTCCTCATAACACCCATACCTCGTCAAACTCCCTAATATTTGTAGAAAAGAACACTCTATTAATTGGTCTGCACATTGATCAAAGCTTTTTTGATGTTCTGTTTTAATCATAGCTCCATGGACAAAAGAAGGCATTATCCCTTACGTTTGGCCACTGATTTTACTCTCAGACGCACGTTATATTGGTTGGGTGCTGTCGGAGGATCAGTGATGCTGCTTAGCTGCATCAAATACTGAGACAGCACCTTTTCACTGCATCAAGTGCCTACTTCTTATATGTACGACTTTTGTTGTTGTATCAAAGTGTGTATAAATAGTGTTATGTTAAAATGTGTATGTATAGCAGTGAATAAATGTTTTTCTTTCTTTCTTTCTTATATTACATCCTTACCTCCACAACACCGCAGCAGGTGGATCACTGTGATGTTCGCAGCTTAAAACCACTTCTTTTCCCTCGACTGTCCAAACCACTTCGTTTTCTACATCGAAGTATGGCTTGAACAAAACGTTTAGGAGTACTGACTCTGTTGTAAAACCGACTGGAAATAAAGTACCGTAGATATTACTAATAAAACCTCTAATCAGAGATCTCCAATTCATGCAATCACATGAAATGAGAATCTTTTTCTTCGATATAAGGATAATAAGTCATACGAAATAAAGTAAAACGAAATAAAGTTTTTGCATTTCGTAAAGAAATACCTGTAAGTATAATACAAATGACAAAAACGCATACATAATACTATATTAATTCAAGCTACGTACATTTACTTTTCAACGGGATAAGCAGACTTTCAATCGCTACCTTAAACGAAAAGTGACAAGCCAAGTGGCTAAACGTTAATAGAAATCAAAACCCTTTAGAATAATCACGTGACTTTACGAATACGTATTTGTTTTGTAATGGACTGATATTTTGTATCGATATCTTTGGTCTTGTTCACATCAATAATTTTTTCATGGATGCTTAGATTAGATGTTCTTAGACAAAGACAAACGCGTTCACGACCATTAACCCTTGCGGGATAGTCAGGTAGGTGTCCTTCTTCCCAATTGCAAAGGTAGTAATTCTATGGCCACCTTGAACCCATGTGTTGACCAGTCAGTACTCAATGTGACAGGTGGTAAGCCATGTCGCAATTACATGCACTAACTATTACCAGTTCGGGGAACAGGTAGGTTTCCTCACGATGTTTTCCTTCACCGTAGTATTCTTAATGGTATATTTATATGCAATAGTAAAAGGTATAGCTAAAAGAAGCACGGCTCTATGGTATAATATATCTTTGCCATTCTTACCTTCGTTAGAAGCATTGCAAATGTATGCTCCCTCGTGACTCTTTTTCACAGGAGTGAAGGATAGAACGAATATCGTCTGATCTTCTGTCCCGTTTCTGTAGGATGTCCACGTGACACTGAAATAATAAACGTATACACGTCCTTTATTGCCTTTCGGGGTGGACAGAACCTCGGAGATATAAGAACTCATAGCTCACTATTTAGGATCAATATTGGGGTAACGACGTTATAACAGAACACTGGAGATGGTGAGGTTGCTAGCCTATCGCCCAATAGATTACATTTACCCCTAGTCGGGAAGAACGACAGCCAGTTATCATTCCTTTTACGTCTCAGATTTACACTGTACTAAAATAATAATAATGTAAATATTTATCTTAATAGAATACTTAGTGGTTGTTTTTAAATGTTTCTTTAATACATACATTTCGTTCATCTAATGAAAGATAAAAATACCTAATGAATAATCGATTTAATGCATAAATGTATGTATGTGTACGAAGCTGCCTTCTTGTCTATAACCAGAAGTTTTGACAAACCATCTTCAAATATCCTTTTACCTGTGCCCCAATCAGCAACAAAAGATTAAATCTGATTCTGTTTCTTATTAACTGCATACTAGATATACTATGTCACTACGGCTGTTCTATTTCAAAACATAGCAAGTCCACTTTTTGTGAGAATCGGTGTTTTTGCTAATTTCAACTTGATTCACCTATATACACATGCTAAAGTCCTTAAAACACCTATTTTTCTACTACTTTTCCATAAAAAAATATCAAGTCGAGGTTTTTTGATAGAAATATTGTAACTTCTATATAAATTCTATTTCATAACATAGCAAGTCATTTTACTTGCTGTGTTTTCAAATTGAAATCCTGACATGCTATGTTATGAAATAGAATTTATATAGAAGTTACAAAATTTCTATCAAAAAACCTCTACTTGATATTTTTTTTATGGAAAAGTAGTAGAAAAATGGGTGTTTTAAGGACTTGTATGAGATCATGTAGATCATAACATAGTAATTCAACTTACGAAGTTTCGAAATTGAAAATTAAATGTGATTTCTTATAAACAAACCATATATTTTGCAGTAAGTCCTATAAAACAGAAACAATATATTATTCCTGAATTTATAGTATAGGGGATGAAAGTCAAGGATATTGCGCACCTTTTCATGTAAAAATCATTTCTCTAGCTATCATAGTTTTTGAAGGGATGGGTTCGCAAGTTGGCAACCTGTTTTTCTGCTCTCCTGTAAAATTTGTAAAAATGGACTTGCTATGTTTTGCTTTAGAACAGCCGACTATACACTCAGTAAACGCTTAATATATGTGCATATAAGCATACTTTTTATCCTCATCCAATCCGCCAATCATGGCGGTCATGTCGATGCGAGGTGGCGAACGCCCCCTGGCTTTGCAGACCACGAGCGCCGCCGCCCCCTCCACTGCCGTTACGTTGTTAAACTCCTCTATGGTTGGTGGGACTAGCACCTGAAATAATGTATATATAGTGTACAATAGTGTACATAACTAATACACATTTTCGAAATGTCTCGAATATTCGGCGTAGCTCAGTTGTTTGGGGCTTGACTCTGTACATAGGATACAAGGTTCAAATCCCGCTAGAGCATGATGTACCTATGGAACTCAAGTTTAATGAATTTCTATGTACATTTTCGTGCGTCGAATACTACGGTGAGGGGAAACATCGTGAGGAAACCTACCTGTTCCCCAGGTAATAGTTCGTGCTTGTAAATGGCGACATGGCTTACCACCTGTCACATTGAGTACTGACTATCTGGTCAACATGTGGGTTGGAGGTGGCCATAGAATTAATACCCTTGCAATTGCAGTGATGGACACCTGAACCTCTGACTACCCCGTAAGGTTTTGTCTATAACTAAGTACTGTTATAATCTTTAAACTTATTGGGATGTTCAGTATTTAGTTAGCATTATCTGGCTTACTACTTCCTTGGTTAGTTTTAGCCTTATAATATCCCACTAATATGTAGCATTAGGATCAGTGAATCAGTGCTATGCTGTGGTATATCAGGGTCGTGATGACACTAATTATATGGAATTCATTGGCAAAGACTTCGTACTTTGCTTTCTACTATAGGTTGGGAAAAATGGTACCTAGCTTTTTACGTACGTCCGAATTAGCACGAAACTTAGGCAATTAATTACACCAAATTTGCCCTTTATCTTCAACTCATCACGGGTGGTAGAAAAGAAAAATATGTTTTTTAGTGATTTATAAGCAATATATAAATATTTTGGTAGCTTTAGATGTGGTCAATACACTATAATTATGAACACTAAACCTACTATACTATAGTATTTTATTATCTGTGACTAAACAATATAAGTCAGAGAATCCCCACAAGGGGTAAGGTAAACATGATTATCTCACATCAATAGTAATATCCTTGAATGCTTCTCCCGCCAGGTTGGCAGCTCTGCATTGGTACGTCCCTCTATCGGTGGGCAGAATGTCGGTAAATGTGATGGCATTCACATTTTGAGTCCACGTCACGTTCGCTGGCGGTTGGGTTGGCATCTGAAATGGTAAATTAGATTACAGAAGTTAAGCAACGGTAGCGGTTTTCGGATGGGTGACCGGCTAGAGTTATCACGAATTTTCGTGACTGAAAATATCGACAGGATATTTGCACATTCCTTTTACAAGCAATAATTTATTTTTGGTTCATTGACGGTAAAACTATCAACTGACACTTTGGTCACAGATACAAGAATGTTGAGGTATCTTTGGGTAATGATTGTCGTGAAACTAGAACTAGACTAGAATCTTTAGATACAAACTATTGTTCCCAATCTTTTGACTTACTTGAAAGATAAAACTGATGTAAAGAGCATGTAAATATGTATTATTTACAACGTAGAAATAAATGCGCTCTGTTATAAGTATTCACCATTTTGTATCCCATACATGAAAGGAATATAACTGCTTTCTATCAGATGTCTTAAAATAAATGTGCCATCTAGCGGCCGCTACACAAACTAAGTAGAAAAAGTTACCCTCTAACCTGGTTAGTGATTTTTGTCCACGTATATTCTGGGTGCGGTGAGCCATGGGCCAAACATTCGATGGTCAGACTTCCGCCAATTAACACGTTAGCACTGGGAGAGGCTTTCAAGGAATCTATGAACGGGAGTGCGACCACCTGAAATATTACATAAGTTTTTTAACTAATGGTTAAGCAAACATAACAAAATAGTATGTAATGTTATATTGAATTGCATGTCTAGTAAGTGTTATATCTTTTGATGATTGTACTCATAAAATTGGTGTCTATATAATGGTAGGAAACAAACTGTGATTATGAAAGGACTGTTGTATTAGTGTCATAGTTCTATGATTTAACAAAAGATGGCATTGTTTTATTTTTTTTAAATCAAATGTTCAATTCCTTTTGAAACTTTATTAACACACATCATTTTGAGTTGGTGGACTACATTTAATCCCATCGTAATATTCGACGCATTTCTTAAATGCATTGTTATTACGAAAAACTTCTTAGAAATTCATTAAACTTAATTTACATTAGGAGAAGCTCAAGCGTGATTTGAACCCTGTACCCACTGATACAGAGTCAAGTCCCAAACAACTGAGCTAGGTCAAATTAGATGTCCTACATACTTCTGCTTTTATATCTCGGTCCGACTCTTCTCCAGTAAATAGTACTGTGGCGACACATTTGTATGTGCCAGCATCCGCCGCGTTAACCTTTCGTATCCTTAACCCTGTTTCTACTATTTCGTATTTGTCGTCATCTAAAATCTGTAAATAAATGATATTTCTCATAAACGCATATAATATAGAAGTAGTCATGTCCTTCAATTTCCTTTGTGGTGCATAAAAACTTTTTGGTGATAGAAAACATCGCGGGGAAGTTGTTTCTTTTTTTTAAGGAAACAAAACAGAAATGAACACAGAAGATAAATATAACAAGGACACATAACAAAATAAATGCGTTCATTTCCATAAATATGACTCACAAAGAACGAAAAATCATAATGTGAAAAAACTACATTGTAAATAATATTTGATAGATGATAAATACTTAAATACCAATTGTATAACTAATTGACAATTCGGAAATTTGACGTGTTTACCATCTTTCACGATGGATACTGATTACCAGATAAACACAGGGAATGACATTAGAATGCTCAGTCAATGATATACATTAAATCTCTGACTAACCCTAAAAGGTTTTACGGTCGTGAATTCATAAGTATGTGTAAATATTTTAGCAAAATTATAACCGTGATAAAATAAAATTGGCGATCGATAGTCTCTGGCAAAATACATGAATAAAACTATTACTTACAATAAAATAATAATAACCGTGTTATAATTTATTTTGGAACGTTGATGTCAGGTTGCTAGCTCATTGCTTATAGTATAATGCACTCTAATCTCTCCGTCGCCTATTACATGCCTTAAACGTTCACGTTGGGTGCTGTCTGTCTAGTGATACGGCGGGTGTCTAGTGATATTGACCATACCTAACATGCCTTCGAAATTTCGAAGATGGGCATTCAAGCCTCTAACTACCCCGCCATAATAAAAAAGGGAGTGTGTATACACAAGTCGTGAAGCGTATGTTTATGTTATGGTATACTTACTCTGACTGGTACGTTATCTTCCTTGTACCATGTGATGATTGTCCCATTTTCACCTCTCGCCTCACAGTGGATTATTGAATCTCTGTCTTTGATTATGTACTGAGTGTCATTAGTGTTTACGAAGTATAGAGGATCTGAAAATAACATAAATAGTCCTTTGAAAACCCCAAAAATCGAGTAGGATATTGATGAATTGTGTAGAATTGGCTTTTTAATCTACACTTTTATATACAGAGGAAATATTTGTTTCTTTGTAATGAATAGGGTCAAAAACTACTGGACTTAAAAAAACCAATCGAAAGATATTTTATCCACAAGTAACATGGGCTTAATTGTATTTTTTATATAAGTGATATAATAATAGCCCATCGCTTAATGGTTCCTTAGTTATTTCCTACATACCATGAAAAAAGGGAGCTAGTCGACTGCCACAAATGGTCGCGAAGATACAATCTTTTCTCTGTTCAACCGTGACAGAAATTTTCATGAACTTATATACAATCAGATTACATCTTTCTTAAGTCAAACCTTTATATTTTAAGATGTAAATTGATATTGTACTCTATCTTCGACTTAAATTAACTAGTGATGCACTAATACAGATAGACTAGTGACATCATGATGATTTGTCTTACCCAAGTAATACATACATTGAAGTGATACACATCTCCTAGGTCGCATTTAGCATTTGACCACAATCATAGAATATTGATGACAAACTTCCTAGACCATTTCTTAATAGAATCAAAAATACCCTGAGTCCCTTATTCACCTCCCAAGAAGAACCAAATAAGTTCAAACCAACTCAACGCTAATCGTGAGGTCCCGGGGTTGATTCCCGGAGCAGGCAGAGTTAAGAACTATGATTTTCTTCTGCTTTCCAGTCTGGTTGTTGATTATATACTCTATTTATGTCATTATGTAAAATAAGTGTATATTTGTTAAATATACGTTTTATTAACCCTTAACATAAGTCTTAAATGAACTGACCAAGGGGCTAGTTCAATTGGTATAATAGTGTTCTAAATATTATATTATTAATAAGTACAATAACAGTACTCATAGTTGTAAGACAACCAGTGCCACTCAATATATTTCGACGTTCAATTAATTTACTATTATTGTGCTTATATTGAATAAACTTGTTTTGACTTTGAATAAATCCTTACCATAAACTTCAAGGAAGTAGTTAATCTGGTATTCCTGATGGTTATGCTCCGTTTTGCAAGAGTAAGTGCCTGCCGCCGCCTTGGTGACATATGGAATGTAAAGGCTGACACTCCTGTTCTCCTTTTCGATAAACACCAGTGATTCTGTACCTGGTCTGTGGGTCAAGGGAAGATTAGGTTTACATACATACATTATACGTTCATGTCCATTCCCTTTCGAGGTGGACAGAACGATAAACGACATATTCTCGTAGGTCAGTATTAGCAAAAATATTGGTTATGGTTAATAACTAAACGGGACTTATCGCGTAAGTTTTTATATAATAATGTTACCTTTATTATTAACCCGACGTTTCGGCTACGTTGCATTCTTGGTCACAGGCAGACTGAGAGGTAACTTTATTATATAAAAACTTACGCGATAAGTCCCGTTTAGTTATTTATCATGAGTATAAATCGCAAATCTCTTAAAACTATATTGAGGTTCGTTATAATATTGAAGATAGGTTGCTAGCCCAATAGATTCCAATGCCCCCCAGTTTCTTAGTCGGTTTTGATGCCATACTGGGAAAAACGGGATTTAGTTAGCATTCATTTATTTCCAACTAGTACGGGATAATTATTATCTTAAGTACATATGTATGCATTCCGTTTCAATCTTACAACACGTCTCATACAGTCTTTGTAAATGTTTTTATTTTAAGTATGATGTAAAGTTTACATTGTAAACTATAAAGAAAGAGCGAACGTTACCGTAACATAAGCCTAAACACATCACGACTCATTCCCTTTAGAGGGGTAGGTAGAGATCATGAATCCCTATCTGGCCCGATCCTGACTTACCACTTTCACTGCATTGACACTCATTTGTTTTAACATCCAAATTACAGTTTTGCATATTAACCCTAATGCTTATAACAATCAATGCTCATTCATGTTTGTTTAAGTATTAAATAAGGACAAATATTTTACCTTTGTACATCAATATCCTGACCGTCCGGCCCAATCCACCTTAAGGAGTCCACGCTGTCTGCAGCCTGGGTGCAGTGGCAGGCGTGGTAGAAGGAGCTCCCTGAGGTGATGGTTATGAACTGATCCCGGCTGTATGTGAAGCAACTAAAGCATTCTGGAACAACACTTTGGTATTGTGTTACCTGTATTTTGTATTAATAAATAAAATTCACTTTGTTCACAAAGATATAAGATCAACGATGATAGAAACAAAACAACAATTTGTTGGATAAAAAGCCGTGTACTAGCCCTGGGCCCCTAAGAATGGGATCAGTTATTTGCAAGCAGAAAGGGTAGCCCAATCTGCCAGCACTGATGTTATGATAAAACTCCGACAAAAAAAAATATAAGGTTACTTTTTAGCATGAATATTGGGGTTGTGATGTTATATAGAGCATTGTAATTTACATAAAATCTATTGACCCCTAGTCTCTTAATCATCTCCTACAATACTCCGAGTAAAACAGTAGCTAGCTAGCATTCGTTTAAGCCTCACACTAGGCGACTGTTAAAATAAAAATTCATATTAATAAAATTATTTTAATCCGAATGCTCAACATCATCATCTTTTCACATTTGTTGTTTTATTACTAATACTTGAAATTTTATTTCTTAACCCCAGACACCTTTGCTACATTATATTTATTTATAAACATACATTTTCTATTCCGACCCTAACATTCTAAGGGGATTTAAACATTGACCCAAGCAATGAAAGGGTCCGATGGGCTTAACCAAACTAGCCACCGGTGCATTTGGTAAGCCACGGACTCTAATCAATCAGGCAGGATTCAAGGGATTTGGTAGTCATTCTGAAAGGAGGTTTTGACAACTAAACTAGACTTATTTATTTATTTAATTTGGATCAACGAAAGTAGACTTATTTAAAGTATGTGGTAATGGGGTTTATTATTTTTTATTTGGTAAAATTATTTAATATATCTGTATTATTTAACTAAAACGTTAAACGTATATTCTTCATAATCGTTAACCCTTGCCGGGAAGTCAGAGGTTCAAATGTCCATCCGCGATACATATACAACCATATCGAACTCACGTATCACCAACGTGAAACGTAGCATTCCATGTATTCGTGTAAGGGAGCTAAGTATAGCTTATTCCGAAGAATAGGCAGTTTTCCTAACCTATGTTTTTCCTCACAATTCCTTGTGAAAATTTTAATAGAATTAATTTACAATATTCGAGTCTACATACTGTTCCGGCGTGGAATCAATTTATTTAATGTGTATTAATAACAATTCACAATTAATGTATATTTAATACGTGCTGAGTTAGACCAATTGATATACAGGAAACTAGATAATAAACCACAGTGACCTTAATAAGTACTTGAATCTACATAAATCTCGCGATATGTGGAACTTAAAATGGCTTAATACGTTCAAATGCCGCCATAAAACACAACATGTGTGCTTTATTGCGCCTTTAATGTAGTCAGGAATTGGAGTAAAGGATAGTACTTCAGAACAACACACTGATATAATGTATGTCTATATATACATCGACCCATATATACATTTACGTCCTTTCACCTCTTTCGGGGTGGACAAAAGCTCAGAGAGTTGATAATGTCCTAGGTAGTTTTTTTACATGAATATAGAGGTTGTGGTATTAGATACACATTGCTAGCCTATCGTTCAATAGATTCCATATACTTACGGTCTTAAGAGACCATCCGCCTACTTGCTAGATATAACGGCAGGAAGTAAACATTGTTTTTAAGTTTTAAGCTAGTAGACCCGCTATCCCTACATAAAAAACCATAATACTCGTATATTCGTACAAGTAGATCCATTTACAAATAATAATGATCGTTACGTTCCTTACTTCTAGAGCATATTGTTTGACCTAATTCACTGTCATGTCATTTATTACCTCATATTTTTAAGTTTGGAATGATATCCCGAAAGTAAGTAGAAATGTATTCATAATTTTCACTTTACCTTATGACATTATGGATTTGAAGCGATTATGCAAAACTTATAAGAATAATTTTATTCTAGTAAACTAAAACTATGTTATAATAGAAACCCTTCTGGGAATCAAATCTCAAAGACAAAGAAACTTTATTTGTGTCACATGCGAAAATAGGATGCACAATTCTTATAATTAGTTTTAGCATGGTTAGCCTCTTCTGGCATATAAATAGCTAAATTTAGTATTTTAATTAAAACTAACATAACTTAGGGCCTTATGTTATATGTTATGTTAAAACTATGCCAAAATAATGCATTTTATTCATTTTCGATACCATGTTTTCTTATAGTTTCAGACTTTCCCATACTGACCGTTTTGAATGCGCCATCCTGTATAACATAGCCTCACATTTAGTGTCAAAGAAAATTATTTATAAAGTCTAGATCTTCCGCTTATACATATGCATGAATGTACTACGATATAATGAAAACCTTAACAATGTACAAATATTATCCAAAAATAACTTATAACATATTTATGATACTTATCTAAGCAGGTCCATCTTTTGACCAATTTAATTTATTAATCTTAAATAGTCATTAATAAAACTCGTATACAAAAAACTAAAGAATTAGAACTAGAATTAAAATGACACAGAGTTAACCAATAAAAACTGTTCAGTGTCGCCGGCGTAGTCTAGACAATAGTTTCGATTCAAGGATATGAGAATTTTGATGAATGCTACAACTAGTTAGTACTTAGAATTACCAACTCAATGGCTACAATTAATTGCTCACGCTATATCTACATATAATACTGTTTTCATAATAACCGTTGGAGAATGTCTTCCGAACGAACAACTCTGATATGCTATTAAAAGAACTGATTGAGCCATAACAGGATGCTGACTGTCATTTATTATGTTTATGGAGGTTTCACTCAGTTTCTTTTGCAAGTACTATTTTTTTATCAGTACCTTTACCATTCAAGGTGGAAATAACCTCGAAACTATAATATTTCCTTGGACAAGTTTTGCAAATTTATCGAATTAATATGCATCATAGGTGAAACGATTGCTAGTTGTTATTAATTTAAGTCTGTGTTCGTTATACATGCTGGGAAGAATTACAGCCAGCAATCTATTGACGATTATCACGGAAATATACGGGTTACATAATATATAAAATATGTGGTTAGTACATTCTCTAGATTAAAAATAGCCAGGCCTAAAAATTATATTAGATCACGTTCGTTGCAGGTTTGAGTATATTCTTTTACTTTGTGATTAGACCTTTTTATCACATTTGCTTTCTGTGTTTAATTCTATAAAATTTCAGTGCAATTATAGTTAGATACTATAATTATAATTTAACAATGAACTACAATAGTGAATTCAAAAGTACTTATTCAGCAATTCAGTGTTACTCATTGCCTAAAATGTACTGATTATAAAAATAATAAATTCAATTACCTACATACGCGAAATGCTAGGAAACGTAAACATGAAGTTTCCATCATTAAATAAAAACATAGCACTTGTGTTCCAATCTGATTTGCGATACGTACGTGCTATCCTATATTTGCAATTTATTTTGTTCTCGTTAGCTTGGAGTATCTGCAACGATTTACTGTTATTTCTCCCAAGTGTAAATGGTACAGGGGAAAATGTAAAACGAATTGCTAGGGTGAGGGTAACTGGTAAAAAGGTGTGCTCTACCGATTTTATTGAATAAGAACAAATATACTTACTTAAGTAATGAACCTTTAAAGAAAGTGGTCTGTCAGGATTGGGACAAATGGGGATCCGTGATCTCTGCCTACGCCTCTACAGGGAATCAGGCGTGATGTTTATGTAGGTATGTGTGTAATGAACCTTTCGTGCTTTGTAAATAATAAAAGCATATCTACCTATCTATATTACCACTCAGAAAGCGATAGTTAGGTTCTGTAAACCCTGCGGTTAAAGGTCGTGAATGTATATGTAAATGTACGTATGTATATGAACTAGCCTATCTATTTGAACTATTCTAATAAAAGTGATTTAACTTTACGACTTAGTTAAAGAAAAACATAAACTATACAGTAACTACTGTTATTTTATTGTTTGCGTGGAGAACAATAAATTATAAGTACGTAGGTAGGCGCGCAAAATAGAGATTAAGCAAGTAGTGTTGTTTTATTTCAGAGAAAATCTTTCTTCATATTAACCCTCTCGTTCTGTCTTCTATGATTGTCAACAAAACAGCTCAATACAAATATTAAGATTTCGGCAGAATATTTAGTCAATTCTGATCCCATACTGGCTAAATATGTTCACTTAGGATTCTCAACTGGAACAAACCGAAGAGAAGAATTGAAGCTTCGACTTCGTTTTTCTTCGGTTGTAGTGGCTGGCGGCGTTGTTGTAACCATGGCGACGGATTAACAAGAAGTTCAAACGCCGTGGCTTCAGAAATGGTTTGGGTTGATATGGATAATTTGTAGTAAGTATTTGAGAGAAACTGCATGCATTATTTTCACTACCAACGGAATCTTCGGCTTTTTATCATTGTTTATGTTGGAATGTCATTTGTACTGACAGTTTTAGAACGGCCCCATTTTTACATCCGTTAAATCTTTTTCAATACTATTGCATTGTTCAGTTTGAATGTTTCCTTCGATAATATCGGTAATACCTTTCCAAATAACGTTTTAAAGTAAAAAATAACATATGCATTGACATCCTTTAATCATGGTGAACAGAATCTCGGAGATTTAGTGTCTCCTAGGTCACAATTTAGAATAAATATTGGGATTTTCATGTCATATGGAATATTGGTCCCAGATTGCTAGCCTATCGCCTAATTAATCAATTTACTCCTAGCCCCTTGTACGAAATTCCGGGTAGAACGGCAGCTAGTTAGCATTCTTTTCACGTGGCAGCTAGCACGGGATAAAATAAAAATACACAAATAGTCAGTTTCTATAATATAAAGAACATAAGAGCGCCCATACTAGATGTAACAGTTGAATTATTGTACTTGTATGTATACGCAATAAATGTATGCTTTAATAAAAATATATAACTCTACAGTAATAGGGTTCGACTGAACCTTGAAAGTGTGTCATGTGAGAGACATCCTTTTCCGCTATCGTACGTAGCCTTTACGTATAAATAAAATGCGTAATTTGTGTATTAATTCACAATACTGTAAATATAAAATAATTACTCATATCTTCGCAAGGTTAACTACGAGAATTAAGAACCTTTACCGAGTTTATATATCACATTAGCCCTTATGATAATGTTCAACACTATTCGATCATGGTTTATAACTAGTCCTTGTATTCAGTACCACTATATACGTTATATTAATAGCAGTTACATCAAACTAGGCATTGATTACCAAAATTCGAGAAGAGCGGCCTTGCATTTAGATTGAGCGTTTGTTTATTCATGACACCATTAGGCCAGTACATGAATTAGAGTAAAATTCTCATGTGGCCTTAATTATTTCGCACTTGGTTAGGCGGCATTCAGCGGACACGTTTGTTTTAGAATGGGACTGCATGACAGTATTTCCGCCGTGCTAACTACAATGTTTATGCGAATTTTAACTAAAACTGTGTACTGAATACGGTGATATTAAACGGGGAATGTGTGTTATTATTTCATCCTTGTGAGCGGTAGTTACGAATGGAATACGTGTGGGAAATGTATAATTATTCTCATTTAAATGTTTGTAACAGGTATTGAAAATTTCTAATAAGTTAAGTTAACAAACAGTAAGTTCAACGTCCTTTACGTTTTTTTTTACGTTTCTTACGGTTTCTGCATTTCTTTTTTATAAGTTTGCTATGTTCTTTTAGCATATGTGGGTAAAAAGTGAACCAATTTACCTTTAACTATAATACAATTTTCACACAAATTAGTTTATAAACTCCGTAACAAACATCAACTTTTTACCTATAACTTTGTGTTATATCTGTTATTACACTCTACCTAGGCCTTGCTTATTATTTCTTTGACATTTTATTAAGCTTGTTTATTTCATCTTATTAGAGGTCCGAGGAACAAAACCCTTAAACATATTTATAGGCACAAATCTGTCTGATTGTTCCAAAATTCAAAAGAGCGCTCTATACGAGACAAAGACGTTGAAAATTAACAATAAATTTCTTATACAATTCATAAGCGTCCAATTCAGTGCGGGCCGGGTTCATAATAGGCCTTCAACCGCTTCTGGAGGTAAACAAAATGTTTTTTATAGCCCCATCTGTCGTTAAAGAGATGTGCCTATTAAATTTTAATGATGCATCGGCGCTAAAGAGTGATCTAATTATAATATTCACTAGAAGCTGGCTTTTAAAAATCGTGATTCGCTTAGTCACACATTGTTGATTACAACAAGATGTTGATGTTTTCTAGAAACTAGTTTTTTACACTTATAGCTTTTGTAAACTGGACAAAACAAACACCATGGACGTAGGGTAGTTAGAAGTTCCCGTGGCCATTGTATCGCCTCAATTGCTCCACTACTGTAGTTGTTGACAAGGTATGGTTCCTCGCAACAATGTTTTATTTTATCACCACAGTACAAGATGAACTATTACTAATTATATGATGACTAATTATATGTACTTATTTTGATGGTTTACTTTACAATATCCAGTATCAAATTCCTTGTTTCAAGTTATTGTACAGTTTGTTTAATTCAGAATATTAATCCTGTTAGTAAAACATTTTATATTCTAAAGACGCGATTATACGGTGCATCTTTTTTGACTTCAACATGTGATAACAATCGTTCAAATAGAGCAACCACAATCTTTAGTACCTATCTATATCTAAGTGGAAATAATTGGAAGTAACTGTCTTTGACACTGACAAATGTATTCAGTTATTTCTTCATGAATTGGGATCAAAATCCATTATGATAGTTATGTTAATTTTTATTTACATACGAGACCACTTTATCTGATTGCGCATTTTGGATGAAAAGTATCTTACATTATTCATTACTGTAAAACTTGTCCTTGAATTTTATTCCCCGTGCTAGCTGGGACGTAAATAGAATGCAAACTAGCTGCCGTTCTTGTTGGCATATCGTAAGGGACGACTAAGAGACTGGGACAATAATCTGTACCGTGACAGTATAGTTATCTATTAGAAATAACTACTCGATATGCCAAGAATGGTTCTAAAATATTTTATTCCATGTAAGTGGATGAACAGTAACAAATAAATATGATTCTGCATCACGTGAAGGTTGGATGTTTTTTAAATTATGATATAAACGAATTAATAACGTCCGAGAAACAATATTTGGATCTTTCAGCAAAACTGATGAAAATTCGTGATAACGTTGTTATATAATATTGGATACAGATTAGTAGCCCATCACCCAAAAGATTCCATCTACCCCTAGTTTCTAAGTCGCCTCTTACGACATGCCAAAAAGTACAGCTAGTTAGCATTCTCTCTACATTCCAGACTAGCACGGGACAGTCTAATAATAAATTGAATCAAAATGCTTTAGTTATGTCATTCTCATCACTAGTTCATGTCTCCTTTAAATTCCACGGTTGCCCAACTGAGTGTAACAATTGTTCCAACATCTCAAGCTAATTTAAAAGTCTTTCTGATCCAATTGAAGTGAATGTAGCGTGTGCCGAGTACATTGCCGCGATTGAGCACTCGCTCCAACTAATAACAATTGAGGATGGAACAATGGGACGTACTCCGAATTGAATGTTTCGGACAGTATGCTCATTAGTTACATGGATATCTTGGTTTGTTTGGATGGGATTATAAAGTATTTGATTTTCGAATTATATATTTAGGGTAGCTACCTAGTTTAGCTATTGTGTATAGATAGGTGAATGTTTTTTATATCAAACTAAATTTATCATACCTCTCGTTCAACAAACAGTGGTGTTGCACACTTAATTTATTAATTATATATTCATTAACATCACAGCTATCTTCCTGCATTGTAGTAGGCGGAGATCATGGATTTTTCTCAGACATATCACCTTCTTATACACACTCAGTGGTTATTGGTAAATCATTGAATATAGGTAACTTTTACTCTATTATTATAACCTATAAACAAAACTATAACTTTTTACACTAAACAAACAGCCGTACCTACTCTTAGATACACAGAATACCTTTAATTGACCATACACAATAGTTATGACACCAATACAGCGGGATTAATTGTTGAAATGGGGCAGTGACGCATTGCTTAACTCGCCTAATGAGTAACGCGCCAGTAAATACTGTGTTGTCGTGGACGCCATTTGATATCATTGATTACTCTATTTCATTCCTGTTTATTGTCGACCATTGTATGGATTCCTGACAATTGTTTTGTAGATAGGTTAGTGTTGTGTGTTGTTATGTCCTGTATGTTATTTCATTCATTTAGGCTGTCTAAGGTTCCTTCGGGTGATAGGTTGACTATTGTCAATATGATGGTTGATTTACGAATTTAACTAAAGTTAACTCAACAATTGGGTGAACAAATGTTATGATAAAAAATAAAATTGATTCCTGTTTTGATTTGAGTATGTTAAAATATATGAGTATAATTAAACATAGTAAATTATCTAAAATATTGTATATAGTAGTATATTAGTATACAAAATATCTAGATTAAACACAAGAAATTTGTTTTCGCATCTTTAATTCCCTAAGCTCCGTATATATGCAAAATAAAAGTTGAATTATAATTATATTTGCTAGTAAAACCTAGGATTATGATAATATCATAATATAACGCATTTAATAATCTTAGCTGCGAGATGTTAAAAACGAACTAATTGAAAAACTAAAACTGGCGAATATAAGTTCATTATAATATTTTATAGCTGCGGATTGTTACTAATCTGGTTATTATTGCTATAATTATTTGATTGAATCCAAAGGTGAGGTGATAAAGTAGGTGTATAATCTACATCTATAGCGAAAAATGCTTTAATCGGAATTTTAATCTGTGTACGAATATTATTAAAATTTAACTGTATTCTGCGTAAAGTATTGATTCTTTATAAGGGAAAAAATAACTTTTTTTTTATAATCACAGAAACACGTCATCCCATGAATCAAAAGGTATGCCAGGTGATTTTTGTGGAAATTGTTCGAAGAAACGATTCATTGCCTCTGCCTAACCTGATGGGATATACGGGCATAAATATTCTGTACATATGTATGAACTAGGTTAGGTATCTAGGAATACTAGGTTTGTAGAAAGCCTTATAGTTATAGTATCTAGGCTGGTACGAGTATTTAGCGTATACTATGAGGTTTTCATCACACCTTAGAAATTTCGGAGATAAGTATTCAATCGTCCGACTACCCCGCCACAATAAAAAAGGGAATATGTATACACAAGTCGTGAAACGTTTTCTTCTTAATACTCCCTTATTTCTTAGATCTATGAAATACTATGATCAAGTGGAAAGAGTAGTTTTAATTCATAGTATCACTAGTACCGTAAACAATGCTTATAATTAACTTGTAACTGTCATTATCAAGAAACAAGGCATCAATTGCATAATTTACTCTTCCGTCGATTTTCTATTGAATTGTGTTTTATTCTTTAGAAACGAATAGTATATAAGTATGAGTTATCTTTAATTAGTATCGAAATAAACGTGCGAAATTCAATTACCAAGAAATATGGTTACAATTTACATGTTTATTGCCTTCCTATGCTTTTAGTTTGCTACAAAACAGCTTCATGGTAGCCATTGGTAAATCTTAATATAAATTGTTCAGAAATATACGAAACCACAGTCACGATTCCGAGCTACAATATTTATAACAAAAGCTAGCACGTGCCTCGACTACTCCATAAGAATTCTATTTAAATTGTATTTATTGCACTAATAACAATGACTGACGTGCTGTGTATTACAAAATAAAATAAAAATGGTTATGGCTTAAGACGGGTATTTATGGGGGAGGTATTGTATAATGCACTTTACGGAAAATGAATGTAAATTAATACCTTGTGATAAATATTCGGAAACTGTAAGTTCCGGGCTGAATGAGATATTATATTATTCGGAAAAAAGACAGCATCTGTACATGAAAACCCCTAAAGACCACATGTTACTATGAAACTGTACTCGTGGACATATTGGTATCTATTCGTAAGTAATAATTAACGTAATGTATATGTTGATACGTTTATTGACGTCGATCTCTGATTCTTCTAACAGATGATAAAATTGATTGAGATACTTGATTAAAATATCAATATGACTGTTACAAGCATGTCTGTACCGTACACACACAATGTGATATTATGTTGAATGTCGTTGTTTATGAAATAACTTATACCTAGTTTATTTAAGTTAGTGACCTGTCCTTAAATGAAATCATCACGTTTTAAAAATTCTCTACATGAATAGCTACTTCATTTGATTGAATGAGTCGAGTTTATGTCATAAATTAATCATGTAATGTTATTATAAGATATTTTTTATTTAATACGGACAGTGTGAAGACGTTGTTTTTATAAATAATTTATAGTTACTCTTACACATAATATGCATTTTCATTAAAATTAGTTAAGATAAAAAAAAAAGCTTACAAATATTCGTGTTTATTAATCCTGAAAGAGTACGAGTAGAAGCTCTTTCTAGTAAATTAGCTACCAACTTTTTTATTTAACATTAGTGTCGATTATTTCAGATAAAGATTAAGCATTGTCGCCTTACTACCCAAGTGCAGATATGTAAGTGAGGTATAATAATGTGCTCGTTGATATAAATCTTATGAAACTAAATATTAAAAATAACACAAGTAATTCATATTAAGTCTATACAAAACGTACCAGTTTTTTATCACACAGAAGTCCTACTTTCTAAAAGTATCCCAAAACAATAAAAGTTTGTACTCTCAACTAAAAACTAATTAAATAAAAAAAAACAAATACAAACGCATCTCACCTTTGGCAACGCAGAACAAAATCAAAACAAAAGCAAACGAGGTATGCCGCAGAACCATTGTAGCACATTCAAAAGGTCATGGATTCACTACAACAAACATTCAACACTCAAATGTTCTAGAATAAACGTTACAGTCTAGTTACATTTTGTTCACCCAAACTTCGATCGAAAGCAAACCGTGAAAATGGCGGGATATGTCAACTGTCAAACTCGCACGTTTTTCAATGTCAGGACATCAGGAAGGCAATGGAAACGACTCTCTCATGCCACGTCCACTGCATTTATGTTCGAGCGACACACTGAGTGCCATGGAAATGGGACGAATATTGTAAACATCACATTTATTTTTAGAGACTATATTTCGGCCCGTCACAACCTAAGCGGCATTAGTATTTCAGTGCGTGAAAAACGTTACGAAATCGTTATGCAGCCTGTAAACTGGATTCATTGAGATTGTTCTGCTGATTGCTTTTGTACGGTGATCGCTGTACACTTTGCACGCAAATCACTGGTAAATTTTATTATTTGCAATTATTTTCAATACAATTTAAGAAGTTTTAAAAAGCATGGTATAGTAGTGAAAAACTCTTTGCCCTATGATTTTTTATGTGATCTATTGTTGTATAGCTGTTGTTGCAACGCTTTCTTCATTCTAAGTTATAAGACCTATGGATAAAATGCTGTTTTTCTTTCGAAGGATTGGCAAACATCATGCCTTTTTGCTATAGTTTTTATATCATATATTTAATATAGGGTCAACTTTGAAATTGAACTTATCTTTGGAATATGTTGTTCCATAAAACGATGTAAAATGAAAATGTATTCAATTTAATAATGCGAGTGAGCGGGCCGTAAATTTTAATGTTGTAAATATTTACATCTCTTTAATGATGATTAAGATGTAGGATGTTAATGTTTAATGGCATTCACTTTGAATGAAGAGTAGGTTATTTTCTTGTCTATAGGTCAGTTTTCAATAAAGTATAAATTATAGAGTTTCGTTCGTCATTACGAATTCTGCTATTATTAATATACTTACATATGTATATTTATATTTTCAATCACTAGATAGGTAATATAGCTTTTACTTACATATTTGAGGATTTCTTTCATAAAACATAATAATTAACTCAACCTTCTGAAAATTACAACAACTTGTTTGAATTTCACTAGCCTTTCATATGAATTTCTCAGCTCCGCATAAAACAAGAGATCTGTCCTCTCCCATATTCCTATTGGTCTGTGTTTATTTGCGTTACAAATATAGTCACCAAATGCCTAAGACTACCATCTGTGAACAGAGAATTTACTTTTGCTTGTTTTTTTAAAGCAGTCGATGAACTTAGCTCTTGGATAACGTTACAAAATGTGCCTATTTATATCTTCTTATTGCTCTAATGTACGTATAATTGGCGGATTCACTCTCAATTAATTTAAATTTCTTTTCATTTGCAAAAGCACATACATATTGACTAATTGTCTTACTATTTATTTCGGATGTGACCAAGCCACGGAGATACATCTTCTAGGTTGCACTTAGCCTAGGTTATCTTTATCGTTAATTTCTATCGCAGATGTGATTAAAGCTGACTTGAATTGATGGTGCAAGAAGCCCATTGCCCAATAGTTTTCACACATACAGTATTTTAATTACTTCCTACTATATTTCGGGAAGAAAACAACGGGTTAAATTTTTATCTATTCCCAGGTTAGCACGAAATGAATAAAGTACCTTCAATTTAGCCCTTTCGCCGCATTAATCCAGAAGTGTTTCTTAACGGGATTGTCTAAAGGGGTGGTGTTCTTTTTAATTAATTAATAGCTGCTTTTTACCAACAATGACGCAGCATGGTTCCACTTTATTTTGATCAGCTGGAGATTTTATAAGTGTTCAAGTTATGAGATGAAATTACGTTGTAAGATCAAGTTGAGTGCTTGAACGTACTTGCATAAAAATACAGTACAGCATGTCTTTTATCTCTAGAGGTTAAACAGAATCAACACGTTGGAATGATAGATAGTTAATATGAACTTAGTAGTGAAGTAATACGTTTCAGTAGTTGTTGATCTAAAATCTATAATCGGTTAACAACGGGCTTCAGTTATAGCTATGTCATATAGTTAAAGCTATGCCTATTGTGACAATTGTTATGTTACAGTGTTTAATATCCACATGGACATACGCAGGAAGAGCAGAAGTGAATATCTTTATCTTACAGAATAGTCGTTTGTGAATATGGTTTATTTTGTCAGTAAAAACTTAATATATGGTCCTTTAAGCCCAAAACATCATAACACTATATATAACCTATGTGTAAAACACAGAAAACCTAACAAAATTCCACAAATTTTACCTAAGCTGCATTATTTTTAGCGAAACCACCAGCACTCCCGGCGTTTACTTAAAAGCAGAGAAACTAAAACAAAAAGCAGAATTCATACCAGCCATTATTAAGAGGGGAAATTTCCCGTTGCAAAACCCACAAAAAGCGTTGTTCTGAATCTTCGCCTAATCCGGGATTTATTAGTGCCCGCCGTGGGCATACGAAATGACGTGAAAGGCTTCCTGAAATCCCACATTATGAGGCAACCAGTTTAGCCTGGTATCCCTATATATTTACGTTATTCTTGCAGTTTATTCGGATTTCATGCTCTCCGAGTATTTATGCAAGGAAAATATTTTCAAGTCTTGCAAACTCAATTTTCTTAGCCTGAGGATAGCGAGTGTGCAAAAAAAACACTAACGAATACTGTACGGTCATATTCTTCCATCATAACTAAACCAAGTTTTTTAATCGAAATGTCCTTGCATTTTCATTTACCTTTACATTGGAGTTAGTGCTCATTACAGTTTGTGTTTTACCCGGTAATATACACTGCAACGATATCTATATTTAAAAATTCTTTTCTGAATTAAAACATAAACTAACATAACATAAAACTTTTAATAGTTAATAGTTTTTTTTGTCATTTATTATCACTCATTAGCTTTTTACTCACTTATGAGCATTAACGAACTTACAATATTATCTTTCTTTGAATGTACAATAACTTATGGTAATGTAAGATAAATGTTTAGTATACTGATAGACAGCTGGTTAAATTAATCCAGTGCTAGACAATAAACAGACAGAGAGTGTGAACAATAGCAATTATAGGGTGATATTATATTTCATATAATAAAAGAGACCGGAATCACGAGCCTATTAATTTTCCTTCGTCATCATAGTGAATTAATTGTTACATTTTAAACAAATAAATGGCCTTTTATTTAACTTCGATGGATATCCTGTGAATAATTGAATGGTTGCTTTCACATTATCCGACTTTTATCACTTGGTTGGGATTTAAAAACCGTTTTGGTGTGTATATGCTTCAGTTATTATAACAGTTTGACAATCTTATGCCTACTGTATTTTGTCATTGGAACTTTTCTTATTATCAGCGTAATTAAGTATAAGAAGATACTATCCAATCGCTCTTAACTATTCTGCTCAACCAATTAGACGGGTATATAATGACGCAAAAAATATATACTATTAGTAGTAGTAGGAAACCTATGTTTGAAATAGACAATAATATTTACAACTAGCCGTTGTGATTCCAATATGGAAGCCTAAAGAACAACGACTATTAATTTGTACTATGTTCCAACATATATCTATTTAAGATGTAAAATTATATGTCGTTTCAAAGTTTTCTTTGAAAAGGAAGGAAAGATTTCTCAATGGATGCTGCAACAGGATAAAATATAGGTAGAGTTTCATATTTCAGCGGTGATATATTTTAAGCGCATTTTGCCTTGAGGCAAGGATTATAGCCGTTTCGTTTCCCAAACAAATTGATATTTTACGGCTCACTTTAGAGAAGGATTGAATTGCCTCGTGCTTCATTTTATTGTTTTGTTTCAGAGACTGTACTGTGTATGTAGGATATTATCCTACTGCTATATAATAGCGTTATAAACTTGGTCTAATGTAGAGAGGAAACAATAGATTTAAATGAGTAACAATTGTTCAGAAACACCATAAGCTTCTAGTCTATTGTATATAATGAAAAATACATTTACGAAATGCGACAAATAAGAGGTGAGGGAAAACAGGTAATAGTTAGTGCTTGTTAATGGCGACATGGCTTATCACCTGTCACATTGAGTAGTGACTATCTGGACATCGAGGTGGCCATAGAATTACTACCTTCACAATTTCGGAGATGGAAATCTGAACCTCTGACTACCCCGCAAGGGTTAATGGCGTTTTTGTCAATTCTACATAATAAAATTTTGAGTGCCGAAAGGTACATTACTAGACGTTTGGTTGGGTATCAAGCCTAAACCCTTGGCTCCTAAATAATCCGAGACAATTTAAACGGTCAGCAGTACTTAACATATTTAGGTCTCTACTTAAGTCCTTCTATATTTAGTGTAATAGTTAAATATATTGCTGGAAAAATATAATCGTTGCCTCTTTAAACTACTACTTTTATTACAATTGCTGTTATTCCCCACATCGGTGATATTTGCCTATATCTGTAACACAGGAGCAAAAGTTTCATAATTGTTATAACAAATTAGTTTAAGTCGTGTACCAATCAAATAAGAGTAAGAACGTTTCAGTGTATTTTCAATTGATATAAAAGTACAGTAGGTACATATTGTTACCGTAATCTTATTGTGGGAATAGGGGAATAATGACGTGAAAGGATTCTTTGTAAACCGCGAAGGAAAACCACTTCACAATACTTGCAATAGGTTTCTTTCAAACCATGGTTTGAGTGGAGTTTTCATGTTAGTCAGCAAGCAATGGTAGTGAGTACATTGTTTCCTACAAATATTTAATATAGTTTATTAGTATCAAAATTATATGTTACTTAAACATATTATGTTATACTATAGTTGTAGTTGTGTTAATGTTTTGGTATAAGTACTTAATTATAAGTGAGATTCAAGACCGTTACGATACCTTGGAAACGGCTAATTACCTGTCACGTTAGTTGCTGACCATTTGGGTAACGTAAGAGGCGCCCATTGCTTCACTTAATCACTAATTTCTTACACAGATACTTGAACTTTTGTTAGTTAAGATAATTTTATCCTTTATTTAATATTCTTAATTACCTTTCACCAATAAATGAACAAATCACAACCACATTGGAAAACAAAAGAAAAGCGCTGTTCTTATCTCTGCCTCAATCGGGAATCAAACCCAGGACCTCACAATTTGCGGTTTGCGACAGTTATCGTTGCGGAGGTTGTCCGATATAAAATGATTACGTTGGATTCAAACCTCACAGGGAATATTAGATACAAACTAAATATCAAAATCACCTGATGTTATCAACTCAATTTATTATTGGTTTGATTTGCTTTATAGAGTTTCAAAGTTACATATGTATTTCTAGTGCACTTTTGAACTGACTAATCCAAACCATTATATACATTATATATGATTAACCTACGTGGGTTCATAATAATGTAATAAATAAATACGCTACAAAGAGTATGTATAAATAACTAAAAAAATCTCAAGTACTTTTGAAAATAGATATTAAATTCCCTAGCTAAACGATTTCCACTTCATATCGTAACAGCTTTGAAAGAGTTCGCAAAAGAAGAATAAAACTATTTGCAACGATCCAGAAAGTTCTTTTTTGCAAACAAGGAGAAATTTTAAAGAATATTTCAACACTTTCAACAGTACAAGCGCAAAGTTTCGCAGTTATAGGAATATTGAGGCACATAATGCTTGTAAAACTTCGCCTTTTATAACATAGCTGTATTTCTTATTAATAATAAACAATATCTGTAAAGAGGCGACTAAGGGATTATATGTTAAAGGAATCTTTTAAGCGATCGTGTATTTACCGGTTCCTTATATTTCATATTAACATATAAATGTCCTTGATTTACACTAAAAGTGACTAGGGAAAGCGGCTGTAGCCCAGTGCAAGCGGCTGTAGCCCAGTGGGTAAGACCTCGGACTTCATATGAGAAAGGTCCTAGGTTCGAATCCCGACTCTGGCATGTACCAATGAATGAAATTTAAATGTGTTTTTCATTTACGTACATAATTTACAGTCGCTAACGGTGAGGGAAAACATCGTGAGGAAACCTGCCTATCCCTCAGGATAGGTAATAGTCAGTGCCTATATACGGCGATACGGTTCACTATCTATCACGTTGGGTGCTGTCTATCTAGTGATACGCAGGCTTCGAATGACCCATACCTAACATGCCTTCGAAATTTCGGAGATGGGCATTCAAGCCTCTACTCCGCCATAATAATAAAGGGATTGTGTATACACAAGTCGTGAAGCGTATGTATGTATGTGACTAGGGAGTTAGTCAGTCTGGTCGTCATATCTATGTGCTATATACGTATTAATCTATTCGTTGACTAGTACCCTTAATACAAGTTTTAAATGTAATTCTCAAGGGCACATATGTATATAAGCATCCTAGGGTTAGTTCAATTGGTTTATCAGTGTGCTAAATATTATAATTATATATAGGTATATTGTAATAAAAATACATTTACGAAATGCATCGACTGTTACGGTGAGGGAAAACAACATGGGTAAACTTACCTGTTTCCCAAACAGGTAATAGTCAATGCTTGTATATGGCGACATGGCTTACCTCCTGTCATATTGAGTACTGACTGTCTGGTCAACACGTGGGTTCGAGGTGGCCATTAAATTACTACCTTCGCAAATGCTGAGATGGACACCTGAACCTCTGACTACCCCGCGAAGGTTAATGGTCGTGAACGCGTTAGTCTTTCGTTTATATATCTCCCAAGTTTTATCTACCCTGAAACGTCTTAATGGTAGTGCATGTATACAAGTATGTATGTATGTACCTGAAACCACACGGTTAGTTGGCTGTATCACAATATCGAATCCTCACCCGTTTGGACAAAACATGATGTGTACGTGCTTCACAATGCTGTAACATCTCTGTATTCTCTCAAACTATGCTATTCAGAATTAGTACTAACAATAGGCATTTCAAACTATGTATTGTGAATAGTTATTGCGGTTAATTCGTACTAACTAGTTCCCATTGTCAGTACTAGGAATATTGGAAAACCAATAATCTAAATATTGGTATTGTGTTTTAATTGAGTGAAATTGGTTTGTATGTTGTGGTGAATTATCCGAATTTCACACAGTTTATGACTATATCATTTGCATATAGTATGTATCTCAGGTGCTTTCTAATACCCCAAAAAAGATTAAAATACGTGAAAGTATATGTATCTATATATAGTTATCCATTATGCCACTCATTATGTAGTAGTTATTATACCTTTGAGGTCGTGTATAGAATTCTAAATTTCATTCCTTCTATATATTTTCCGAATAGGGTGGTTTAACATCACCCATATAGGTAACCTGTAGGTAACCTAAAACTGCAGTTTCCCTGTAAATATTTGCAGCCAAAATTGCAACAGCAGATTTGTTGAGCAACTCCCTCGAATACCTGCAAATGCTTCGAGAAGTTTTCATGAAACTTTATCAATATTGCATTTTTCCGATACGAATTTTAGTTTGTTAATTGCTTGTGTGATTATTTCAATTCGGCTTTACATAGGCCAATAGTCACTTTTTACGAATAGTTGTATTAATTTATAATATATATTAGTTAAGTTTACAATGACAATGTTAATTATTCTTTGATAATGTTCATATAGAGTGGTAGGTAGCGAGTATGATTTACTATTTCACGCGATCCTCGCAAAATTAAATGTGATAAGAAGCAACTATGGGACAAGAGGTCAATGGAATCTATTAGCAGAATGGTAAGCAATTAAGTTTCCGAGTCAACTCCGAAAAGAATTACAGGACATCGATATATGTACGGATAAATTCTCAAAGCAAGTTCCAGTGCATGTCTTGTCTAAATAAGTTGATTAAATTCCGATATTTCGGAGTGGTCAGCGCTTTGATATGTTTGAAGGTTTGTTGACAACAAAGAGAAGAAACTAACTAGTTAAACGCCTGGATCTGTGAATTAGTAATGGCGTCACGAGGTCACGTTGGGTAGTCCCTAACAGGTTATGCTTAGCTTTGAGAAACCCAATACCTTTGTTTCAGATTGTAGTTCCACGAAGGGACGATTAGTTGTGGCGCGTATGTTTGATCCAAATTTTGGTAACCTTTTCCGATTCTTGATATGCTAACTAATAATAGTCCTTGATTAGACATGGATAGGCCATATTCTCTTACACGTAACATGAACACTCAACAGCTTAGATAAACCTTTGCAAGATAGTCAGAGGTCCAAGATTTCATCTTTACAACTGCGTATTTGCTGATTTTATGATTGTATTAACATCTCAAAATAAACCAGTCAGTCAGACCAGTCCTATACCGTGACGCTATTTACAAGCTCTTTTACCAGCTACTATTGTCATGAAAAAGTTTCTTCACGATGATTTCCCTCATCCTAGAAGTTTCCCTAAACACATATGCATCATTTTGTAGACAAAGACCACGCATCCCCATTTCTCGATCCTGACAATCCACTTTCGCTTCATTGACAATATGAGTGTCTAAATATACATACCAATAGGCCTACAAGCCTTAACGTAAAAAATATTCTAACGTGAGTTAATGTAACTCAGTCCTAATGAAAATTAAACGAAGTTAAAATTATCTTTGGACAATTCACAGAGTCTTAAGAAACGCGCGGAGCTTATTACGTAAATGAAGTCATAACAGAGAACAAAGTGCCAACAATCTAATTAGTGTGTCGTCAAAGAAATTTAATCAACCTATTATGGTGTGTTGTTCAACGGCTCCAGTGTTTCTTTATAATTCCGGTTGGTTTATGTCAGGATCATGGAGTAATTAATGAGAGGAGTGGGCCTTACGCAATTTTTGTATGAAAACTAGCGTGGCATTACGCAGGGTGAAACGAGGTACGCGAGATAGAGGGGAGATATTACAACCAATTAAAACACGGCATTTTGTGACACATAACATAGGCTATAGTATTATATTATCTGTGACATAGGTATATATAGTTTTTAGACTCCGCACCAATTAAAACACGCCATTTGGCCTCCGCAACGCGTAACGGGAACCGCTCCTTTCGCCGGGTCCTCTTTATATTTGGTTCGTGGTCAGGATCTTGTCCTTGTCCTAAATGCCTATGTAAAAATATTATACCATATGTTCCATGTATTATGTTCTATGGTTTTAGTAGATACATATATAGCTAAACAAAAAAAATAACTATCATACCCCTTGGAATTTAATATGGTCACTGTTATAGGTACCTAATATTACCTATTAACTTCTAAGAAGAAAAATGTAATGAAAGCATTATATCATAGTGGTTTTAACCAAATACCCAAGCAGTCCGTTAGTATTTTTCAGAAACATGTGAAATTATAATAAGTTCAAATGATCGGTAGTTGGAATTAAGAGGCCCCAGGTTCAATTCCTGTTCGAAAATTATCCAATAGAATAACTGACGCTGCAATTCCACTAAACTTAGGCTACTCTACAAGTAATTATGGTCGTAAACTGCATGTTGGGTCAATGATCAGTAAAACAGTATTTCCGTGTAGCGCATTAATTGAACAAAATGGATTACAAGGTATTACATCGCGACCTGAAATTGATGGATTAACCTGCATGCGGATGTCAAAGTATATATTACCTGGTCTTTACAACTTTGAACACAGAATGATGTTATGTATCTATAAGTTTTACACTGTGTATGTAAGTAAATCCCATGAACATCAAAACAAGAATTAAAAAAGTTTTTTTGCGATTCGTTTCTTAAAAATTCTAATTACTTTTGATAAATTTTGTGGTCATTGAGGATCCATTGTACTTATCTGAAAATAGAAAAAAAATCTAAATTGTTCTTCATTTAGTATCAGCGTACTTAGGTGCAGGTAAAATGAATGAGTTATAAATTTCAGTTCCGTATGTAAATCGTAGTGTCTATACTCGTAGACGATATCATGGCCAACGAATTTTCACCTAATTTGCGAACTATCATCAGGCTACAAATCTGTTTCAATTATTAGCTGGCGTAACTTAACCTCCGATTAACCTGAAAGAGACTATGGACTAGCTGCTTATGTACATAAATAGCAACATAGCAAGAAGACTACTAAGATATGTCAACAAGAAGACCAAATAGTACCACATTTACCCGCTACCAACCGCTATTGGCCATCCAAATAAATATCCCGTTACAGCAAATCCGTGAAACCCTAAGCGTTCTCAAAATTCATTCGCACCCTCCCATATTTAGGCTGTTCAGGGGATTCAGAGGATTATCACAACCCCAACACTGGTCCCAACGTAATTGCTTAAGCTCTACAAATCCCTAGATCGTGATACAAATGTATTAATTACGATTGGGGAAAAATGCCTTAATGCGCTAACAGGGCTATGCACTAATGGAGCGGTTATCAACTCGTCAGTCTGTTGCCCTTTAAAGGGACTCATGTCAAATACATACATTTATAGATTATTTTTCTACATAGCTAGGCTAATAAGCTAAAATAAGTAGACTCATAATAAGAACTTATATTTAATTGGTATCATATATTAGTAAGCAACCTGCGTCAAACATTATATATAAGTATAATCACAGTTAAAAAACTTGTGCTACTAGGAAAATAATTTGAAAATATAGGCTTCTCAGATATAACAGAGATAACTAAAATATCTGACTAGTCCGAAACCAAACTCATACTTCATATGCTCAAATTCAAATTGTACTTCGGCTCAACTCATTAATCCTTTAAAGTTGAAACCAATACATTCGAGACGGGTCAACTTCAATCAATATTTGTTTTATTTAAAATTAATCAAACCATGAATGCAATAGAGCGCCGGTTTAGTATTCCTCTCATGCTACCAACTTAGGGGGTCAAGAGACAGGCTTATTCTGGTCGGAGATTTAACTGCAATTGAATCGTGTCTGGATTTTCATTTAAAAGTTCCTATTATGTGAAATTACCTGTCGAAGAGTGTGAGCATTCGGAATAGTCCTCTAAATGCAAATATGTAACGCCACATTGACTATTAAGTAAGTGTAAGTACCTAATGAAATTCTCAATTATGATAATGAAAACAAAAATTTCAAATTAGGATAATAATAGTAAAAAGTGTGCATATGCACTTTCTTATATATATTCAGTAGCTAGATATTAAGAAATTTATTGTATAGAAGTGATAAGTTGCTGCTTTTTATTGAAACTAAATGAATATAGCCTAACTAAACGAATATATATAAAAGCCCAAATCTTTGAAAAATATATTAATCTGATTTGTAGGTACTATTTTAGTAGTTAGGTCTTCGTCTTCTTGAATCTGCAACTAGATACAAAACTTAAATCATAAGTATGATGCTACTGAGTGCCTTATAATTGAATATATCTTATCGCTGACCATTAAATTCATAAGAAAGTTAAAAACATGTCATAGCTTCTCCTAATATGTTCAAAAATTGAAACACCGATATACTCATAAAGCTCGAATAAAATTATAACTCTAAGCGCAATTGCTGCAATTTATCTGACACCAATATCAAAATTATCTGTTTCTACAACACTATCCATGCAAACTTAATCGTAACAACTTTATTCCTAGAATTTCCCAGAATACTCCGCCATAGTGATTATGAAGTCATCACGTGCTCGGTTGCTAGGCAACGGGACGGCGACCGTGCGGCGCGACGGCGCGACCGAAGCCCCTCAGGGTGACGCATTCACAGCCTCCGAGATTCAGACGAACAGAACGTTAGGATCAGGCATAGGTATAGCCTAGGACCCTAGGACACAAATTTCTAGGAAAACGTGGTATGTAAGGTACCTAAGGTATTATGTAGTAGATAACATGCAACTAAAATAATAAAGCTTAGTTCGGCAATGGCGTAGCAATCTGGTACTAATATTCCGTAGCAATACTGCCATAATCTCGAAGGTATGTCTAACCTGCTATAACTATCACGCTGCAATCAGCCTGTTGTTGTGCACATAGGCAGCTGAACAAAAGTCTCCCAAGGGTACGCGAGATATAGTAAATTGATGCAATCCCTTATCTAATAGATTATACCTTGACGACCTCCGTGGCGCGATTGGTTGAGCACTTCAACGCTTATCGTGAGGTCCCGGGTTCGATTTCCGGTGGAGGCAGAGTTAAGAACTACGCTTTTCTTCTGCTTTCCAGTCTGGTTGTTGATTATATATGCTATATATGTATTTATCTATATATAATAAGTATATATATCTTAAATATACGTTGGCTAGTACCCTTAACACAAGTCTTAATGAACTTACCAAGGGGCTAGTTCAATTAGTGTAATAATGTTCTAAATATTATTATTATATATTATTATTACCTTTTCTTCACGTCTTCGTGAGGAAAAGGTAGAATCTGTATACGTGAACATGATTCACCAACCGTCACACTAAATATCAATTAAAAAGTGGATTTTGACTAGCCAAAAGTCTTCACAATGCTTACTGGATGCGCCTCCTATGATTATGCAAAGGAATTTACGGCTTGTAGTCGCTAACGGTAAGGGAAAACATCGCAATACCTGCCTATCCTTCGGGATACGTAATAGTGCCTGTGGACGGCGATACAGATCTATTACTTTAGGCACAGATAATATAATACTATATAGTACTTTAGGTACTGAAACTAGTGAAACGCGGACTTTGAGTTGCCCAATACCTAACATGCCTTCGAAATTTCGGAGATGGGCACTTATACCTATTGACTATTCTGCCACAATTAAAAGGGACTGTGTATAAACAAGTCGTGAAGCGTATGTATAAGATTTACAATCTTGAACGAATAAATTTTAATGCCAACGGAGATGTTTTTCTGTTCACATCGACGGTTCCTGATACCTATGGTTTCAATGAACTTCACAATTGGGTACTAATCAACCCCTACCGGGTAATGGGGGGATGATGGGAAACTAATTGCTTTAACAATGTTATTGTTTTCAATGTAGCATGAGTATGTATTATAATGATTGCGTACGTTCGGAAACTTGTTTTAACCCATTCTGTAAGAACTTCTATTGTTCAAATAAATTATTTGCTAATTACGTTTTTTAATTTTAATTCTGAATGTGAGATAAGGGACAAAAGTATTAAATTACTCGGTGAACTAGAAACATGTATTCTTTATTAATGCTATAACCCTAGTCTTTACTTATGGTAAAGTCACCGAGTATATTTTTGAACTGTTTTAAGCTGTATATTCCAAAAGGAATAGATTGCCTTGTGTATATGTTAGAATTTTGGTTGTGATTGTAATTTATGCGTCTGTAAGTCCCCCTCTGGTCGGTGCTCAATTAGGCTACAGTTGCTTTCCAGGAAAGTTACTAGATGCTACTAAAGGACTATGGTTTTTAATGTTTTTAATTGAAAATAACATAAATAACATTTGAACACCTACCGCTACTTCTTTAACAAAGTTTACGTGATTGTCTTTTTTGAATATTGACATACATAGGTACATAAACATTCACGTTTTTTGATCCCATTCCGGGTGGACAGAACCATGACACATCTCGTTGGTCACTTATTTGCATGAATATTGGGGTTGTTATTTCATAGGAGCATTGGTGAAAATAGCTAGCCCATCGCCCAATAGAGTATATTTACTCCAAGTCCCTTATTTGCCTCCTACGACATGCCGGGAAGAAAGACAACTTAATGGCTTTCTTTTTACGTCTTAGACTAACACATGGCACTTTTTTATATCGACTTAATTCTTTTTCTTTTGTCATTTATTGTATACATATAGGTTAAAAACAACAAGAGGCCCGAAATAATTTGAAATATGCACCAAAACGAAAACCATTCCATATTTGAAAACTACGGCTAAAACTTCGTTAATCCTAAAATCCCAAAAACAGTAGCGTGGGGATTAATAAAAAACCGAATCCGCAAAAGGAGGTTTTGCTAAACTGCGCCGCGGCATAAACTATTCATGACGGAAAAGTTGTTTTGAATTTGGAACACTTGCGTAAGCTTGCATTACCGCTTAAGCTTCGCGACGCGGAATGCAACGGGGAGCGAAATAAATAGTTAACAAGCAGCCTAGTTAACGATCTGGGAGACGTAGTTGGCAACCCCAGATTTGCATACAACTGTATTTCATCTATGTTGTTTGTACGGTTTCCAAAGGAGACTCTTGGTATCAATAGTATAGTATTTTTATATCTGTGATATCTGTTTGTACGTGATGTACGATGCGATTGGTTTTAGTTAAAAGAGCATTTTGAATATGGGCACAATATTTTCGTAGTTATAAGATATGTTAAATGTCCCTCTAGCATATATCACTAAAGAATTCAAGAATAATAAAAAATTAAAAAGCGTGACGTTAGAAGTACTTATAACCGCCGAGTGTGTATGAGGAGTTGTATTAGTGGCAATAAAGCGAAAGTGGTTTTTCAGACTCGGAGCAGATTGGGATCCGTGATCTCTGCCTACCTCTCTACAAGGAATGAGGCGTGATGTGTATGTATGTAATTCAAGAATATTAAGAAGCATTTAAATTATATGCATACGAATACAATGACACATTATACGTTCATCAAATTAAATATTATAAACGTTGAGAGGCTTTGAAAACAAAACTCTTCACTACATAATTATTTCAGAGCGTTTATTTAGCAATGACAGGCGTCCTTTTATTATTAATATCCACTAACCATCCGTAGTTCTACTTCCTTCACACTCCCTAAAACGTTATAATACAAAGAATAAAAATACTATCACAATCACCAAATTACCACCACTTCAACCCTACAGTTTAAAAAAATAACCCTTTCAGTGCCAGTAACCCTATTTTAGCCTAGACCATCGGCGTGGATAAAAGCCTCCGCCATTTTCCATTTTTCACATCACCTGCCACCAATCAGATGCGTTTTGTCGTTTGAGTTATTTATTGGAAAAATATTGGCGGTAGAGTACCCGCCACATACGGTGGCAGTAGCCAAACTTGGAACTAAATTTGACGTTTCCGCCATTGCGTGTTATTTTGTATGAAAGGTAAATTTAGTATTACCAGCGTTGTGTTTTTTGCCCACTCTTTGTAATTTTTATGTTTGTTAAGGGTGATTATAATAAATTGATTTCTGGAGTTTCTTGTTAGTTCTTCTCCAAGGGTCTCCGCTGAACTTCTTCTTCTCAATCGTTACGCTCTTATCAGAGCGGTCGTGGTCTTCATGACGTGGCATCTTGAGCAGCCGAAATGGTTGGTGAACTAACCTCGGTAAAAATATGTAAAGACAATGCTCAGTGCCATGTTTGAAATAGTTTTTTTACATACATACATACACATCACGCCTGATTCCCTGTAGAGGGGTAAGCAGAGATCACGGATCCCCATTTGTCCCGATCCTGACAGACCACTTTCGCTTCATTGACATTCATACATTCTCTAATACACTCTCGGCGGTTATAGGTACTCCTAACGTCACCTTTTTTCAATATAGCGTCTATCTGACTGTTACATATATGTCTTATTAGGCCGGCCCCTACGTAACCTCCCTTCCACTTCACTCATATATATTCCTTTTGTCAATATATAGTTTTTTTAATTTGTACTTAGATCATAAAATAACTTTCAAAGAGAGCTTATGATAGGGCCTATTTTGAATAAAAATATTTTGACTTTTGACTTTGGTATATTAATTTGTTTTATTTGAGTTTATAGCTTTGCAACCAAAGATCGTTACAAATTAAACCTCAATATAATGTATCGAGCCGTATGGCACAGTGAGTGCTAGTTTTGGCGTGTTTACTGGCAACACTGGATTACGCGACTGTGGCGACGCCTCCAACTGCCACCTTATGTGGCGGGTACTCTATCTCTCCATTTCAAAAGCGGTTGTATACGCTATACTGACCTGATTTTGTTTGTTGTGCTTTGGAATTATTATTTTGTATAAAATATTCATACAGATCGAATTGGAGATATTCTTCTAAAGGTACGTATCTTTTAGAACAGAAGAGCATGTGTGATCAATGGATGAGGGTCAATCAACAGGTGACGATCCACATTCTCTGCCTACCCCCTTCACGTAGAGGCGTGAATATAGGTATTTTTCTTTTAACTCTTGCTTGTCCGTTAGATGGCATGAATAAGGCAACATGAAACACTATAACCCTCCTTGGGTGCTATCTACCAAATTACCATCAATTAATAAAATAAACTTGTGTAAAAGAAGTCACTAATCATTACTTACTACGCTTCTGTTGTGATAATATGCACCTCTGACTACCGTACAAAGGAATAATGATCGTGAACTGCATATGTTATTTTATATCTTTAATAAGTAGTATAAAATATAAGCTCTAAATTAATACACAGTACCCGACCAAACAAATGGAATTATGCTTTTAAACCTCTGTGTAGAGCAAACATACTTCAACTACTATGAAATGAACTGAAAATACTACTGTTATAGAATGAATACAATAACAATGTAATAACATTGTCTTTACAATTTGTTGTCAAGGAAATGTGTAATAGGTAAATACTGTTGGTATTAGGTAGTAGGTGTATTTATGTAAATACTATCATTATAATGAAGTAAAAAATTCAACGTATTTAAGTTGTTTGGGGCTTGATTCTGTATCAGTGGGTACAGGGTTAAAATCCCGCTTGAGTATGTACCAATAGAAATGAAGTTTAATGAATTTCTATATACTTTTTCGTAATAAAAATGCATCATATACTACGGTGAGGGAAGGCATCGTGAGGGTCCCCGAATAGTTAGTGCTTGTAAATGGCGACATCGCTTACCATCTATCACATTGAGTAATCACCAGAATTACTACCTTCGCAATTGCGGAGATAGACACCTGAACCTCTGGCTACCCCGCAAGGGTTTAAGGTCGTCAACGCGATTGTAGTTTGTCTTTTAAAGGTGACTAAGAAGGTGTTGTGTTATCCAAGTTTTTGCTCACCCCAAAAGGGATATAAGAACTTGTAATGTTATGTATGTTAATTAAAGTTGCTATTTGCAGTATATCATCTTGTTTAGCTTAGATCAACAAGTGGATGACGAAATTGTTTCAACTCATTGCCTAGCAAATATTTGTAATTGTACATGTTCATTGATTTGTGTAATACTCTCGTAATGATGTCCTGTAATTGGCTACTTTTAATGGCTTTTTAGCTTTAAGTTCTTGAACTGTTATTTTGCTGTTGGATGTCTTAATAAATAAATATACATATATAAAAATTTAGGTTATCTGTCAATACCAGAAAACTGATAGATAGTTAAGTAACGAGATAGTTTTCTGAGAATTCAGATAAATTTTGTTTCGCTACAGCATGAGGAAATTGCTTTTCGGATTTATAATCAAAGACTCATCTCAACATCGATGGTAGAGGAATAGTAACGAAACTGTGTTTTTAAAATACATGTGGAGCAATAACGTCTAATAATCACGTCTTTTAATCCCATTCGGGGTGGACAGAACCTTGGAGACATGAAAATATTTTGGACACTTTATAGCAAGTATATTGGGATTTTGAAGTCATATGGAAAATTGAGCGATAGGATAACATGCTCCCTTTTATTGTGGTGAGGTAGTCAGAGGCTGACAGCACATCTCCGAAATTTCGAAGGCATGTTAGGTATGGGTCACTCGAAGCCCGCGTTTGACTAGATAGACAGCACCCAACGTGACTGTTCATTGCATTCTGTATGAACTAAAAAGTAATCTAAAGATCAACATACTAATAATAGAGTTATTTTGGTTAAGTCTAATAAAATCATTAGGTAAACCACGATATTTTCTGTAGAAAGCTTATTAAAATAAAAATGCTTCTCAGCTTGTACCAAAACGCTTAATTACAAAACTTCATAGCCTAAACAAAGTTCTAGTAAATTATCGGTACACTTAAAATATCTATTCATAGGAATTAAATGAAAGAGGCAGTAGTAGTACAGAAACTCAAAGCACATTTTTTTATAGTTTATATGTATATATGTTACCGGCCACCTCCGATTTTAGGATAAACTAGCTTGGCCTAGGCTAAACTAATTTTTCCTACACGCGCTAGGATTAACTAGTATAGCCTACGACAAACTAGTTTATCCTAATATATTACCTTAATATATCCTAACTATTGCAATTAATATAGTATATTAAATACAGGTTTCTTGCCCATTATTCAATAGCTTCCATTTCCAACTAATTCCTTAGCCACAATCCATGACAAAATGTAGGTTGTAAATAATATTTATTATATATAATACATTACATAGAATTATTTTTAAGGCACTGCCACTGGACCACCAAAAGTTTGAATAAAAAGCGAAATTATATTTGTCTGGATCGAGACAAATTGGAATCCGCGATCTGTGCCTAACCATTTTAATGAAAAGTGTGAAATATATGTAAGTATTTTAAAGGCTAGCAAAGAACATATTTTTATTTTTAAATTCGCGCCATAAACACGAAAGAGGCGAAATTGCGAAGACAACAGACAATAATGAAACATCAACGAACCGTGCGTGTCTCCCCACGGGACAACGGCTGCATACAGATATGCCGTGTAGTCTGTGGAACACATATATTTCGTTGACAATCGTGACATGGAACGCGGGAAAAATACGCTTCCTGTTTACATTAACTGAAATGAGGAATTTCGAATTTACATGTCGTGTATAATTTTAAGTGAATATTGTTGCTTGTTAGTACGTAACACACTTCATAAGTATCGTCTGTTGTTTCGTAATAACAGGTTCAGCAGATAGTAAATAATATGTCATGTTTGATGACACCGAATATAGACGCTGATTATTGACAAATCCTAACAAATAGCTGTAAAATATCTAATTTATACATTAAAGTAACTTCTTGTCTTAAAAAATGCAAACCTAGTTAATACCGCTAAGATCTAGATATATACATTATAATATCCTTGCTTATATGTTTTTACCAAACATATAACGTGTGTATCAATTTAATTATAACTCGATCTGTGCCGGAAATTTGTGCTCAAGGCAACTTCCACAGGTGTACATTACCAACCTCCTTTGTATTTGACAGTTGCAAACCTCCTTGCAGGCTTTGAGCAGAACAGAGCAAAGAGGTTTCGTGTAGCAAATTCGTAACCAGGAAACTTATCAACGTATGTATTATAAGCCCTTTTGCCGTGCTATCTATATTCTTTATATTCTAATTTCTCCCAAAATATATTGGATGTTTAATAAGTAACGTTAAAGTATAAGGTGTACATAGAATTTTTAACTATTTACCTCTATGCAAGAAGAAGAATGTGACTGCGAGACAATGAGTCATTGAAATCAATAACTACTACATGTGTTCGCAGAATTATATTGATACAGAAAATATATACAGATGTTTATGGTAACGCCACTAAAATACTCGTAGAGTACCCGCCACATAAGGTGGCAGTTGGAGGCGTCGCCACAGTCGCGTAATCCAGTGTTGCCAGTAAACACGCCAAAACTAGCACTCACTGTGCCATACGGCTCGATACATTATATTGAGGTTTCATTTGTAACGATCTTTGGTTGCAGAGCTATAAACTCAAATAAAACAAATTAATATACCAAAGTCAAAAGTCAAAATATTTTTATTCAAAATAGGCCCTATCATAAGCTCTCTTTGAAAGTTATTTTATGATCTAAGTACAAATTAAAAAAACTATATATTGACAAAAGGAATATATATAACCGCCGAGAGTGTATTAGAGAATGTATGAATGTCAATGAAGCGAAAGTGGTCTGTCAGGATCGGGACAAATGGGGATCCGTGATCTCTGCCTACCCCTCTACAGGGAATCAGGCGTGATGTGTATGTATGTATGTAAAAAAACTATTTCAAACATGGCACTGAGCATTGTCTTTACATATTTTTACCGAGGTTAGTTCACCAACCATTTCGGCTGCTCAAGATGCCACGTCATGAAGACCACGACCGCTCTGATAAGAGCGTAACGATTGAGAAGAAGAAGTTCAGCGGAGACCCTTGGAGAAGAACTAACAAGAAACTCCAGAAATCAATTTATTATAATCACCCTTAACAAACATAAAAATTACAAAGAGTGGGCAAAAAACACAACGCTGGTAATACTAAATTTACCTTTCATACAAAATAACACGCAATGGCGGAAACGTCAAATTTAGTTCCAAGTTTGGCTACTGCCACCTTATGTGGCGGGTACTCTATCTATCTGTAAGGTTGAATTTTTATAGAGATTCATATCTCTTCCCTAAAAAGTTTGTATATGTATGATTTAAGCCAAAAACAGCTACTACAGAAAAGGACGATACTAAACGCATTTTTGTTGCGCTTCACGAACAATGCTCGCAGCATGTTTAGTTTGAAAATACATCGGGGGCCGAGCACGTTGAGTCTATTTAGACTCTATGCACAAGGGAATAGAGCTTCTTTTCCCCTGTTAATGTGCAGGGTAATACATTTTTGTTAAAGGCACTGCCTTCCTAATATATCAGCGGGGCTGCTAAAGACTTTCAGATCATTTTCCCTTCGCCACGTGTGTTCCAGACGTGTGGAGGGAATTCAAAGTTGCTCTGAAGAATGGCATTGTTACTGACGCGGAGGTGGCCATGAAAGTTAAGCTGAAGTACATAATGCTCTTCTACTTAGAATCAACGAATCAATAGATATTGCAAACTGTTTTTCTTATCGGAAAGTTATTGTATACAATATGCATTTATTGCTCATTCCTAAAATATTTACTCGTAGATGCTTAATACGGCTACAGTCACTTGAAGTTCATTTCTATACTGAACAGCCGGCATTTAATTTTATTAATAAGAGCGTATTGTTGTTTGTTACCATTGACTATTACTTGCCAAAGAATTAGTAAACCAATAGAAAAACATTACATTACACTCATATTTGGAAATATATCGGAAGATATACAACACATTGTGTCATAAATTTCGGAAAAAATCGTCCCTACTAAAAGCCGAAGGTTTAAATAAAAAAAAGACAATACGGACAATCATGATACATTGCCGAATCAAGCGTGTCTCCCCAAGAGACCGGAGCTGCATACAGAATAACACAGATTACTTCCCACAGATAAAACTCGTTGACAGTCACATCATGAATTTCCTGTGAAAAAATGACACAACATATTCAGGGAATGTGACAAGAGGATTAGAGTACCCGCCACATAAGGTGGCAGTAGCCAAACTTGGAACTAAATTTGACGTTTCCGCCATTGCGTGTTATTTTGTATGAAAGGTAAATTTAGTATTACCAGCGTTGTGTTTTTTGCCCACTCTTTGTAATTTTTATGTTTGTTAAGGGTGATTATAATAAATTGATTTCTGGAGTTTCTTGTTAGTTCTTCTCCAAGGGTCTCCGCTGAACTTCTTCTTCTCAATCGTTACGCTCTTATCAGAGCGGTCGTGGTCTTCATGACGTGGCATTTTGAGCAGCCGAAATGGTTGGTGAACTAACCTCGGTAAAAATATGTAAAGACAATGCTCAGTGCCATGTTTGAAATAGTTTTTTACATACATACATACACATCACGCCTGATTCCCTGTAGAGGGGTAGGCAGAGATCACGGATCCCCATTTGTCCCGATCCTGACAGACCACTTTCGCTTCATTGACATTCATACATTCTCTAATACACTCTCGGCGGTTATAGGTACTCCTAACGTCACCTTTTTTCAATATAGCGTCTATCTGACTGTTACATATATGTCTTATTAGGCCGGCCCCTACGTAACCGCCCTTCCACTTCACTCATATATATTCCTTTTGTCAATATATAGTTTTTTTAATTTGTACTTAGATCATAAAATAACTTTCAAAGAGAGCTTATGATAGGGCCTATTTTGAATAAAAATATTTTGACTTTTGACTTTGGTATATTAATTTGTTTTATTTGAGTTTATAGCTCTGCAACCAAAGATCGTTACAAATGAAACCTCAATATAATGTATCGAGCCGTATGGCACAGTGAGTGCTAGTTTTGGCGTGTTTACTGGCAACACTGGATTACGCGACTGTGGCGACGCCTCCAACTGCCACCTTATGTGGCGGGTACTCTATGTTAGAGTACCCGCCACATAAGGTGGCAGTAGCCGAACTTGGAACTAAATTTGACGTTTCCACCGTTGCGTGTTATTTTGTATGAAAGGTAAATTTAGTATTACCAGCGTTGTGTTTTTTGCCCACTCTTTGTAATTTTTATGTTTGTTAAGGGTGATTATAATAAATTGATTTCTGGAGTTTCTTGTTAGTTCTTCTCCAAGGGTCTTCGCTGAACTTCTTCTTCTCAATCGTTACGCTCTTATCAGAGCGGTCGTGGTCTTCATGACGTGGCATCTTGAGCAGCCGAAATGGTTGGTGAACTAACCTCGGTAAAAATATGTAAAGACAATGCTCAGTGCCATGTTTGAAATAGTTTTTTTACATACATACATACACATCACGCCTGATTCCCTGTAGAGGGGTAGGCAGAGATCACGGATCCCCATTTGTCCCGATCCTGACAGACCACTTTCGCTTCATTGACATTCATACATTCTCTAATACACTCTCGGCGGTTATAGGTACTCCTAACGTCACCTTTTTTCAATATAGCGTCTATCTGACTGTTACATATATGTCTTATTAGGCCGGCCCCTACGTAACCGCCCTTCCACTTCACTCATATATATTCCTTTTGTCAATATATAGTTTTTTTAATTTGTACATTGATCATAAAATAACTTTCAAAGAGAGCTTATGATAGGGCCTATTTTGAATAAAAATATTTTGACTTTTGACTTTGGTATATTAATTTGTTTTATTTGAGTTTATAGCTCTGCAACCAAAGATCGTTACAAATGAAACCTCAATATAATGTATCGAGCCGTATGGCACAGTGAGTGCTAGTTTTGGCGTGTTTACTGGCAACACTGGATTACGCGACTGTGGCGACGCCTCCAACTGCCACCTTATGTGGCGGGTACTCTATCTTTCAGTGTTGACGGGAATGAGGCTGTATGCCGTGACATTTATTAATTCGCGAAGGATTATTTTGACGTGCTACGTTATTTTGAGTTGGATTATACTGGGCTAGTCAGAATATTCGTTGCCCAGTATGACTTTTATTAAAATGTTGTTCTTATACCTTGTTAATTTTGACATAAGTATAATGATTTCTTTCTAAGAATTACAATAATTACAGTATTATAATTTAAACATATTGCTACACTTCCAATTCCACTATGTCATTGCTCGATTTCTAATGTACTTCATTTCAATAGATTCGAAAGAAGTACTTTTCAATTACATACTCCAGACACAACTAAATACCAAGAGACAAATCAAATAACACAATCGAATCTCAGCAAAACACTCACGTAAGGACAAACAATGACAGTAAACAAAGAAATGTCATAAAACTGCCCGCCAAATTAAATAAAATACGCGCGCAGGGCAATGATTCAACGTTACTCTGCCCAAATGTCTAGGGGAAGGCCTCGTTAAGGCCGGCGAATTTTCTCTCACCTAAATGGTTCTTTGTCGGTAATACTATGGACAGATCGATACAAAAGTACTTTTACTTTCACGTCCCTTAATCTTTTTCGGGGTGGATAGAACGGCGAAAATCTTCTTTTAGTCAGTTTTACCGAAACTGTCAAGGTCATGACAATTATCTAGAATATTGATAGCAAGGTGCTAGCTTATCCTGAACACATTCCACTGACTCATAGCCCTTTAGTCTTAGTCGCATCCTACGACATGCCTGGATGAAATACAACTAATTAGTATTATATCAATAAATAGTTGTGTAGCACTACCTAATTCATACGAATCTTACTAGTTACCTTCATAAAAACATGAGATACAATAATTATACTAAGTATAAGTAAATAAGTTTGGATTACAATAAAAAAATTTAAAATTATATCGACCACAATTTCAGCCTGGAACATTAAATAAAATAAAATTCACACGGCAACCCTGAAAATAAAGTTTCCTCACACACCGCTCGTTCCATCGGGTACCATAAATACTATATGTATGTATTTTCAACGAACAAAAGTGGAAAGCAACCAAACCACACTCATTTAATTAGGGTCATAAATCACGGGTTGTTATAAATGCGAAACTTCTCCACACCAATTAGAATGTTATACATTAATTAATGTTGGCAAATCTTTGATTCTGATCCTAAGTTATATTTGTTAACTTCTAAGGCTTTGCTTACTCAAATGGGGCTTTAATTACGTTATACGTGCCTATGTCGTATACGATGAAGAGTTTATCAAGTTATGGGCTTTACGAATTTTAGTCACACTATTTATTTTTATAATTTATTATGTATATTGTCGGTTTTTGGAAATAGTTTATGTAAAAGGCTATCAAAAAATTACTAAAATATATCCAATTCATCCCAATTTGCCATTTTATACATCATAGTGTATATTCATATTTTCATAATTACATTTCGATTCTTATATTCATATTTTCGAATCAAGAACTTTTACAAATTATTCGAGTTAAATTAATGTTTTTATTTTCACATCGTTACATTATGAGTCTATACGCATAATGTGCAAATCATTAGTTTAGTTAAGTTATTCTGATTAAGAATGAAGTACAAAGTGATAAAATGGTGTTGTGAACTACATACATATATATCACGAAGGAGACAGCGCATCTGTTATATTACTTATGTTAATTAAATAAATATTAAAACGACGTCACTTCTATGTGATGAGAATTACATATTTATAATCTTAATAAGTATATTATAATTCTATGTAATTGAACAGAATATTTATTAAAATCCTATAAAAAAATCACCACATTCCTATCGACGTAACGATTCGCATTCCATATTCAAATAATCTAATCAAAACCGCGCCATATCTCAAATTCAAAGTTGCTGGAAAACTAACGTGCTCGAATATTTCACAGCTTGCGGCTTAGTCGAATGTCATTTGTCGCTACGACCCGCTCGGGCAAAGGAACAAATGTTTTCATGCCAAGTAAAGTGAAGAATTTTAATATTTTGCAAGGAAAACAACCTCAAGACATGGAGCAAGGATTTATTGGCTGCACCTCGAACTTTGCACGTTTTCAATGTAAAGCAGTGAATTTGTGACACATATATCAATCAGCCTATGTCAGGCCACTGCTGGACGTAGGCCTCCCCAAGGTTACGCCACAAAACACGATCACTCGTCGCCCTCAGCCAACCACTGCCAGCGACGTTTTTCAGGCCATCGGTCCATCTAGCACATATAAGGCAAAACAATTAAAAAAGATGAGATTCCTTATATATTTAACTCTTACTGACTAAACACTAAACTCGTATGTAAAACTCCTTTTTTCAGTAGTGAGTTAAATATTTAAGTGATTTTAACGTAGTGAGAATACGTGTATAGGTGATAAAGGAGATATAATGTCTCTGGGATTTTGTCTGTCCTGTTAAAAGGTTAAAGGACGTGAGTATGTTATGTACTATCAACAAATGATACAAAATAAGTCCAATCATTAAGCCCAATCATAATGTCTGAAAAAACTAAATTAACTACCTGTTGACAAACTATAGTCTTTACTTCAAATTGCGTTTCACAGAAAAGTCACCTACTATGGTGATTCGTGTCCAGTCTACTTGTCGATAACGATCACACACAAACATAAAACCAAAAGCCAATTTTAGATTTAAGTGCAGCATGTAAAATACGTTAATAAAATATTCACGCAATAGTTTTATGGTTGTAAAACTTTAATAGGACGAAATCGGATGTTATCGAATATAACGAACAAACATGAAATGAAATATGCCCATTATTTTTACCAAGCAAATAAGAGTATATTGACTGTGGTAGTTTGCCTGCAGTTTTGATATTCAAACGAAACACAGTAAATAAAATAACCAACGCAGTATTTTGGCATTCATTTGGGGTTTCACGTCACGGTTTCCATTAATTAATAAAATACCTTATAGTATTTTGAACAGACCGTCTAAATACAATATAAGTAAATTCGTGGACCATGGTAGAATCACTACCTGTCAAGTTGGGCTTGACAAAAAAGACAAACGCGTTCTCGACCCTTAACCCTTCTGGGGTAGTCAGAGGTTCAGGTGGAAACTTCTAACCTAACCTCCCCGGCTGCCGGTCCCGCGCGTGCGTTAACGGAGGGGAAACCTATGGTAATACTATGACTACTTCGAACCCAAGACTAGATAGTAAGTACTTAATGTGACAGGTGCTAAGCCCTGTCGTCATTTACAAGCACTAACTGTTACCCGTTAAGGGAACAGGTAAGTTTCTTTAAACTGCTTTCCTTACGCCGTAGTTTTGGGGTTGGCCGTAGTATTGGGTTTGACTATCTGGTGAAACGTGGGCTTTGTAAAGCATAATGTAGGAATGACATTCAAGTCTCTAAATACTTCAAAACAGATTTACAGTCATGTTAGTTGAAGTCAACATTTTATATTCCTATCTATAGTTCCACAAATAAATATGTAGCATATTTAATTTTATTTAAGACAAAGTTGACTCAGAAGTTCTAGAAAAACTGGGTTAACAAACACAACATAAAACAAATTAGTTCTACTAAAAAGCTTGGCAAGCTTCAAATTGTAAATATAGATTAAAACGAAATTTTCAGATGAGAAATGTAACTAGTGTTTTACAGGCTAAGAGCTAACAAAATTGCGGTAGGAACATTCTTTACAACAACGAGACTAAAGTTATCCTCATCAATTTATTCGCGGCGGAATTATTGGTTTTTCTCCCATCAAACAATTGAGTGCTACAGATTAAATACTTTTCCATTTTTATTTGTTTACGTACGATAAATGTTAATTGAACCTCAGTTCAAAATCGTTTTCGAGGTTCGATCATTGTTCCTAAATTATATTTTATATTTGGACATTATTACACAAATTTTACTAGCCCCTTGGTAAGTACATTTAAGACTTGTGTTAAGGGAAATATATACGTATTATATGTATATAGATTAATAAATATATAGCATTTATTCGACGACCAGACTGGAAAGCAGAAGAAAAGCGTAGTTCTTAACTCTACCTCCATCGGGAATCGAACCCGGGACCTCACGATTAGCGTTCAGGCGTCTAACCGATCGCGCCACGGAGGTCGTCAATCTTAAGGTTGTTGTTAGTTGATACTGTAAATCTATTTACTCAAATATCACCCATTTGAAATAATACCTTTCCGTATAGGTCTCAATGTTTTAATGGATTAAAGATAATAAATCATGTATAGAGTTTATTATTAAGTTGCTAGCCAATATATAGTAGCTTCTTATCATATCCCGAAAAGAAACATAGATGCGGTCAATAAGATTCTTTTTAACAAAATTACACAATACGACATTAAATAAAAGGTTCTTATTATTTATTGCTGCTATACAATAGAGGCTGTAGCCAAGTGGGTAAGACCTCTTACATCTTATCAGAGGTCCAAGTTCGAATCAGGGCTCTGGATTGTACCACCAACCAAAAATGAATTTTGAAAATGTTATTATCATTTACGTACATGATTTCAATCGCTAACGGTGAGAAAAAGCATCGTGAGAAAATCGGCTTATCCCTCCGGGAAGGCAATAGCCAGTGCCTGTATGCGGCGATACACTTCACTACCTATCACGTTGGGCGTTGTCTATCTATTAAAACATGAGTCGTCAAGCGTATGTTTTGTTATGTGTAGGTTATGGAATCGTTTTTATTAATCGTTGAATTTCAGCTTCATAGCTCTGTTGACATCACTCGTTTGTATTAAAGCTTTTCGCTCCACAAACTGGTTTGCACGGGATGCTTTTTGAAAAATTGAAGCACTTTCATTCGGTTCTGTTTAGTCGAACGCATTGCGACAAATTTTGTTGAAATGAATTCAGTAGTGAATCAAACCAGGTCGCGGGAACTGCATTTATTCCGGCGCCATTTTAAAAATGTTGCTTTTGAGGTCTTATCTCGAAAATTAAGTGGTCTAGAACTACTGCTGCACTTTTTTTCAGTCCATATTGAAATTATGCATAAACAGAAGATAGGTGGAAATTCCACTACAGTTTTATATATTTTTATTTAATATTTTTACGAAATGTATATTAAATATATAAATATCAATAGTTATTAATGAGATGTTTTATTATCAGGACTGATAACAAATATATTAGTAGAAAACATAAAGTTTTTTTATTTTTTGTTGCAAACAAAAAGCTTTATTACATGCTTTTTTCAATGAATACTTTTAGAACATCCAAGACAATATACCGAATCTCCTCAGCTCTTTGAGGCACTATCCGTGTATTATAAAGGTTAATGAGAAGTAATAAGAAATTGTGTAATCTCCTCATAATTGACGAAGTCTTGTTAACGCTCATTCACCAATGACATTTCTCCAGGATAGCAATTTAGACGCTGAATCCATCCTTCCTGTTATCGACTATTACCTTTCTAGAGATAAGTTTCCTAACGATGTTTTGCCTTCACAGAAATCAGCTCGAAGTATTAGCATACAATAATAATGGCGGTATGCATCGTCCACAACGCAGCGGCAAAATTTCGGACATAAATCAAAAGTTTGAGCATTAATCCGAAACTTCTCAAAGCAAGCTTGATGCCAATTAGAAGGCTTTAATTAATCAAGTTTTAGGAGAATGTTTTTCGGATATAACAGAATAAAGTTTTGTTTAAGGGATTATGAAATTTTCCGCCTGTTTACCTATGTTTTAATACAATTACATATTAGCAAGCGATTATTATAACCGTATATAGGATATGTGGTATGGTTTACCAGAAACCAAGTGTGTTTCAGAACATACATCCTACAAGTATTATTTAATTATTAAAATTTATTATTGTAACAAAAATTGTTGGATGTAACCAAATTACTGGAAGAAACAAAAATAACACTATGAAGTTTCTTGGTATTTTATTTGAGCATTTATATCATTTTTATTCCATTAGTTAACCTTAATTTTAAAGAACATTTAATTTTCTTGTATTTTATTCCTTATTTTACATACATACACATCACGCCTGATTCCCATTTGTCCTGATCCTCACAGACCACTTTCGCTTCATTGACACTCATACATCTTCTCATACACACTTGGCGGTTATAGGTACTCCTAATGTCACCTCATTTTATTAAAATTTCAAATATTTGATTTTTATTTCCAATGAATGATTATAATGATTATTCAATTAAATCATTTTTAAATTATGGTTTTTCGAACAGGTTTATATCTCAGTTCTTAGTTACAGGTTACACGTGCCTGTAATAGTTCAAACACCTAATCTATATCATAACATCACAAACTTTATTGACATTATTTAAGATAAGCTACACTCATAAGTAGGCCAAGGTTAAAACATCTCTTCAGTTATTGCTAGAACAAATATGCCTATTCAATGTTGTCTTAGGAAATTGTCGAAATCTACAGTACGTAGGAGGGTAAAATTGCTTTGAAGAGTTATTACAAGGAATCTATCTTAACATCTGGCATCGATGGCTAAGGTATGTAACCCGCATACTTATTGCCAACGATTCGTCTTATGAAAAATGTGTCCCAATTCATATATGGATAGAATATATGTTCTTTGTGCTAGGACTAAAGTTATGTATAAAGATTCCTCCAGTTTTTTAATTAACATATACGTACATCTTTCAATTCCTTTCAGGTGAACCTCGGAGATTCAAAATTACTTTAGTCATTTTATTGTTACTATCGGGGTTGTGATTGTATTCATATAGTATGTTAGAGAAAGGTTACTAGGTTAAGAACTCTAAGCCCTTAATCGCTTTTACATTCCGTTAAGAAAGGTACTTAATTAGTTCTAAATTCTTAATATCTTCTACTTTCGGTAAGAAACGTAATTAGTTATATTGACTTCTCAATCTAGTATCAGGTTTTTCAATGAATATTGGCTCTAAAATCTCTAAAAGTTTAAATAAAAAGCTTTTCAACAGAAGTTGTTCATGTAAAACTGTACACACACTTTGAAAAAACACTCTTCATATACATTTTAATTATATGTTACATGATCTTTTTAGTAACAATTTGGCGATTCCTACACCATGCAGTTTCCAATTTGGCTGAATAGCGTTTGCGTTTGCCACGTGTTAGCCGAATAAGTAAAGGAACGAACGTTTCAAGCCAAACCCTGTTTCAGGGAATTTTAATATTTTCACTCTGGCAACGTGACCTCTTTGCTGCAATATGGCAGTGAGATATATAGGAACTTTTTGTTATTATATTGCTAGGAAAACTATATAAAAAACATTACAGTAAAACTACACATTAGGCGAAACTCTTTTGTTAAGATTAGGAAAATAAGTTTATTACATAATTTCTACTTAAAGTCACTAGCTGTGACTGTAAAGTTTTCCTGAAAGATCTAAAAACTTTATGTGATTTTAGTCCTCCAAACGTATTCAAAAATTAAACTTTATATAGACCATTCCTATTCTGATTACCTGATCAGGCTAAATACTTAATTAATTTAATACACTTAAGAGTTGATATTATTATATCACCGTTTTATCATGAAAGTAAATTAATTTGATGCTTACATACTCAATGCTTAGAATTTATTTTTTAGCATATTAATGCGTTTAATAATTTACTTTAACTACCTATTTTAACAACCCGATCACAAACATAAACAATAACGAAATTCATTCAGCGATCGCGGTAGAGAGACCGCAATAATCTGTCCGCGGGACCACAGAACTCATTCAGTCTGCCAGGGTCCCGTCCATTTTTCTATTTGGTTAAGCATTTGAATCTCATACGTCTCTTTGCTGTTAAACCAGTTTTGTTGTGGGGCTCTGCTCGTGAATTGAGATTTCCAATTTGCGAGTGCGGATGCATGGAAAGCTAATCATGATTGAGCCTTCATTTTTCACTAACTGGGATTGCTTGGTGATAACTTCCTGTGACTTTACATACATAAACATAACGCCTGATTCCCTGTTTAAGTGTAGGCAGAGATCACGGATTCCAATTTGTTCCGATCTTGACAGACCACTTTCGCTTTATTTCAATCAAGCTCATTGATACTCATACATCTTCTCATACACACTCGACGGTTATATGTAGGTACTCCTAACGTCACACTTTTTCGATATAGCGTCTATCTGACTGTTATATGTTTTATTAGGCAGGCCCCTACGTAACCGCCCGTTTTGTGACTTTAATCTGTGTAAATTATTTTCAAAAACATCTGTTTAAAGTATGTTAGATTTTAGTTCCTGTTGTCATTCCCGTCATGCACAAGCGCTGAGACAGACTCCATTGGCAGATACGCTCTTTGTCAAACTATGTTTTCACGTAAGCTGACCATGTGTGTATGTCTGTTAATAAAAATTTTTCTAATTTAGTTTTAATATAACAAAAAAAATCGTACTGTTTTATGTATGTTATGAAAATAATAAGAATTTAAATAATGTAAAGTTTAGTTACTATATTAAGTAGTTTTAAGCAAGGGATTGGGAAATATTTAAATAATAATATGTAAGTTTACTTTATACTTTTTTGTACTACATCCAAAGAATATCGCATCTAAGATCATTCGTAGTACATCGTAGCAGCAGAAGTCAATGAAATCGGATTCCAAATAAAAGCCCAAAGGGTTGTTGGGGACAGGCCGTGTTTAGAATATGTAATGCCACTGCAATTAGATTGTCGGTCCAATGTGACCTGAGTTGCATTAGACGCGTAGCTCCATCTATTAATGATCAACAATAATTAGGTTAGGGACAATTTAAGCAAGTTTTACTAACTACGCAATTCAATTTGTGTAAGATTAGTTAACGGTGAAATACTAGAGTAATATAAAACATAGTTTTTGTGATTAAATAATGCAAGGAAATAATGTTTTTTTTTTATGTTATGTAAGACTGTATGGCTCTTGGAAACAAACATGGTGGGATCTGGTGAAAGTAAACGATGACATGTAACTGCACCTATCATATTGGATGCTAACTAAGAGATTATGTCCTAAATGTATATGTTACCCAACAATACTGACTAGTTAAAAAAGAGATAACCTAACAAAATCTTGTGACGGTTCTTGAGCAAGAGCTTTGTAAATTTTATTATAATGAAACAATACCCTAATTTTATTTCATAGACAATGTGACAAAAAAGCACATAGTATTATTAGTATACATATGACAGACAGATAATCCTTATTGAAAAAGGCTTATGGCAGAAGTATCTATAACCGCTGAGTGCTAATGAAGCGAAAGTAGTTTTTCAGTATCCAGACAGATGGGAATCCGTCATCTCAGCCTACCCCTTTACAGGGAGACGGGCATGATAGTAACTAGTAACTAGAGAGAGCCAAAATATAACGAATAAATAGTAGGAACTAGGAAGACCCGACGTCAGTTGATTGATGCGTGAAAAGCAAAATGGCGGAAACTGCAACTTGCTTTCGTGCATGATAAAAGCCTGAATTACTCAGTGCAGAGTTCAAGATCTGAATTTATAAGAATATAGTTCTCGTTCATTCAGCGAAGTAAGGCAACTATGGGTGTAGTATAAATAATATTGTGCTTTAGATCTCTGTGTAAGAAAACATAATGGGAAATAGGAATCAATACTTATGGGTGGAGTATAATTATTATTAGTGGATCGAAGCCCTATCACCTATCAGGTTAACCGAAAACTTTGAGAGATTAAACAGTAGATCTAAACTACCATCGGCGATAATATGCAAATACTCTGTAGTCTTAATCAAAAAGCTTTTTGGTAAACAATGTTATTCTTCATATAATTAAAGTTAGTTCTTAAAAATAATAAAAACTATTTGTAAAATAAAAGTATCAAAACAGCACGGTAAGGGAAACTGATAAAAACTGCATAGTTAGACAGTCCAAGAAACATTATCTCATTTGCAAGTCAAACTTTGGAGCATTGAACGAGGCGCCAAAACAATAAGTCTTTTTGCTCTACACGTGCAGACGACGTTTTCCTCTGAAAAATATTAAAATTCCTCCGGAACATCGCTTTGCCTAGAACATTTATTCCCTTTGCTGTATGCTCTGGCATATTGCGACTAATGTTACTTCAAATTCATTCAGCACTACATCAAAAGAGTTTGTGTATGATAACCTCATTATTGTATGTTTCATTCAAGACAGGTATGTATTTTGGTGTTTTCTTTCCTTGCTTTCATATCGCATATCGTTTTCTACAAAATTAGCGTATACCTATTTTTATTACAATAGTAACTAATATTGCATTTTTATGTAATATTGTCTCGATGTATTAAATAATTCAGCATCACTGTATTCAGCGTTACTTTTATAGATTCAATACCTATAAAATGTTGTCAGATTTCATTCGATAATTTTAGAAATAGTTTTAACTCCCTAGAATAAATAGCTCGTTATAGAGCGTAGTCAATAATCTAGTTAAAGTCAAATATATAATGAACTAAACCTTCATATTCCTAACATACAAAATGTACTTAACTCCCTTTGTTTCCCACTAGTAGGCCCAGAATACCAATACTGTGAAAATGAACTCCCTTTTATGAGGGCAGCGGTAGTAAACCTGAAAGAGTATTTGCAAGCATTTTACTTATTTATGAGACTTGTTAGCTACGTTCGTTTTATTATCACTAGGGTCACTTCAAATGGCACGCTTTTGTTTTATTCAAATTAAATGTTATAAAACTTAAAAAGGTTTTTTTATTAAGATTGAAATTCCTTGAAACTACGACCATAGCAACCAATGTACTCGTTTGAACAATATTACAAAAATAGTTTTGTTTATATTTGTATATAAACACTATATTGTATTGACCTCCATATGTTTGTTAAGGTTATTTTTTTGTATTAGTTTAATCAAGGAATATTCCACGTGAATATAGGAGTAATTGAACATACATAAGTACATACAAATACACACATCACACCTGATTCCCTGTACAGGGTTAGGCAGAGATCACGAATCCCAATTTGTATCGATCCTGACAGACCACTTTCGCTTCATCGAAACTCATACATCTTCTCATACACTCTCGGCGGTTATAGGTACTTCTATTAATAAGTACCTTAGTTTCTCTCTCCGAAAAATCCTGGAACCGAAATCCTAACAAATAAATGGCAGTCCATCGTACCAAATCCAACAATTACTTGCAATGAACAGAGATAGGTTGCGGTTTAGAGTAAGTCGTAAGGGAAGCACAATTTATACTGTTTGCGTTCGCCAGAGAAAAGTTTGTGCAGATATCCAATAAAGTTCGGCTTATTGAATTAAGAAAAGTTACGACGAGGTTCGAGCTGGTATTTAAAGCACAGCAAGAGAAATAAATTAGAACGCGTTCGGAAAGAGTTCGATTATTCGGTTTCAAATGTATTGGTGGACGTATGGTTCGCTTTAGGAAAACTTTGCTTAAGCGGGTTACTGAATAAAATGAACGGGTTACAAGTACGACATACAAATAGGCAATGTAATGAAGGGTGGTATTAGAAGTACATGTAACTTAAGAGTGTGTAAGCAAAAGAATGCCAGTATAATGAAATTGATTTGTTAGAATCAGAAAAGAGGGCGTTCATGGTATTTGTTTATTTTAATATAGAGGTGATATATTTGTGTTTAACTTTTTATATTAGGATCAAGTGGATGGATGCCTCTTAAGTGAAAATATGTATAGTGTGCTTTTACTTGTAAAATTACTTATTAAAAAAAAACACTATTGACTACTAGCTTGTATGGCGTTTCTTTGTTTACACTACATACGTAGGTTTATATCCGGTTACACAATTAACAACTTTTTTTCAATATTTTCATTAATTTTCATGTATTTTCTGTATAAACAAACAACAAAAACCACTCATTAAAACAATAAAGCTTTAGAGCTTTCGAAAGCGTTAACCAGCCTTCGATTGAAATGAAACAGCCAGGCAAATAGTTTTGCCAACAGAGGTTACGCAAAAAAGGTTTCAATGAATAACAAAAAAGAAAAAAGGAAACTGATGGCTGCCAGGTGATCCGTGAAATCGAAAATGGCGGATGTTACTGTCACACGGCCCGAAAGGCACTAAATCAAACTAGGGTCAACTTTGCAAGGAATAATAGTCGTAAATAATACAATGGGGAATAAATTCTAAACATACATAAACTATCTTTACAAGGGTGGGACGAGAAAGTTAGTGTGTCTGTTGTGTTGTGAAATTACTATATATATACGTTGTGTTGGTATGTGTATAGTAGGTAGAGTATAAGGATATATAATAATATAGATATCTGTTTGTGATTGGATGAAAAAGTAAAAACTATTGAATCTGAAGAAGTGATCTTCTAAAGAAGTCATTTGGTATATTAAATTTTATCCATATTTCCCTTTTTCTCTCCTTGTTCCGTCTATCTCATCCTTGTTTGTTCTAAATTGTTCGAACGATATAAATAAAATAGTAAAAACAAATTCGTGATTTCACTAAATTCATTTTGCTTTCTTACACTACAACTACCGCATATAAAAACATTATGTTTCCAATAAAGCCCACAAACTTATCCTTACATCCCCACGGTATTGCAGTTACAAGTTATGAAGCCAATATCCCAAAGAAACAAAACCCCATACAAGAAAACTTGAACTTATTTATTTACAAATGTCCGGAGTAAAAAGGGAATTCCAAACAATGTAGCCTCCAAGGGATTCAAGAACAGGTGGAATAAAAGAAATGCAAGGCGTCGGGCCTTGTCAATATCAGTGATCGAGACCCCTAAACTACGGTCAACGACCTCTAGGGTGGAATTGTGGAAGTTAGATAGCGGAAAAATCTAACGCGGAATATTGACAGTTACGCAAAAGAACATTTGTACTATATAGTTTATCTAGTACAGATCTATCATAGATTTTATAGCAAGTAATATATAAAAAAATATTACAAGGTCATTTTTGAATTATACAACCATTTGTCATCTTTTACCAATCATGCACTCGTAATACAAATACTTACATGTGAAAAATGTAATATTTCATCAAATAATAATTCCAGAAATATTCATAAATTATTATTCCATAAAATTAAAGTGCAGCATAAAATTAATCAATTATAAGAATGTAATAAAATCGCTCACTATTCCACCACTACAATAAACTTACCTTTAAATATTTTCACACTCGCCCTTTGGAGAAGTAACCTGTGCAACGCTTTATTAGGAAGACAATAGTGGCCATTAATCGTCATAAACTTGGTCCCACTTGGGTACTGGACCCATTCAAAGGTTTGCTATAAAATACCTTTGCAATGTGCGATTTTCCTTTGAGATCGCTGTGGTAGAGAATAACAATAATAATTAAAGTCTTCAGGGTAATACTGAATACATGCTGTGGTAATCTGGATGAATTTTATGGATGATATGTTGAGCGCCTTATATTAGTTTTCGATTCATAGATGTCTTTATCAAAATATGGATAAAAGTAAGTAATTTGTATCTGTGAATTGTAATGAAAGTTTTAACTCTCAAATTTAAAATCATCACAATTCCTTAAAAGATTGATTACTGAATGTAATAAACAAAAAACCTTTTATTGACAGTCACATAAACATACACAATACGAACAGATTACAATTTAAAAACTCGGAGGTATAGGTTTTGCAAGTTATTATTGCAGCAAAAAAGAACAATTATTCAGTTGTTTCGGAATCTATGCTAACTATCCTTTGTTTTTACTGGTCATCTTAGCAAAATAGTTTTTTTTATTTATGCAAGTACAAGTCGTTTCCAAGTCACTACACCATGATTAATAACTAACGAGATTTATCGCGTAAGTTTTTACATAATAAAGTTACCTTTATTAATATTAAATAATTATATAAAAACTTACGCGATAAGTCCCGTTAGTTATTAATCAAGAGTTTAAATCACAAATCTCTTAAAACTATCACTACACCATACTAATCACTAATATAGTAACTTTTCTATCAGTGTAATAGAGCCTATATCTCTTGATTTATTACCATAAAATATATGCCTGGAACCCTATACCAATTTGTGACAAAACTTACGCCCCGATGTTCGCAACTAGTGTTTACCGCTTCATTAGGGTGACAATATTGCAAATTGTTAATAGGGAACTTGCTTTTGATAGTCGACACCCTGGCAAGTCCTATTAGAACTTCTTCTCACTAATTTGATATGGAACCTACCCAATTAGGGTTTGGCTTTCCTTGGATGTAGTATAATATTCTATGCTACATATTTTATATAGAAATGGGTGAAAATGCCTAGTATATACTCGTAGCTTTACAAAAGCTTGGAATTTCGAAGGTAAAATAGTAAGATGATGTCGTTCCAAACAACGCAACAGCCAGTTCGCTGATATTTAATAATGTCAAAGCTGATGTTTTTAAATAAAAAAATGAATCTACTGTAGTATTTTAAAGTACTTAAAAATGAATTATAATTATACATCAAACAATTGAATTATTCACTTTAATAAAAAGGGACGAGTAGAGTCCTATCCAAATTTAATCTTTGTTTTGCATACGCATTTTTTGGTTTACAACAGTATTTTTACTATTCATTTCTTTGCTTTCCTATCACTATGAATTCACTATTTTGTCTCAATTGATGATATATTGTATATAACTGATTATAGTTACCATGGAGGAGATTTAGTCCCCTGGATACCCCGCATAGTATTGTATTATCCCTCGACGTGCATACCTCCGAACTAACAAAAGCGAGAGACTGAACTTGGCACCTCCCTTTTGACTCCCTACATTACAAGTTTCCTAAATGCCTCGCTTATTAATATATTTAGGCATCTACATATATATATCAACGTTATTCTGTCGCATTTGGAGTGGAGAGTAACCTTAGAGACGTAATTATTATCGTCTTGGTCAATTTTATATATGATATCGGTGTTGAGTTGGTATTGAGAAGGAATATTGGTGCTAGCTCATCATCCAATAGATGTAACGAACATATAGTCCTTTAATGTACTTAATTGTAGTTTAAGATAGCATTATACATATTAACGCACAAGACATTATACATATTACTATATTAATTTCTTTTCTTGTAACTAAAGCTTATTTTTATTATCAACAAACACGTGTCTATAATAGAAAGAAGAAATAAAACCATTTATGTGATTTTTTTACTCTAATCCGATACTTACATTCACTTTTAGTAATTATTACACCCACTAGCTATAAAGAAAACAAAACAGACTCTTAATATAGAATTCTCTAACCTTTCTGTCTATCACTTTATCAGTCCTTCAGAAACACAAAAGGCCTACTATACTTTGAGCATATTTATCAATATGTAAGAAAATCGTTATGGACACAATATGGGCGCGGACATCTTAATACAACTAAAGAGAAAAGAAAGGGGATGATAGTTTCCTTAAGGGCTTAGGGTTGGTCCAAGGGTCAAGTGGGGTGCTTTGTGTTAATGGGTACTGAAATTGGTGTGCAGAAATAAAACAATAGAAGTACATGACTTTTAAAATATTTTCTCTATTATTGATGTTATAATTATATTTGATTCGTATTTTAAAAGATAATCTATAGATATGTTATCGTAAATTATTTATCTTAACCTTACGTGTATCCAACCATTATAAATACGTTACGTGATCAAGATTTATAATTTAAATGTGTAAAGAGGTAATATAGAAAAAAGAAACACTGCCGGTATGACCATATTCCGGTTATGAAAGAAAAGTGTCTCGTATCTTTACTTGGAAAAATTGATGCACATACTCAATGTAATGTAAATGTTTTTCTTTCTTTCTTTAATGTCATAGGGCAATGAAAAAAGGTAGTCTTGAAAAGTAACATTTATTTGTTGAGCAAATAATTAAACTAATAATAATATTGAAGGACACGATGACACCAATTGAACTAGCCCCTTGGTCAGTCCATTTATGATTTGTGTTAAGGGTACTAGTCAACGTATATTTAAGAAATATATACTTATTATATATAGATAAATACATATATAGCATATAATAATCAACGACCAGACTGGAAAGCAGAAGAAAAGCGTAGTTCTTAACTCTGCCTCCACCGGGAATCGAACCCAAATGTTCTATGCATTAAAATTTTTCATTCATCTTGAAGTGTTTGTAATAATTCTATCTTTCTAAAACTTTTTTTTCATACCCTGAATAGCATGAAGCGTCGTATGTCTAAGAAGCAACTCATGGTGTCATAATGCCTATGTACCCTTATATAAAGAAACAGGTATGATCACAGGCAAGCGTCCGTTTATTTCATAGAATACCAAAAGAGCTGTCCATAATACGAGTAACCTCAACCAGTATCCAGCGGTCTGCTTTAATAATATCTTGGCTTCGCAGGCGGGATATTGTTTTCTTTGTCATGTCAGCCACAATTACCAACTTTTACAGTTCATTATTTACTTATGTTCAGACAAATGTATCCATATTTATCATGTACCTATGTACATATCCTTCCCAATTATCTATGACTTGAAGACTTTGTTTATTCGTAACAAAGTATATTATATAAAGCTGGATATAGATAATTCTTTAATAGCATATATTTATTTAAATGGCTTACCATCTGTCATATTGAGTACTGACTGTCTGGTCAACACGGTTCGAGGTAGCCATAGAATTACTACCTTCGCAATTGCGGAGACGGACACCTGAACCTCGAATTACCCCTCAAGGATTAATGGTCGTGAACGCGTTTTGTTATTTACAAACAAAAAAAGTTGTATATGTATTTTATCATTGCCTGTTTCATATGTATCACAATTAGGAATAAATGAATTTGAAAAAAAAACAGCAAAATAAATGTGTGCGTGTAGTGTGAGGGCCACTCCGTTAATCTCTTTGAAAATTTGCTAGGATTTGAATTTCCAAAACAATTGTGGAACTTGGAATCTGATTTTGTGAAAGTCAATTAAGGGAGTAAAAGCCTAAAAAGTTGGGCCCTCAATTCTCACATAGAGGATTGAGGGCCCACCCGTACCTGGCGACTATGGGCAATAAGAACAAACTCTTTACGACTAAATGTAAGTCACTTACAAACAAAATTTGTGATGATAAGATATTACCACAAAACGCTATTGTACCCAGAATATCTTCATTTAAAAAGTGTGATTCGACTCTACATAGATTACAAATAGTTTTATTACATCCTTGTAATTTTTACCTTTAAAAAACTGGTCTTAGTTTCTTTTACAAAATCATAGAACACAGCCAAATTCCATTACCTGCTACACATTGAAGTAAATGCAGCTCTGTTGTTGTATATGTTAAATAAGATCCCTAGCCCACAGGTGCAACACTCGTATGGAAATGTGGCCCATATATTGTGAACTGAACCACTCGACTTGGCACGTACCTATGTAAATCTACGAGTAGAGTAACTGTAGGTAGGTATGTTGGGGAACAGAAGGGACGGTTAGAAGGAAATGTGATAGGTAAACAATTGTTCAGTGGGATCAATAATAAGTACAGTTATTACCACACGTGAAAATGAAAATTCCATGTCAATTTGTGTGCGTGTGTGTTTAAAAATTGAAAGGGTAAAATTCTGGCCTTGTTTTACATAATATGTGTGTATAAGTGAAGATATATAACATATGTATATACATTCACGTCCTTTAGTCGAAAGATAATATCGCCTAGGCCACTTTTTAGTAGCAGTTTAGTAAGACAGCCCATGCCAGATGCACCGATGACCTCAAGAAAATCGCTGGTAGTGGCTGGATGAGGGCCATGAATGATCGTCTTTTGTGGCATACCCTTAGGAAGGCCTATGTCAAGCAGTGGACTAGTATAGACTGATTGGGATCACTTTTGAGCATGAATGTTGCGATGTCATAATGGAACATTGGTGACAGGTTGCTAGCCCATCACTTAGTATATTCTAATTACCCCTAGTCCCTTAGTCGCCTCCTACAACATACATAACATATTTGACCTTCTATCCCTAACAAACCTAATCACGCTACACCACTCATACGTACACGAAAACCGAATTACCATAGACATTAACGCCACCTATAGTTTGATCCTAAATCTCCTTACGTAGAAGGCTCTCGATGTATCGGTCAGCTAATGGCGATATGCACTTAGGCAGCTGGCGGTACGTCACACCCCGATTCGCACCCTTGAGATACGAGGCAGTGGGAAATCAATGGAAATATTAGCGAGGAAGGTTAGTTTTTGCGGTCTTCTTTATTCTTATGTGTGTTTTAAGTTGCTTTACGGTTTATTAGGTACATTGATTATCTAAAAATCAAATAACTTTCATTAATACGTCACGTATAGGCCTCCGACTAGCGTAAAAGAGTGATGGTTGTAATTTTATGTTAAAAACATTTCATGTATTAGCGGTGGTCACGCAATCTTTTGAATAGAAAAAAGAGTTATTTGTCGTCCAGCGTATGTTATGTAATCACACATCCTTGTGTATATGTGCGTATCTCTAGTGAACTTTTGCGGGTAAAAGATTTTACACTAGTACTCGTTTATACAGGGGAACAAACTATAGAGAATGTTTTCATAAGTATGACAAAAATGATTATTACATCGTTGTGACACTTGCATTAAAATGCTTTATCTAATCTCTAAAAGACAATATCCGAAAATGAATCAAACATAACAAGAAATAGTTTTAGTTATTCTCGTTACTTATGGAGTACTTTCACATCAAGTTTTAAAAAACTTCCCGATAATATATTTATAATGTTACATAGAGCAATAATTTATACAGGATACACGCGGCAATAATTTATTTATTTACACTTCGTAAAAGAAGTATTTTCGCAAGGAGGCTAAAAAGTTGTGAACAATGAAACTCGCGTTAGCATTATTCTTTGAGGAAAGCACTCTACGGGGTGTTGCTTTATTTCGTCTATTGATTTACGATCGAGAACCGGCCCTGGCTGGATTATAGAACCCGGCTTTTAATCCTACTTTGCTTGCAATTGTTATTGTACTTATGTATGTGTATGGTATGGTTTCTATATATCAGAAATGTATGTTTGTATGTAACGATTGTGATATGTATGTACGTGTAAGACCTAGATTTGATATACTCGTACATTAAAATGTAGTTCTTGATGGTTTTCACTACAGATTCCCTTATTTCCTATGTACATAAGCAGAACTTCTTATACCAAAACTTTTTGAGATGATGAGTATTTCATTCTTAAATGAAATGTATAACATGCTCATGAACAATAGTAACAGATCAATTATAATTAACTACCATAATTGTCTACAATTACTCTTTACCATACCCTAGGTACATAATCGCCACCTATGTATTAACTTCATACATTCTTACTTTATTTACACCTTGCTCAATATTAACCTCAACTCAACTAAATAATTTAAACCTAATCAAACTCAACCTATAAGGTATAAAAAAGAACAAACAAACACATTCACTAGACTCCAAGAGGAATACCTCCTAAAGCGTTCCAGCAATAAACGTAAATTGCTATTGAGCATCGCAATGTTTTATTTTATTGAGTTTACTCATGCGGAAAGACGATTATGGCATATTTCGGTAATGTTTCACCCAACCCCCTTCGTATTGAATGGTACAGTCACTGCCAGTAATGCTCTATATGCTTACAATATATTGTTTAACCTGGGGCCCAAGTCTACTATTGCGTTTTAGCACAAATGCAGTTCAATGTCAGATCAGTAATAGTGTGAAGTTGGTAGTGGATTAGCAAGTGTCAAATTTCGCAATTGATATCAGCAAAAGTGTCAAATTACTATTAAAAATGACGAAATTTGAATTTTCTGATCTGATATTGAAATGATATTTCGCAACAAGCATTAAGTGGACTTTCATTAATCTATGAAATCTTAACCTACATATTACTTACATTCATGTAAAAATTCTTTACAATTTGCTAAGATGTTACACGAAATTGTTGAATCTGTAGGTACTTTTATGTATAAATTCTATACATTATGATAAAGGGACTTAGTTAAATTGTCACCTACTTACATGTTCAATCTTATGTGATTACCAAATTGGTATTACATAAAGAAAGGAAGGAAATTCGAATGCATTTACTGTTAAAAGAAAATGAAGCTTTTTATCAAATATTGCTATAATATTTAAGGAATAAACCGTTCTTAGAGATGTTGATAGATAGATTTGTATGTTTTTCTAAATGTATATTTATTTACTCACACATTTATATTAACTTGATTTAATATATGGCATTATAATAGTAGCTATTTACATCCTAGACTAGCATAATTAGCTGTATAACTATATCATACATAGATACAGTATTAGAGGGGTAGGCAGAGATCACGGATCCCCGTTTATCCCGATTCTGACTTTCGCTTCATTGATTATCATATCAACACCTCTACAATACTAACTATAATATCAATATAATACAACTAATGATAATTATATCTGGACATTATTAGATAAATTGAACTAGCCCCTTGGTAAGTACATTTGGACTTGTACTCAAGGTATATTTAAGAAATATTATATATAGATAAATACAAATATAGCATATGTAATCAACGCCCAGACTGGAAAGCAGTAGAAAAACGTAGTTCTTAACTCTGCAAACACCGGGAATCGAACCCGGGACCACACGATTAGTGTTCAGGCGGCTAACCGATCGCGCCACGGAGGTCGTCAAACTACCATGTATTATTTATAACTATATATGATATACATATAATATACATATATTGAGTTATCAATATAGAGTATTTAACCGGTTGTAGTATCATGTCTGAACCCTCATCATTGATATCTTAATTAATCAATCGATAAATCGCCACCAGGTTTGTTGTTAATTAATTAATTTTGGGACAAGGGTGCGTGGCTGAAAGGCCCATTTGAATCTAGGGTCAGACCTTGGCTGAACGTAACTTTCCGTGACCACTGAACAGATGTGTTTCAATTGTAATAAAAAAAACGGATTGTTTTTGGGGGTAAAGTTTTTTTACTACGAATGTTTAATACATACATTTAATGGCTTTTGTTACTAATATGAAGTTCACGGGCACTGATGGAGGTAAAACAATAACTAACTTATTTGTTAAAATGTGCATGTCGATCACCATTAGGAAAGATTTGTGTGTTCTTAATCAGTTAGTCAGCATAATAATTGTCTGCCCTAACGATGATTTATAGCTTGTGATATTTTCGATTTTCGCATTTTCAAGAAAGAATCCTTAATGCCGCGGCTGTAGCCCAGTGGGTAAGACCTCGGACTTCGTATGAGAAACGTCGTACGTAGGTTCGAATCCCGACTCTGGCATGTACCAATGAATGAAATTTAAATGTGTTTTTCATTTAAGTACATAATTTACAGTTGCTAACGGTGAGGGAAAACATCGTGAGGAAACCTGCCTATCCCTCAGGATAGGTAATAGTCAGTGCCTATATACGGCGATACGGTTCACTACCTATCACGTTGGGTGTTGTCGATCTAGTGATACGCGGGCTTCGAATGACCCATACCTAACATGCCTTCGAAATTTCGGAGATGGGCATTCAAGCCTCTGACTACCCCGCCATAATAAAAAAGGGAGTGTGTATACACAAGTCGTGAAGCGTATGTTTATGTAATCCTTAATGCGCCGGCGATGCAGTGATTAGCAATGTTTCATTTGTGTGCTTCTTGCTATTATTAAAACTAATATCTAATCACTTTTTATATTTAAAGTTGTAGCAAACATATAATATTAAATAGTTTTCATAGTTCTCATAGTTGACCAATAGATGTCGCTACGAGTAGTTTCCAATATGAAATTGGTCATATTAGTTATGTATAACAATACTTATAGTATGTATTGATTAGGAAGTTGTAGTTCTAAATATTGTACAATAGATGGCGATAAGCGTATTTAGAAAACGCATTACGATAAACGAATGTTGCCCTTATAATGTTTGTGGTTGACCTAGATTGTCATTCCAGCCTAGGATACCAGCAACCTTTGGTATTGTATAATAATCCCTACCCTTCCTTGTAGTTAGGCTGACCTCTCAGCGCTTCCAGTCTCGCTTCCCTCTGTTGGAACGTTTCTTGGAACACTGTGGGGGATGCAATATCCCAGTAGGCTAGGTATATCCTGTAGGATGGGCTTACTTCCGCTGACTACCGTGGAGCCGTCTTAGGATGGATCCTGGTATGTCGGTGGGGACACCCTGAGTTCCGTCTTGGTGCGGACCTTGGTGTTCCAGATGAGTGCCTTGAGCTTTACCTTGGAGTGAGCCTTGGTGCAACTGTCTGAGTGAGCCCGTGTACCCTTTCCTTTGATGTGGGCGTGTTCGCCCCGTGTGCAGGGCAGGCCTTATTGTGGCTTGTCCTGGACCGGGGAGACGCGTTCCCATCTTCCCAAGAGTAGGAACATTACCTGGTGCTTCCCTACCGCTTCCATCTTCTTGGAACGAGTAATGGGTACACCTGGTAATGGTATCATTGTAAGCACGACGGGCATGGCTTCCAATCTCGCTTCCCTAGTTGGAACGATTTGTGGGACCTTACCTGAATGTGTCGGGCATGGCTTCCAATCTCGCTTCCCTTGTTGGAACGATTTGTGGGACCTTACCTGGTTGTGTAGAGTAGGGGGAGATCGTATAGTTCGATATGTATATTGTAAAATCCCCAATGTATTGTTAATCCCTTGTTTGTAACCTCGCGTCCGTGTCACTACGTCCCGGACAGCTCTGGGCGTAGGGACCGGATCTTTGTGAACTTGTGTAACGGAGATTACATTGATCTGACAGTGTCAAGTGTTTCATTGCGACCTCTGCGTATCGTAGCCAGGAATATCCCACGCATACACAGATCTCTACTACACGAACCCACACCCGATGGTTGTTGTGAACACCACCCCACAACCCCCATTACAAATTGGCGCCCAACGGGTTAAAGACAGAAAGTCTTTGAGAGATCAGGATTGCCACGCTGGCGCCTACTGGAGAGGAGCAACTGAAGTTTGTGCGACTGGACTGTGGCCGTTTGAGATCAAACAAGGAAGTTGAGATTGAGTCGGTAGAGATGGCATTATCCGACAAACAATTTAGAGAATTACTGGCAGCACTGTCACCAACCAAGAAGGGGTCACTGACAGGATGCAAGGCCACATTTGATGGAAGCAAAAACCCAGAGAAGGTAGAGGCTTTCCTGAGTGCAGTGGCAATCTATATAAAATTAGAAGACATCTCTGATAAGGATGTTTTAGAAGGTATTCCTTTACTGCTGAGTGGAGAAGCAGCATTGTGGTGGCAAGGGGTGAAGCAGAGTATATTGAGCTGGGGAGAGTTCTGCAAACAGCTCAAAAATACCTTCGCTCCCAAGAAATCCGGATACCTGCTCTATCAGGAGATGATAGAGGTAAAGCAAGGGGAACATGAGGACACGGAGTCTTTCGTAGCTCACAAGAGAGCCATTATCAGTGATTTACCAGGTACACACACTGAGGAGCAACAGCTGGACCTTATATACGGTCAGCTGAATATTAAGATTCGGGAGAAGTTACCCAGAACGAGTGTACAAACTATAGAAAGTCTGATCAAATCTGCCAGGGGCATAGAACAGCTCCTGAGAGAATACAATGAGATTGAAAGACAGGATATGGCACAAACCAGAATAGGTAATGGCAGATTAATAAAGAAGTGCAGCCATTGCCACATGAAGGGGCACTGGAGACACCAGTGTAGAAAACTGCAAGTGACTGCAGATATAGAACCCGTTACCCAAAAGGAGGTGAAATCTATAGTGAATGAGACACCCACTAATAAAATATCATGCTATGGATGCAAAGCCCCAGGATACATTCGGAGCAACTGTCCAAACTGCTCCAAGGGAAGACAGCGTTTACCGAATCAAGAAGTAAGTTTCTATTCCTTAAACGTGGCAAAAGATACGTTGGAAGAAAATAAAGAATATGAATTGTACTCAGAGGACTATGTTGTATTTCCGCAAGCAACAACAAGAGTACAAGAAACTGGTGTAGTAAAGCCAGGAAAGAAAAGAGTGAGATACAATGGGTTTTCGCCTCGCTTTATTGACTACATGAAGGAGAACGCAAAACTGATAATCAATGAGGCCGACGTTAGACTATCCCCTCATTCCGCTGAATTGTTTCCGGATATGTGTGTAAACTCAGTAGGAGTGAGTAGTTTAACGTTTGAGGATGTAAAAATATTATTACATAAGTATAGCGACATTTTCATTCCCAAAACAGGACCGTCGACATTAGGTAAACATTCCATAATTACAAACACTAATCAACCTATATCTGTACCACCTTATAGAATATCACAGAAATCTAGAGTCATTTTGAAAACAGAGATAGATAATATGCTGAGAGATAACATAATTGAACCGTGCAGTTCACCCTGGGCAGCACCAGTAGTGCTGATCCCTAAGGCTGATGGAGGTATACGTCTTTGCATAGACTACAGACGACTTAATAGCGTCACAATACCAGACACATACCCACTACCGAGAATAGATGACCTATTACACGAAGCGAAACCAACGCCATATATGTCATCACTGGATTTGAAGTCGGGGTACTGGCAAATAAGTGTGAGGAAAGAAGATCAAGACAAGACAGCATTCATCACGCCTACTGGAATTTATAGATTCAAGAGAATGCCGTTCGGATTACGGAACGCTCCAGCTACTTTTCAAAGACTTATGGACAGATTCAGAATAATGGTTGAAGAAGTGAAGATGTTGACATACCTAGATGATCTGATAATATTCTCCACTTCGTATGAGAAACACATGGAAGATTTGGAGAAGGTATTGATCAAAATGAGAGAATGTCGATTAACCATCAATTTAGACAAATGTAGATTTTGCTGTTCGTCAATAAAATATTTGGGACATATAATTACGCCAGAAGGATTAAAGACAGACAGTGAGAAAGTGAAAGCTATAGTAGAGCGAGAAAAACCACGGAATGTTAAACAAGTTATATCATTCTTACAGATGTGTTCTTGGTATAGAAGATTTATAGAGAACTTCTCAGCTATAGCACAGCCACTTACTAAGCTGACTAAAAAGAATACAGCTTGGACTTGGACTGATGAACAAGAGAATGCTTACAGAGAACTAAAAGATAAACTCACAAAAGCCCCAGTTCTACGACAAGCAGACTCAGGAAAACCATACATTTTGAAAACTGATGCTAGTAATATTGCTTTAGGAGCAGTACTAGAGCAAGGAGATGATTCAGATGAACATCCAGTGAAATATGCTAGTAGACTGCTTATTCCAGCAGAAAGAAATTATACTACAACTGAACGAGAAGCACTCGCAGTAATTTGGGCTTTGAATAAGTTTAGAGGATACATTGAGGGACAACCAATTACGGTGATAACTGATCACCAGGCTCTGAAATGGTTGATGAGTCTTAAGTGCCCAACAGGTCGACTTGCTCGATGGGCACTACTCATGCAAGCATACGATGTAAAAATTAAATACATACCTGGAAAACAGAATGTTGTAGCTGATGCACTATCACGACCTGTTTGTGAGAAGAATACAACCACAGACATATGTATAGTATCAGTGGATATGCCAACTAGAAGTATAGAAGAAATAAGAATTGAGCAAAGTAAAGATAAGAACTTACTTAAAATAATAGAAGCTCTAGAATCAGCAACTGATGAAGAAAATGGTATATATTGGAGTAACAAAGGCTATTTCATGAATAATGGTTTATTATACCGATTGAAAACATACAATGAAGAAGAAAATGGACAATTAGTTGTTCCAGAGCATGAATGGAATAAAATCTTGCAAGATTATCATGATGATCCATTAGCAGGTCATTATGGCACAGAGAAAACATTCCAGAAAATTTCCAAAACTTACTATTGGAAAGGAATGCGAAGATATATTGCAAGTTATGTAAAGAATTGTTTGCCATGTCAACGTTACAAACCTTCAAATCAAAAACCAGCAGGTTTACTTCAAACTACACCGATGAGTCAACGATTCGAAGTGTTGTCATTTGATCTTTTTGGACCACTACCTAAGACAAGTGATGGAAATACTTGGATATTGATAGTCGAAGATGTAGCTTCGAGATGGATTGAGTTATTCGCTTTAAAGCAAGCGACCGCAGAAAATTGTGCACTCACTTTGATAAATGAAGTTTTTTTAAGATTTGGAGTACCAAGAAGAGTCATAAGTGACAATGGAACTCAATTTGTGAGTGCTGTAATGCAACAAGTGATGTTTTGTTTTAAAATAAAACATGGTCTCACCCCCCTGTATCATCCGGAAACGAATAAGGTAGAACGCCGGAATAGAGACCTAAAAACGCAGTTAGCGATTCAGATACAAACACCAGGAAATGAAAATTGGTCTGAACTACTGCCAGCAATAAGATTTGCTATGAATACGAGTGTGTGTACTTCAACTAAATATACCCCCGCTTATTTGACTTATGGTAGAGAACTCCGTGCACCTCATGATAACGAGGTAGATTTTCGACAAGTACTTGTGACAGAAAACGTCGTACCTCAAATAACTCCTAAGCTTAGGAAAATAGCAGAAGCTTTATTGAAAGCAAAAGAATATAATGAAGAAAAAGAAGAAACTAGGAAGAAAGTTTCAGATGAAAGTCGTAGAATGAGACCACTCTATAAGCCAGGAGATCTTGTGATGATCACATTACACCCTATAAGTAAAGCATCACAAGGAATTACGGCAAAATTTGCCCCTAGAAGAGATGGTCCCTACAAGATAATGAAGAGGCAAGGGCCAGCTTCATTCCAAGTAGCACCAGTAAATGCACCAGACCAACCTGTCGGTGTTTACCATGCTTCAGCTCTGGCTCCATACCATAGTCAGGGTGGAGAAGATGTAGCAAATACCCCTGGGGTTGTCCAGCCTCTGAGAAAGCGTGGACGCCCAAAGAAGCTAGCATCGCAGGACGAACCAAAAGAAGTGAGACCAAGAGGACGCCCAAGGAAGCAGGCTTCAACGAGTAAGAAGCTCACATAGATGACCATGCCGCCTTGTCCAGTCCTTCTCGCCGGGACGTCTTCGAGGCCTGAGGGGGAGAATATGTAGCAAACATATAATATTAAATAGTTTTCATAGTTCTCATAGTTGACCAATAGATGTCGCTACGAGTAGTTTCCAATATGAAATTGGTCATATTAGTTATGTATAACAATACTTATAGTATGTATTGATTAGGAAGTTGTAGTTCTAAATATTGTACAATAGATGGCGATAAGCGTATTTAGAAAACGCATTACGATAAACGAATGTTGCCCTTATAATGTTTGTGGTTGACCTAGATTGTCATTCCAGCCTAGGATACCAGCAACCTTTGGTATTGTATAATAATCCCTACCCTTCCTTGTAGTTAGGCTGACCTCTCAGCGCTTCCAGTCTCGCTTCCCTCTGTTGGAACGTTTCTTGGAACACTGTGGGGGATGCAATATCCCAGTAGGCTAGGTATATCCTGTAGGATGGGCTTACTTCCGCTGACTACCGTGGAGCCGTCTTAGGATGGATCCTGGTATGTCGGTGGGGACACCCTGAGTTCCGTCTTGGTGCGGACCTTGGTGTTCCAGATGAGTGCCTTGAGCTTTACCTTGGAGTGAGCCTTGGTGCAACTGTCTGAGTGAGCCCGTGTACCCTTTCCTTTGATGTGGGCGTGTTCGCCCCGTGTGCAGGGCAGGCCTTATTGTGGCTTGTCCTGGACCGGGGAGACGCGTTCCCATCTTCCCAAGAGTAGGAACATTACCTGGTGCTTCCCTACCGCTTCCATCTTCTTGGAACGAGTAATGGGTACACCTGGTAATGGTATCATTGTAAGCACGACGGGCATGGCTTCCAATCTCGCTTCCCTAGTTGGAACGATTTGTGGGACCTTACCTGAATGTGTCGGGCATGGCTTCCAATCTCGCTTCCCTTGTTGGAACGATTTGTGGGACCTTACCTGGTTGTGTAGAGTAGGGGGAGATCGTATAGTTCGATATGTATATTGTAAAATCCCCAATGTATTGTTAATCCCTTGTTTGTAACCTCGCGTCCGTGTCACTACGTCCCGGACAGCTCTGGGCGTAGGGACCGGATCTTTGTGAACTTGTGTAACGGAGATTACATTGATCTGACAGTGTCAAGTGTTTCATTGCGACCTCTGCGTATCGTAGCCAGGAATATCCCACGCATACACAGATCTCTACTACACGAACCCACACCCGATGGTTGTTGTGAACACCACCCCACAATACCCATTACAAAGTTAAATATTTCACTCTATTTAAGTACCAATATTCATTGAAACTTACGATGGTATTGATATAAAGTTATATACAAATAATTTATATAGAGGGCAGCACATGCAATTACAAAGTCCAATGAAAACATGATATATAATATTATAAGTACATCACCCTATCAGCTTATACCCGACGAGTTTCCCAGACAAAAAGCTCTGAACACTGTACGTCCCAGGTGATAAATAAGGTCGTAATTACACGGATGCTGTCCCTCTGTCACAGATGTTGGGACGAAAGTAAATGGGAGTGAGCATTTACGCTAATATGCGCGCAGGTGGTAAACAGTACTTTGCTAGTAGTTATAAGCATGTGTTATTTTATAGTATATAATGTTTAGAATGTAGCAATGTTTATTATTTTAATTAAGAATTCAGGAGTAGTGCTTTCTGGGACAAATATGAAATGTAATTAGCTGCCATTCTTCTCGCAATAACATAACTAAAGCTATGGTGCTATCACATCTAAATATGTTTTTCATATATAATATTACGATTGAATTTTAACACCTAAACAATATTTTAATTCTTACTAGAAAAGAAATTTAATTAAAAATTAATTTATATTTTACAAACTAACGTCAAAACATACCTAGACAAAGAAGTGACGTCATAGGGATAAAATAAAATAATAATTAAATTACAGACACCGACGATGCTTCGTTTACAAGGGTCAAGTAGCACACAATGCAACATTAACTTAATGCCGTATCATAAAAGTTTATTACGTGCAAAGTAAAAGGGGTAGTAAACATTTACTAAGGTCGTTTCCCGCTAGATAACTGAGCTTGCAAATTTTACTGCTCAAGTGCTATATTGTTCTCACATTTCCGTAATTGGTAGCTGAATTGAAACTTTGTATTGTGTACTGAAAGATCTGTAGAACAGTTCCTTAGTAAAAAGCTTACTGGTAGTAGGTAATTGTGAGTCAGATAGACGCCATGTTGAAAAAGGGTGACGTTAGATGTAGCTATAGCCGCCGAGTGTGTATGAGGTGTATGAGTGTCAATGAAACGAAATTGGTCTGTCAGGATCTACAGGGAATTTAGGCGTGATGTGAATGTATGTATAATTGTAATTATAATGTGATAATTGTGATTATTGCATAAAAAATCTATCACCAATTAATCTTGCAGGGTAGTCAATCGTCGAGTATTATCTTTAACATTTATAATCGACATGTGATTATAATTCAAATACATAATTTGCATCAAATAAAAAAGCTTCTTTTATGTTACACCATTAAATTTCAAATTCAGTAAGACCATTCTAAATTTCTTTGTTGTATTCTACGTTATTTTGATGTACAATTTAAAACAGTATAAATACTGAAACTATTAATTATCTTAATAATCCAAAATGTAATTAATTATTATGTTTTACGTTACCAAGGATTAGGTTAAGAACCGCTCTAACGCCAATATTCCCTTACAGTCCACTAGCAGAATAGACCAGTCCGCTTAACCCAATCCCTAAGTAATAAACTTGAGTACAGAACGTGCTAATCATGTTCCGAGGGAAGATTTCTAAGCTCAAGAGCCTAGCCTTTTACTTTTATAAACACTCGCTACGTGACCCCATAATGCAGTCCCTTCAGAGGTATTTACCCACATTTACCCATATTACCCAGCAAATACAAACAGCGGCCTAAGACAAACAAGGGACGTGTTTTTTTATTTTTATTACGATGCTAATATAGTTAATGCTTAGGGCCAAAGGCTCATAAGTGTGTTTGTTCATTTGGCTGTATTTTAAAGTGCATTTACTATTTGTGTGTAAGATGTAGTTTTTAATTTTTAGTGGTAGTCTAAGAAAATTTATTTAATACAGTATATTTGGGATTCGTAGAAGTGAATTATATCTCGAGAAAACGAACAAAATTGTTGTATACAATAAATCTACATAGAATAAAAACATTTTTTCCTCTTTGGGTTTTCATCTCTTATCCTCCAATCCAAGCTCAAAAAAAATCAACAAATTTATAAAATATATTAAAAAAATTAAAACTCAAACAACGGGCACAAATTAAATAACTGTTCTCACTTTTCAGCGTTCAACAAAAATGAATATTAATACGGAATACCAAAATATACAGGGGTATAATCCAGATCGCGTAGAGAATTGGTTTACAATAAATCTGAATGCACAATGAATCGGAAACCCAAATGAACATGCCGGTCGTTCTCTAAATATTTTATTTGCACACTTGTCGCCACAGTATCAAATACTTCGACGTATCCTATGCCACGCCACCGACGTTTTGTTTACGTATACCAGCTGCGAATCCCACTAAATATGTATGTGTTTAGAATGCATTTACAATAAGCTAGTGTAGTAGTTAAGTAAGGTTTAGTAAAAATTGAGAAATGCGGATCTTATTACATTGTGGTAAGATACACAACCATTTATTTACTTGTTTTTTGTTTACTATTGCAATAGTTCATAGAATCATATAAAGATCAGTATCATACTTTTGAATGTTGTAAACAAAAAAAAATATTTTCTAAGTTTTATTGGCACTTATCTATCTTCATTATATATAAAACTGACTGAGTGTTTGAAGTGATTTATATTGTTACTAAACTATAATCTTATCTCCCTTATATTTTTTCATATTATTTAAAGGTAAAAAAACTAACCTTTATTTAGGTTAAAGAACAAACCACAAAAGTCGTTGTTTATTTATTTACTAAGTTTGCTTATTTCACGCCAGTAGCGTGGAAAAGGTTTAGTGGAATCTCTTAACCAGTTAGTCGCCCACTTATGCAAACAGCATTTTGTCATCTTTGCTACACCCAACGCCCACATAAAGGGGCCACCTACAGCGAAAGATGCCATCAAATAATAATTAAAATTCGTTGGGTCTGCTACTGAATAGGTCTCTAGCTGTCCCTGTTGGGAATTAGAGTAATTCTGTGCTATTATGGAAGGTAAAAATTGATAATTATCTGCTGTTCTTCGCGGCATTCTGTAAGAGACGATAAGGGGATTGGGGCTCAATGGAATTATTTGAGACAAAGGTTCAGACACCAGTGTTCCATATAACATCACAACACCGATTATAAGCTAAAAAAAAAGATGATGTACATCACAGATCACCTACGACGTGTATGTATATGTATATTATGCATTGCGCTTCATACCATTTTTACCATAATAAATATATGTATTGCGGAAATACTCTTACTTATATTTAGTATAACTATGTTATGTTACTAAACACTGTATAAACGAGGCACAGGACTCGATCCCGTTGATTCGCTATACAATATCGCCGGTCAATCGGTCACCATCTGTCGTTCATTTATTTGATAAATGGCTCACAGTTTTGATTTGGTGCGGTCATACCATAAACCTGTCAGTCTTTTGTTTCAAACTTCACGATTTATGGACTTCTCAGTATTAATGGTAAAATGTCCGCAAATACTAGAATGAAACAAAAACCTTTATTTATTTGAAATTACAGTGATTGGCAATGTTATGCAGATGAGCGGTAGTAGATTGACAAAAATAATATATAAGGGTAAAGTGGAAGGGCGGTTATGTAGAGGCAAGCCCTATAAGAGTTATGACAGTCAAATGTACTGTATATTGAAAGAAAAACCGCCATATGTGTATAAGGAGGTGTATGAGTATCAATGAAGTGAAAATAGTTTGTTGGGATCGGGACAGGTGAGGGATCCGTGATCTTTGCCTACCTCTCTACAGGGAATCGAGCTTGATGTGTATATATGTATGTAATTAATAAATATGCTTAACTATTTAGACTTTCATAGATAATATACAACAATTTACTGTCATTTTTTCAACGTTTACTACCTATATTCAAACTCCATGTATAAAAGCAATGTACTGAATTTAAGTAGGTAGTACATAATGCACTCATGCGTCAATCATATCGTGCTAAAAATGTTTATGTCCACAAAGTTTATGTATGATAATGGACGGCAGAAAATAAACTACCCGTATGAAGCTCTTTCAGTCACGTCATACAAAGTTTTTATCGGACATTTGAGTTTATACTAAAGCCTTAGTGCGATAAAACTGGGCCCCATATATCATGTAGCTCTCTTTGTATTCGATAAATTGGAAAGTTTTTCCGGGTCAACTTGTGTCGGGAAATTCAATATTTGTGACGAATATTTCTATCTTTTAGAGGCATTCTTTTTAAGCTAGTTTGGACAGAACGTGGACTGAAGTTCATTTCACTAATTGAGAGATTCAACGTAGGTACTATCAGAATATAGTAAGGTGTGGTCAATACATAATTATTATTATGAACTTATTTCTGAGACTATCTTTAAGGAGTAGTATTATTAGAAAATATAAGTCTTTATATTGTATTTACTAGTTTATTTTATAATTTTAAAATTTTGCAGGGTTAAAAAAAATATCTCGGCGTTTTTACAAAACAACAATTATTTATTTACTTATTAATAACAACAATAATTGTGATATTTTAATAAATAGGACTAGTATCCTGTATTTGTAATTCCTTTAAAAGAATTGTCCCATAGAGCTACTGAAATACTACGAAACAGTCCAAATTTATCATAATGTTGCCTAATAAACTTCAGCGATGTACTTAACTTAGCAATAGGTTACCAAATTGAACCAATGAAAGTTTCAATTCCGTGTCTTGATGCAAGAACACGCTTAGCGAACCCAAAATTCATTCCCGAATACAAACTGTTCCAATTATTACTAATATCTTAATCCTTCCACCCTTAGTTTGTGAGCAGGGACATATACTAGTTCGGCAACTGAATTCTATAACCTTTTAATTATAAGTAAATGTGTATTTTGATTAAAGTGCATTAAAAAAAACTTGCCCATATACCATACTAATATGTTGGCATATAACTTGGATTCAAAATGATAAGAATTATAGATAAAGACAGTACCAATTTCACTCTATTTAAATGGCAATATTCATTTAATTTAATTTGGCGACATGGCTTACCACCTGTCACATTAAGTACTAACTATCTGGTCAACACGCGGGTTCGAGGTGGCCACAGAATTACTATCTTCGCAATTGCAGAGATGGACACCCGAACCTCTGACTACCCCGCACGCGTTAATGGGCGTGAATGCGTTTTGTCTTTTCATTTAAACTTATGATGGTATTGATATAAATTCACATCTCTCAAACGATGAAAAGTGAAGCTGATTGCTGTATGAAATAATAAAGTTTTGTTTGTTAATTAAAAATATAACATTTTTGTATGTTAACAGTGCAAATTGTGCATATTTTTAAACAAATGGAGTCCATAAGAAAGCATTAGTACCAATCCGTTGTTAGTACAAATACACGAAACGAAGAACCGCCTACTCCACATGAATTAAATATGAGATCACGAGAAAAGCAATTAATACCTTTTAGGCGAAAACTAAAAATGAACAAAACGGCTCTTGGCACTTTGCTTCAATGGATGGTAACAAACCAGGTTTTCGCGATCTTTGAGAATAATGTTTTAAAAGAAAGTAAGATTTATGGGTTTAATAGTCGAGTCTGGCAAAACATAGACCACGAACTAAATTTTAACATATGCTGTCACATAAATTATTATTGTTTAACACAGTTTTGATTACATTCATACATATACATTTCATACCTACATACAAAGGATAAAGATCACAGAATCCCCATGTTTCTGCTTACAACCCATTTTCTATTTATTGACATACATGCAGTTCTTAGTACCTACATACTATGTAGTAGGTTATATATACGTTGTTCAGCATTTTGTTAATGTTTTTCAGCATGATTTATTTAGCATGTTTTGTTATTCACAGATTCATAACAAATGTACAACAGACAAAATTTGGATTGAAATCTCTCATCTCTCTTAAGCGGTTAATCTAAAACCTTCAACGTTAAGGCTTTTGTGGAAATCAGGAAATCGCATTTCGTTCACGAACGAGGGCTTTGACGGTTTAATTATGCCTTCAGTTGTTTTCGAAGGCTAACTGCCCGGATTTCTTTAGGCGATGATTCAATTGAAATGTAAAATGCCACTGCTAATTAACTTTTGTTTTCCGTTTCTCGCAAATTCAGTTCGAGAGGAAAATTCCGTAATTGTTCGTAATCTTAATGTTATACAAATTGGTTAAGTTATATCACTTATTGGATTCTTAATCTTTTAGATTTTCCATGCTATTACTCTGCGAGAAATTGCACAATTTTTCATCATCTATGTAGCGTGAAGAACAAAATACCATACATGAGAATTCAATGGATGTGAGTGACGCAAAAGAGATTGGTCAAAATCATTTGAGGTGGCGATAGTCTTTGGCTATCTGGCGATGGAAATTAAAACATACTTAAATGAATGCTTCTATTATAAATCGAGCTGATGCCAATAATAATTATTAATAATTTTAATAATTGAATAATAATTTTTATCATCATAGTCACTTCTTACATTCAAACTCCCAAAACGAATGATATCTGATCCACCAAATTGTTCAGAAAATTATGGGTTATTTCTGAATGGCTTTTAAATAGTAAATTTTATTAATGGCTGTTGTCGAGTATTTAATACGGTATTCAGAGAATTAACACAGTCAGATAAATGCAACTCAATATTATTTTAAATTCAGTCGTTACAAAGACATGCAACCAAACATTAATTCAACTGCGGGTTACGCAGTATCAGACTTGCATTCGACAGATTAATTAATTAAAGCACATTAACACTGAATTATTTATCGTACACAGGTTTTACATTTAAAATAAACATTGTTTAAAGAAGACACACTACGACAATATTTTAAAAAGGGTGACGTTGCAGTACATAAATGTATTACCGTTGAATTAATTTGTGTAGGTCTATGGATGTATATTGGCGGTTTGAAAGGATCCGGTAATCTCTGCCAACCTCTTTATAGCACAACAGTTGTGATGTGCAAGTATGAATGAATGAATTATGTAGAGGAATGAATTATACTTACAAACATACTATTCCTTACTATAGCCAGTGTTTGTGAGTGAACTAGACTAGCCTCTTGTCAAGTTGAATAGTCTCTAAGTAGTAAAATGAGGGTTTCAAATGGCCAAAAAGATGAAACTATGGCGATTTATACCGATAAAGGTTATCCAAGTCCTCGCCTCATATTTAGTTCAGTTATATTTTCAGCATTTTGCAATACAACTAAATACTTTCACGACTATTTGCGTTTAGTTGTCCAACGATGCAATTACAGCTTTGACTATCTAGTATCTAGTCAGTAATAAATGTGAAAGGTGGCAATCTCTATCGCATTTTACAAGCACCGACTATTACCTGTTCAAGGAACAGCTGAGAAATTCACCAATTCACTGACTTACCACCTTTAATAGTTTAAGTGTCTACTGAAATACACTTTAATATGTGTTGCTTTTGCTGTATATAAAATTTTGATAATGATGTAAATGAATGATCGAGCATTATCAATATGGTATTACCACATAGAACCAAACGCAGATAGATAGATATTTTGTAGCACCAATACTAAAATAAATCTCTTGCCAAAAACAAACAAGTAGTCAACCGCCTTTCAGAGATAAGCCAAACTACGACGGACTGCATTTCTTCTCCGACTGAATAGGCAGACATCACTTATCCAATAAAAGAGCTCCCAAAACATGTAAAGGCAAGGTCATATTGGTAACGAAAACTTTTTTGAATGTTGTACCAGATTTAAGTATTTCTAAATGTAAGCTAAACTAAGTACTTAATAGCAGCACACCTATACTTTCAGTAAAATGTTATTTGAGTTCGGACTTCATTTATTAGTAAATACTTTTTAGAAAACAGATTGTTATTAAAACGATATTAAAAGATATAGATATAACACTATAATTTATTGATTCATGAGATTCAGCCTTTAGTGTTTCGACTTTCCATAGAATTTTTTAATTGCTTATAGTGCAACAAATTTATCGACTACCGTGGGTCTGATTTAGGCATTATTAATTATCATACACTTTTAAATCGATTTCAGCTGTAACAATAAAATGTGACAATAGCGATGATGTTAACAGGGCAGAAAACTATTACTAAAACATGGTAGAAGGAATAACATGTGCAAATCGCTCTTATGAAACTTAAATAAAGACGAATAAACAAACATAACAATTATTTGCAGCTCACAGGAATGCAGTATCTATGGTACAAAATCAAAGACCACCTTCTTTGCACAAAGACTTCTGCTACAGCCATACACTTTGTATGTATGGTTCTTCTTCTTCATGTGCCATCTCCCAATAGGAGGTCGGCCAATCGTATGGCTTGATTTTACTTGAGGTTTTTAATCATCAAGGCAAGCTAGACTTTATTGACTGCTGCACGAAACAGTGATCTTGAGCTCATATTGAACCACTGCCGAAGGTTTTTAGCCATGAAGTTTTACGTCGGCCAGGTCTTCGTTTGCCGTTTATTTTGCCTTGAATGATTAGTTGGAGCAGATAATATTTAGTATTTCGCATGATGTGTCCTAGGTATATGTATGGTTAGAAACCAGTATAGCACACCCTTAGAGTAAGTCTGGCAAACTTTTATCGCGGGCCCAAGACGGTAGGGTGCGGTGGCACTTTGATGGATCGCTCGGGCGCTGGGACGTCGATATTCAATGCCAAATTGATAGAGCACGTCTGTTGTGCTTCGAGTGTGCCCGCACCGATAGTTAAGGGATGGTGAGGTGATGGGAATAGGTTAAACATATGGTTTTTGTAATCTTTTATCCGGGTGTGAAAGAAAATACTAAAACTCGGGAGCTATAAGGCCTTTGTCCTGTTGATTTATTTTGATTTTACGATTCGGGAAATTGATGAGTTGTTACCAACACAAAGCATCTGCGAACACTCTTACATATCGGGCAGATTGGTAACATGATTACATTAAACGCAAATTCTTTTATTACATATAAATATTCACTCAATAAGGGGATAGGCGGAGACTATCGATCGCCATCTGGAATGTTTCTGACCAATCTCCCTTTATTCAGTCACACTTCTCATACATGCTCTTCTATTTTTCACTTATACACTATTCTTAGTTAGAAGCGCTAGCGTTATAACCGCCGAGTGTGTATGTATGCTCAGGAGCAGTGATTTGTTAATGCCAGCAATTATCTTAGTTAAGGCTCTGTGAGATAAGCCGTAACAGACTTGGAAATGCACGCTCTGTTATGCCAGTCAGTTCTGTAACTGGTATTGGCGTTCACATATTCAGCCGCCGAATGCAATTAGCGGCAAGGGAGATTACCTGTAATAAGCTATGCCTACACGATACTGAACTAGGGTTAGTGCGGGCATTTTTGATGAGTTCTGTCATTCTTTGAGTTATATGTTTTGAGTCTCATCATGCTAGGTTTTGTTGTCAAAGAATTGTTAAAGTAATTGACTTCAGGAATAAATACGTTGTTTGTATCACCTCTATAGCGTAGGTTGTATACTGTTGTGCTATGTTTCTCCCCTTCAAAATGGTGGCATATTATGGGCTATAACGTCATAATTACCGTGGCATAATATAAAGGTTAAGATAAAGATGGAATATCTTAATTAATAAGACGTCGTTAATGTAAACGTTTATTATACGCCATGAACACAACGCGCCGTAACAATTTGAGTTTTATTAAAAAAATGATTTTACAGTAAAATATACAAACACTTGCGCTCACCACCGCTTACCCATTTGAGATAATCAGAGCTTTCGATGACCACAATTTTTACAAATGTTACTATACCTATACATATAAATAAAATCATGGTTCTCAACTTTTCTGTTACATGTACTATTACACTATATGTGACGTGACTCCTTCAAGAATCATAAAAACCTACCTTCACATACAAAGACTTACCTTTAAAGCATGTTAATGTTCGAAATATTGTGTCTTTTGTTGAATAAAAAAACAATGTTCTAAGTACGAGTATTCTATATTTTACTTAATAAAAAACTTTATTACTATTTTACATGACAAGACCCAGCCTTCAAGTACCGTGGTGATAGAAGGTACTATCACGTACCCTAATTACGGGTGGTACACGCTAGTCGTGTTAGAGGTAATGAGATTGTATTCGGCCCATTTCGCAGCTGATTGCCTATTACTCCGTCCTTATCACTTGTCTATGCTGCGACATGATTTGCTGTTTAATTACTTATCATTCAGCCCTTTGTTGGTTGGGTTGATAAATATGGGTGTGTTAGTGCTCATACATCTCACATTCATGCTACGAGTATTAATATTTAGGTCTCTTAATGGTACCTTTAAGATGGAGGAATTGACAAAAGACAAACGCGTTCACGTCCTAAAATCTAAAATAAAACAAATAAACACATACATATTTGAAACTCACAAGAAAAAAGAAAAAAAAGTAACCTCATTCGCACACAGACTTCTGCTACACCCATACACTTTGTATTTCAAAAAGATAAAAGACAAACGCGTTCACGACCATTAACCTTTGCAGGGTAGTTAGTAGTTAGAGGTTTTCCGCAATTACAAAGGTAGTAATTATATGGCCGAATCGAACGCACCAGTTAGATAGATAGTCAGTACTCAATGTGACAGGTGGTTCCATGTCGCCATTTACAAGTACTAAGTATTACCTTTACGGGGAAAAGGCATCTTTCCTCAGGATGTTTTCCTTCACCGTATAATTTCTATGGGAGTTCGTTTCTACATAGTTAAATAGTGGTTGGAGCCAGAGTTGTCCCAATTAATTCAAGCTCCGAACCCTATCTCACTAAATAGTCGATGACAATCTAACGTTAAATCGTGAAAGTTATAAAATGTTTCCTACTGATAATTCAGGAATTAATTCTAAACAAATTAGACGTGAAAGTTATCCTCTGTAACACAAAAGCCGGTAATCTATTCAAGTCCCAGACTATGATAAAACATTAAATAATTGTGTAAGGTTTATATACAGTAGTTAGTGTTTCATACAATTGTATCTTTATTTTACACTTAAATACATTGCCAATCATTTATTATTATAATATATGAACAAAGAATCGAAAGTTCAGTGCTTAATCCTAGGAACATTCATCTGTTTAAGAATTATTTGAGAATTATGGTGTAAGTGTCTTGGCAAGCGAAAATTGTATGAGAAACGAGTTTGATTGGACTAATACTTTTTTGTACTGAAAGCAAAAAAAAACATATTACTCCAAAAGGATCAGTTATCTTAATGCAAATATTAATGAAACAAACCCCTAAAAACTAAAACGCAATGAACAAAACTAGTGTCAGTTCTGACTAAACATCAAAGTCGCAAAAAGAGATAACACGATATATTTTGACGCTATTTCATCAGGTGGGTCACATGTCACAATTGATATATTTAAGCCCACTATCATACGAGTAACAAAAAGGAGACCCCTATGCTGCGCCACTGCCCCAATTATCCAAAAGGGAGATACAGTAATCTCTAATATAATCCGTTACGCGTGGCCACCCTAATTTTTGCTTTCTATTTGGGGTGACAATGCAATAAGTAGATAGTCTGACAGCATTTTATTTTGTCATCAACTGTCAGTTTTGAGTGACAGCTACCGCTAAAAGTTTAATTGTTTTTTTAGTTCAATGATACTTTGACGTTCACTTAAGGATTGGTGTAAAAAGTGATACGTGATGCTTTAAAGTCTTAACTGGTTCAAAACTTTATTGAAAAAGGTGACGAAATAACTGAATAAGTTGGAACTGGCAAAACTAAGTTTTATCAAATTGTTTCTACACCAACATAATATAAGACATAGGATTGTCTGATAAAGTTTAATGCTGCTTCTATAGTGCAGAAGAGATGGAATACAAAAACACTGTTTTTAAGAACAGCTTTTTAGCTATTATTTGGGCATTCAAGTCTCTGACTACCCCGCCATAATAAAAAGGGAGTGTGTATACACAATTCGTGAAGCCTATGTTATGTTATGTTTATGCTTTTTGGCTATAACTGTCAATGCAAACTTATTTTTTATACTTTTTATTTAACAATAACGAAAGCAACTGATTATCTTCTAATTATTTGTTAGACAACTAGCCAGAATAAAGCCAGCCTAGAAAAAAGACAGGTAGCTAGTTCATACACTATGCTCTCGGTCTATTACGCAAGATAGTATGAACAGATGCATAGAAACATTTGGAACCGCACGCCAATTGACTCGCCCCTGGTGGCCATGACACATCACCCATTCAGCCATAGTGATGTGGTTACGCTAATGTTAAATAAAGCGCCCTCTATTAAGTAAAGGAAGACAATAGACTGATGTGGCCCAAGGGATTTGGTATTGTTGGCTACGATTTTTAAAATAGATACTTTGTTGAGAGGTATTGAATAATAAATTGAAAATTATAAAAAGTAACTCAGGTTCATCACTATGTTTGAGACTATGCCATATTATGAAATAATTATTTAATTTTTTTACTTACTGTTTGATTAAGATAGAACATAACGTTTCATTTAACATGTGTTTGTGTTATAATATGTAAGTGTAAAACGTCATAATTAAGTATTGCGTTGATTCATTTCTAACCTTATGAGGTCGAAAACTTGACTGGAGTGAGATTCTAGTTTACAATTATGAATAGAATAACAACGATGATAGTTTTCAGAAACTTGTCGTCGGTGATTTGATACTCTTTGATAAGAACAGTGAGGCACTTTTCATATATAATAGAATATTCAATTAAATTCAATTAACTATCCCATAATCCTACAGCTAATAATAGAAAACTGATTACTCCAGTCCCATCCCTCACAAAGCCGATTGTTTCCAATATGAACTACAGCATTTACTCCTTTGTTCGAGGCTAGACATACGTCCCCAATTATTTAGGGACGACCCTCATCAAAAAAGATTACGCCCAAATAGATGTTGCGTTATTAAAAAGCGTACTACAACCGAAACATTTGTGTCGGGAATAAATCAAGTTTTTTATCGATGTTTTGGTCTGGCCCCATGCCTAATGGTTTCAATGGTATAGTTACAATTGAATGGAGCAAATTAATATTGATGAAGCGTTTAATGTAATACTGAAATGTCAGTGGTGAAGCCGAATATCACGATTTAGAGCTGTGACGAAATGAAGAGATTTGTCTAGATTAGTCAAACTTTATACTTGTATGAAATATGTACACACATATACTCATCTATAATTTCTGAGTTCGGAAGAACATTCAGATCATAGACTATATAAGTACTTATTATTTTAATAGTCAAATGTAAGAAATTAAGAAATATTGGTGATTAACTGGGAAGGTGGTTATATTGTAATTAATTCACTAACCCGTACAAGTACGAGACGTAAAAATAATGTTCGTTAGCTGCCGTTCATCCCGGCATGTCGTAATAGGCGACTAAGGTACTAAGAGTCCATAGAATATAATATTAGGCATTAGCCTAGCAAACTATCGCCAATTTTTCTTACGACATCATCATCAATATTATGCTAAAAAGAGATCTAGGATCTCCAAGGTTCCGTCCACTCCGAAATTATGTGTATTTTATGTTGTGTGTATGTATACTGATTTATGTATAATGACTAAACTAGTATATGGATGTAATAATAAACCGTGTTTTATTTTTAAATACGTATATTTTATTATAAAAATGCAATTTCCTGTAATAATACAATATCTGCACGTCTTTACACGACTCAAGCATTGAAAGGGAGGCAGACAGCTCAAAAGGTTCCATTTAACTCTAAGTATACAAAATTTATTATAAATCAAATACCTACCATATAACATAACTAGTACATTAAGTCGATTATATACTACAATTCAGTTACATTTAATTATCTTCTCAGAAAGCATATAGACGAAAAAGGCTGGTTACCTTAAGTAGTAAATAGAAATTTATATATTTATGTTAATTCTGACTTTTTGCAAATTATATGTATATTTCTCTCTGTAGGTAAATTTCTTATTATACATAAGTCCGTGACAGTTTTAAATTTTCAAAAAATATAGGGCTTAGAATGTTTTTAATATAGGGCTAGATATGATGGTAGATATTATTTTCTTCTGAAGAATTAATTCCACTGAACTCTATAAAACGAGTATGTGATTTGATTGATAGAAATCTATTATAATAGACAGTTTAAATATCCAGTTCTTTTAATATGTTTAATCTACATAAAATTGTATACAATGTGATGTTGAAATATAAAAAAAATCAATAGATAATCTTATTCTTTATATGACAATATTCAATGTTTAAAAATTAAGATCATAATTTCTGTGTAAATTACACAGCAACTTATACTAAATTTTAATCAGCAAAGAGCTTTTTGTTGTTACTACCTATAATATGTATTATTATTGGCTATCCATTAATACACAAAAACAAGGAACATACAAACATTAAATTCCTATAAAAATGTGACTAAATAATGATACTACGTAATTATGAACGAAATTATAAGTTTATATGACATTAAAGTAACATGATTTCATAAATATAAGCAAGTTGGTAAATAGGACTTAAGCTCTTACAAGTAAATAATATTCATACATATTTATGCCTCTACGTTTCACTGGGATAGGCAGAGTTGCATTGAATTGTTTTCAATATCATGTATGTATACTTTTCCAATGAACATGTAGCATTGTTGGACATTTCGAGAAGACTAACCTACATATAAAAACAAATTAAAATATTTACACAACATCTAACTATATTTACATTACTAACCTAAGTTTCGTGTAAATTAAATTCATTTTTTTATAACTATTCTCAGAAATACTACTGTGATGTCGAATAGTAAATTGAAACAAAATTCCGGTGGTAAAATCTATTAGAGAATTGTGATACCTATATTTATTTGTGACATTTATTTAAATTACATTTCTTACCTTAAAATCAAAGTTTGGCTTTGCTGCAATGAACATTTGTGAAAAACTTATGACTACGACTGTACATGCATTTTCGAAAGTTATCAATAGAATCGATGCCTTCTTACCAAATAGATCATCAATCAGCTTGTGGCAGTCCACTGCTGGACATAGGCCTCCCTACATATACGTCACAAAACACGATTACTCGTGGTCCTCGAACAATAAACATAGAAGTTCGAGCAAACTATGTATATTTATTTCTTTGTAGATTGTTTGGTATGTTTGCAATAGAATTCAAGAGCTAGCACAGTCGTTCAGTATGTTTAATGCTAGTGAAGATCGGAACAAAACTAAGTATGTATAATAGTTTAATACATATCTCATTAACTGAGCCAATTGTACTGACTTTATGACTGATTAAGTGTATAAACCTAACGCTAATGTAACTCCTTTACTCTTGCTTAGCAAAACATATACATAAGTAACCTTTGAACAGTTATTCTTTTCAAAGAGATGTTATTTTCCCATTCGTACAAGAGCTGGCGAAAACCTATTCGGTGTGGGAAGGCATCGATATGTTTACTTAATCTAGAAGGCACGCCTTGTACCTTTGAAGCTACCGCGAAGCTTAGTGTGTTTCCTTTTAAATAAACTTAGTCTGTCTAAATTTGAATTCCGTTTAACTGAACTTCAAGTATCGATTTAGCTTTATCTGAACTATATTGGAATACAAGATGTAACTGATAGTAATAATTGAATTCCGTTAAATACTAATTCTAGATTTGTAAATATAAATCTAGATTAAACAGACATTTAGCTGAAGATGCGTACATATATTTAAAACTAACGCAGTCCGCAGACATTGATCGTGTGAACAACTAAAGCTGGACGTATAACTGTATAATTACGATTCACTTATCTAATACATCAATTCGTCTTTTGGCAGTTCCCAAACACTGACTATTACTACATTTGTTCTCGTCAGAAATTCTGTAACTAGAATCCGTATAAAAATTTGTTAAACCGCGTCATACTTAATATAAAAGAGATTCTCGTAATGTTCACTATTCAAACAATTCGTGAAATAGTATCACATTGAAGCATGGGTCTTAAGTGCAGGTATATATAATTTAAACAGCAGAATTCTTTCCCAATATGGGTCCTCCGCTCGTGGCGTACACACGTCTTCCGTCAAACTCCACTGAAGAGTTTCTCTTCATTGCATCCTCTCCATCTTTCAAAGGCTCCTTTTCATCCCTGTGAAAGCATAAATATATAAATAAATGAATACGTAGGTATAAACATTTCAACTAGCAACGTTTCTCAACCACACCACAACAACTAGAATGTACAATTAAAATTCTTAAGCTAATTAAGTGCATTGTTATCGTATTTCAACATTTTCAACTGTTAGTAGAGCTTTTACGTAATGTATATTAATATTACTTTACTTCAATCTGTAATAAAATAGAACGAAGACTTCGGAAGCAGAAGAAGACATACACCCAATAACAAAACATATTCATTTCGTCCCTTGAAGGGTAGTCTGCAAGGCGTAAGGGTTACGTCTATTTCTAACATTTCAGATCAAGGTATATGGACGCAATTGCTGTGTTAGGCACAGATTTTTTGATTGATTTGGCTTCTACTTTGATATCATTTTCTCATATTTTTCTCTTACAAAAGCCAAATCAGCTTCTACTTGATATTATTTTCTCATATTTTTCTCTTACACATTGAAAGCTTAAAGAGCAAATAAAATAATCGGATAATGATCACATCCACAGCATAAAGCAAAATAAATAGTACAGCGTTTGCGTTTATAAAGTGTTACATGGTATATCTTACACTGGTGTCGTCGGTACATAGCTATGGGTCAGGAACGGGGCAGCGTGAGGAAAGACAAATCCAATATTTAGTTGAAGGAAGTGCAATAACAAATGTGCGAAATGAGATGATAAACAAAACAAAACTCTTACCAAAACTCAAAATGCCGAAAGAGATGTTCCAACACATAACACTAGAAATCTTTAAAACAATTTATGTACAATATTTACATATTCACAATTGAAACAAAGCTTCGCGCCAGCAGTGCCAAAGATCCAATCGAACTACTGAACTGAGTAATCAAAGGCGCAAGGCCAAAGTATTTACAAAGGCATTAGCAACCACACAAAGTCAAAGCATGCGGGCAATGTGGAAGTCGCCTTACGTGGGGGTCGGGGCCAGCTTGACTGGTGGAGGCAGCGGCGCGGGAGAGGGCGCTCGCGCAGGCTTCGTACTGCAATAAGGGAGCGGAAAGCGCCAACCGTACAAACTAGAGCGAGCAGAAACATCTCTCATCGACACACTCAATGCAATGGGAACAAACATTCAACAAATTAACCAAAACGTTACAATGAATTGTGACATGACATGAAATGGACAAGTTATATTCAAATCGATTTTTAGGATTGAATTTAAATTTAAATGAATTGGAATCTAATCGTACATATAATATTAAATCTCACCTTCCAAGTTTAGCTTCGTCTTCTTTGTGGCTCTTAGCTCGTTTGCCACAAAGGGTGGCGATGACGCCCTGGCGCTTGCAGCAGAACAGAAGAAGGTCGATGAGGATCAGGCAGAGGAAAACCCCCGTCAATGCCAAGCCAATAATGGCCCCACTAGACAGCAGTTGGGACTGAGCGAATCCAGATCGTTCCACACCTGTAGAAAATGGTATATTAGATACGAATCAAATGATGAGCATTGAATACATAGCATACAGAAAACACACCTTAGATAAATGGCAACACCTAGAAAATAGAAATAAAAAGTATGCGATTGACATGTGACAGCAAATGCCTTTGTTGCTGTTTGCTGTCACAGGATCTTTTTAAAAGAATCCATACCTTTTTATTTCCATTCTCGTAGCATCTTACCACTCATCTAAGGGCGCAGTTGTTGTTGCTCAAAGTGCTATGTGTTCATTGCAATTGGAAGTGCGAACAAAATTCTAAGCTGTTGAAGTTAATGAAGAAATTGTTGAAACAAATAGGATGCAATGGCTGACAGAGTATCTCATCTATTACATCGAGCGAAGAGGAGTGCTTTCATACAAGTCCATAGGTAAACGTGCACCCAATCACCATTCAAACATTCATTAGAGTTACCAATCTTAAAGTAAGATAGTTGTTTAATTTAGAATAGGCCTACTTGATCACTTTGTCCGAAGTTGTATATAAAAAGCTCTCCGTACGAACTGAAATGGGGTTTGAAATTGTATTGACTGTGACCAATGCTAAGATCGAGTTAGTTGAACATTCAAGATGCTAACAATGTAAGACTTTGGCATCGATTCAAACCCCATAACAATGCTCTAAGCGTATCTGTTAAAAGATATAACTTTCATTAAATAACATACTTAAATAAACCATCACCAATTTGTAATGATACTCTAAATTTCTAAAAGAAATCATAAATAAGTAGTGGTATATTGTAGTCATTACAACAATGACATAAAATATCAAATTAAAACTACAGGATACCAACCATAAAATATCTAAACAAATTACATAATATTTTTCGTCTGTGATAGTAAGGAATTTGCTTGGCATGCATTTGTCATAACTAAATAGTGAAACGAGGAACTAATGACATAAAATAATATATGAGTAGATTTAGACATACTTAAAATAAACGACAATAGTTAAGTTACAATAATAGAACGGGTACACCTTACTGAATTTCGGAAATAACAATATACGACCATACTTTAAATAAACATGCTGGAATCTCGGTGATGCATATCGTTTGGCAGAAAGGGTACATTGAGCATGCATACAGATGATTATTTAGTACAGCATTTTTATCTATTAACGTTTATATGTTAGACTAATAGTGACAATAAATTAAGAAACAAGAAAATAATTACCCAAAACAATTGAGAGGTTCAAAGTCCCCTCGTATTGAAAGCATCTTGACATCTTTCTATGGTCTAAGATGAAATTACGTTGGGAGGTTTATTGAAATACCTGCGTACACTTTTTCGAAACATTTATTCTTCACATTGGTCATTTGTCATACAGATCACAATTTAAATTCAATAAAATAGGACTAACTACAATGTTCACGCACGCATTCCTTCTTTTCCCAGAAAATTGGACGACACGTCAATTAAAATATCTTTAAATCTAAAACAGTCCATAATAAAATGATCAAAATGCCCATTAAGTCTTTTCATTGTTTGACGATCTTTACAACAACAATTTAGAGTATCATTTAGGTATAGTTACGACGAATTTATATGTGGCAGTGCCTTTCAACGAAACATCAGTTAGTGACTTCGATCATAAGCTCCACTAGCTATTCTATGTTAACGATATTATAAAAATGTCTCCAAAGTAATAACTACCTAATAAAAACAGTCAGTGTATTTTAGACAGAATCTTTCATTAACCGATCGCTTTAACAAGATAATTTATAAACTAATAAAATTTGTAGAAATTAACGCGACAACAATTTCCATAAAACATTGCGACCATCTCATGATGCTTGGACACCCATTTCCGTTACCTAAAAAACACCATTTCATTTAATACAACTCAGACAATTCCAAACTAAGTATTGAAATGCTAAGTAATCGTAAATCAAAAAACTCATACTGGAAATAGCAATATAAAATATACGTAAAGACCAAAATCATATAAATTCGTTGTAACTAAACAAAATACATAAAAATACAAAACTAAACACTGCACTACACACACATAACTAAGAAGTTTACAAAATCAAAGACATGCTCTTGACATCACTATATAAAGGTTGGGTTTAGGGTCAATCGAAATATTTAGTAGTACCTATTACTGTTATTACAAAACTAAAGACATCAGATAGAAGGTTCGGGCAAGTTGACACTGGTAACAGAAGAGATACAAATTATTATACATAATTAAGTTGCTTCTGACAAATGAATATGTGTACTGCTGTTCGTAAGACTACTACTATTATTAAATATTGTACTACTACTTAAAGCCTTAGTTTAACTTAACCGATTCCTAGGAATGACAATATTATTCAAATGTTTATACTTGAAGCTTGATTAGACGAATAACTGTTTCACATTTACAACAGCGATAAAGCGACACTAACAGACTTAATCCACGATGTAATTATACAAAAGAGAAATCAAAATAATCGAAGAACCAAAAGTGGAAAAAGCACTATATGCGGAACTGGGAAGAACAGAATTTGCGCCGATGTATACGTCATAGAAACCGGCTTTCATTGGTAGTTCATTGTTCTCCTGGTTGTACTCACCAAGGGCGGTTTGAATGAACAGCTGGGCTGATTGAGAGTAGCCGATTATGTTGTGAGCTCGCAGGTGTATGCGGTATCGAGTGTCTGGTCGCAGCCCGCGGATCTCGTAGCTGATGGCGTCAAAGGACCTTAACTCTTCGGTGAAACACGCCGAGTCGGATGTCACCTGCCATTCTCCACTTATTTTTACGACCTGCAATGTGGTAATAGTTTAGCATTCTTACATCTAGGATATGAAAATTGTTATTTAAGAGATAACTCTTGATGTAGAGATACTTTTAATGTAGAGAGGGTACTGAAATTTTAACACATTTTATTAAAAATATAATATTTTGGATTGAATCAACGAATAGATCAAGTATAAAACAACGTAAAGAATCATTTACAATGAGCATCGTTTTTGACAGGTTAAAAACTTATAACGCAGTAAACGTACGTCATGGATTGCCGAAAGTTAAAAACAAACAATGAGAGGTAGATATAGGATACATTATTTTCCTCCTTTCTAGTAACTAAGTATCTATGAATAGCAGAAAATATATGTTTTTACTTACCGGACACACAGTCACGTCATACAAGTCAATAGGTTCTCCATTATGAGCCGGGATCTTCCATCTCAGCTCGTATCGGTCGGAGTACTTCGCGTAAATGAGGGATTCTGAGCTGACACTTTCCCTCCATTTGGGCTGCTCTGGTACCGATCTAAAGGAACAAAAGGGTTACTTTGGGTTTGCTTAAGAAGAAATCAGATGTAATAATTCTTGCAATAAAGACTGTACTCTGCCTCTTAATTCCTGCTAGTCGAATGCTTTTGAGAATCTTAACATTTTTTTCTTACAACGTATTTTTTTTTCCGTTATGGCAAAATATAGAGTTACGATTGCAGTTTTTTACATAACTTTTCAGTTTCAGAACGAAAAGAAAATAATCTACATAACTCATGAAACTACAGAAAAAGCCCTTCCAAAGAAAACTTACCTTCTCGGCATAATAATAGTAATAGGCGACGCCCACGTGCCGACACCAACTTGATTGACGGCAGCAAACCTAAAGTCATAAGTCCTCAAGGGCATCAAATCCTCAACAATGTAGGGCGAGTTAGCTGACCAGGTTCTGTTCCTCGCGAAGGTCCAATCGTAGTTGCCGTTTTCCTTGAATTGCACCGTGTAGGCCAGTATAGGAGGACCCATGTCTTCGGCTGGGCCCACTATGTTGAATGATACTGAAGTTGCTGTGATGGTTTCTTGACGTACCTAGTAAAGAAATTGGTATAAGGGTTAAATATTTAAAGGGGTATTAGGGTAAAAATAAGACCTTGCTTTGACTGTAGTGACTAGTTTTATTTCTTGGTATTTGTTAAGATTTTTACGATATTATTTTATTGATAGTTTAATGATTAAATTTTAGCTTGTTTGTAAGCATTCTTGACAAATTCAGTAAATTTAATGGAAAGTAAAGAGTACAAATTTAATGATATTGATTAATAGATCAGTAACGTATGACTTATAAGTTACCACACTCAGGTGATTCAATAATTAGATAAGTTTAAATCATATCAATATTGTGAGTTTCAACCGTTCCACTCGTTTATATAGACAATGAAAATTTAATACAAAAAATAAACACGAAAACTCTTCTTGTAATCACTCTATTTGTATGTTATTATTGATATTTTGTTATTAAGATAAATAGTAAAATAACTTCAATTTCTTTTTTCCTTTCATCATATCACTACCCCCATAGTATATAGCAACAATGCAAGTAAGTACATAACAAATCTACACCAAACCACTCACTTGAACAACAGGGCCCGGTGGTAAAGCCTCCCTCAGTTGAATAACATGAACCGCCTCTCCCAAAGTGTTAGTTGCGATGCACTTGTAGTAGCCATACAGACTCCTGTCAATAGGGGTTATGGTGACGTAGCTAAGGGGTCCTGAGCCGTAGATTCTAATGTGAGGACTTTCTACTAGGTCGTATTCGCGGAACCTGTTGAGAAAAGGTAGGTTTAGTATAGCTTCTGGAAAATTAAATATAGTCTTCGCAAAAATTTTGTACATACATAATGCCGTATAAATTATAATACTCGTGTCACTACAGACAGGTAAGAAAAATTTATTATTATTAAATCAATTTCCTAGAACGCGCAATTTAAATATTTATCGGAAATAAGATATATACAAATTTCCAACTCAGGCCATTAGCCTGGACGAACACCTGCCCAGGTAGGAAGCCTCCTCTTTTCATGTAGGACACAGTGGAACCTACATATCTATTTCCATTTTTCCTGATCATACAAAAACATTTTTACTTCAACATCCATATAACTTTTTATACATACTCAACTGTTATAGGTACTTCTAACGACAACCTTCTGCAGTATCATATGACAATAAAAAACAAAGCGCGGAAAAACTCAAAAAAAAATATTTCTATGCATGTACTTTATCACATGGTAATTAATGCCATCTATACTCACTTCCATTTGATTGTGGCATTAGGTATACTTTCGGCGAGACAGCTGATGTTGACAGGCTGTCCGTTCCAGCTCCAGATCGGTATGTCAGGCATATGGTCGAAGGTAGGTTTGAACTGAACTGTCAGATGGCCATTCTTCCTTGCTTCTCCACCTGTGAACGAAGTTTTTGTTAAAGATACGTCCATTAATATGAGGTTGAAATATATTATTTGTCTTTTTTCTTCCGTAAATTGTACTGTATTATTCATTATGTATAACATGGCTCTTTTAGTTCAAATGTTAATTCGAGTTGTGAAATTGTGAGATTTGCGTATTGTGCACCATCCCTAGAATACTAACCTAGTTTTAATATATGATTTTTAATCGTTACCAATAGTACAATACTGACTACAATTGGACAACATTTTCAAACGGAACATCTTAATAATGTAAGTTTTCATTTCAGTAGAGTAGTTAGAAGTGTAGTCCATTAAAAGTTACTTACCATCGTTTTGGGCAACGCATTCGTAAAGGCCATCGTCAGAGCGGTTCAGCTTCATGATGCTGAGAATGGCTGTGCTCTGCATTTGATCACCAGTTTGTCTCGACAGAGTTTCGATTGTAATTCTGAAATAATGATAGACTATATTTTCTATCTAATAGACAAAACAAATACATATCTAAAGAAATATAGGCATGCACAAAATATGTATTTACATAATGACAATATTCTCACGATTGATCAAACTGAAGATGATGATAACATTTAAGAAATTCCGAAATATTCCACCATTAGATAAAAATAAAAAATTTAAATACGCATTTCAGTTTTCAAGCCTTTTCATTGGATTAACAACATATTTTATTCAAATCCTAGACTACTATGACCATTTCAACGACGATACAGTTAAACCAACCAAGTTGCAAGCTCATTAACTGAGTGAATCGTCAGTTTGGGGTTGTTTAACCGCTTGTAGATGCATAAAAATCAAGCTACCCCTTAAGAATATATTGATCGTGGAGATTATGGTAACAGTTACCTTCCATCATCATTAGGTCCATTGACAAACGGCTCTCGGCTGCTGAGTTTCCTGAACGTGATCCTTGGGGCCGGTCTGCCGGACGCTTTACATTCTAATCTACCCTCAGTCTTCTCAGGTACAGTGTTGTTGAAAAGTTCGAATATTTTCGGAGGCACTAGTACTTCTACGTCTATAGCAGTTTCGTTCTGACCAGCTTTGTTGACTGCGCTGCAGATGTACTTGCCATAGTCTCCGGCTTCTACACGGTCGAATGTTAACAGGCCGGTTAGTTCGTTCACGCTGAAGCGAGATGTCGTTGCTAGGTTCTGAAAAGACAGTTATGTTTGAGAATTGATAGATGGGGTATTGAGAAATGGAGGTAGAAGAGCTCTATCTACTCCTAAGTAGAACGTGACGGTAAGTATGAAAGATACTATGTATGGTATGTATGGAATGTTGATTTGTGGAGTATTTGTCATGACTCTAAATATATTTGGTTAGACAAAAATTCACATATAAATATAACTTAAAAAAATATTACATTCAAATATTGCTTTCCATGGACGCGTAGGTATAATTTAGAAATCGGAAGAAATCTAAAGAATTTTCACATCACAACAATCATAATAGACATTGAACTACATTGACTCATTACACCTATTACCCAACCCACCTCTCGAGTTGACGCTTTGATCCACGTGTACGTGGGAGGCGGCTGTCCTCTGGCTTTGCATGTAATTGCTGCGGATTCGCCCTCCTTTATCACCACTCTGGTTTCTCGCTCTTCCATTTCTGGTGCAGTGTAGACCTTGAAGAATGATAGGAATATTAGTACAGCTGGTTACTTAAGAAATGATGTAGAAAGTGCTTGAGAACTCTGTATATTTGTACCTGTCACATGGAGTATGACTAACTATATAGTTAACACGTGAGTTTGAGTAGTTAATAGAATCATACCTACTGCCTTCGCAATTTGGCATGACAACGAGAACCTCTTACTATATTGACAAGATTAATAATAATTGTTAATTCTAATTTAATTGATACAACAAATTCTTCAAAAGAAAGTTTTCATTAATTCATAGTCTTAATCCTTTTATGAAAAACTACGGAAAATGCACCAACATCCTTGCAACAGGATTCCAGCATAAAGAGAAAATCTAATCTATTCATCAAATAACTTTTCCTTGTCTCTATAACATCATTGTTAAGAACTTTACCTCCAGTTTGATGTTCCTCTCAGCCAGTTCTCCAGTTTGTATGACAACGGCTCGGCACGTGTATACCCCATCATCACTCTCCTGAACATTTTGTATCAACAACCCGTTGGTATGGATCACGTATCTATCACCGGATGTAATCTGTTGGAAATGGGAAAGTCTAAATTTATATGAAGAAGGAACTGATTTGGACTTGTCTGAATTATTTTGAAAGCGCTTGTTATAAAATTGATGTTGTGAATTGTGTGTAATTGTTGGTAAAAAATAGGAATGTGTCTTAGCACTAGTTAGGTACTTACATAATTCTGTGTTGGTGTTATACTTGACTTAAAATTATATTTTTTAGTATACATTATGCATGTAATTATAGTCTTTATGTCATTTTCCTTGTTATTAATAAGATTTGCATATGGTAATACAGAATTAAACGAATTCTTAGGCTACAAAACGTACAATTTTTAACGATGATACAAAACTGTTAAGGCTATAATTTTATTACAACATACACATACTCGTATGATAAGTAGTTGTACACAACAAAACACATATGTACTTAGCTAGGCAGACTAAGCTTAGATAATTGTACGGAATTCAACTCTATTACTAATATTTTTACATTTTGTCTTCCGTGTACCATTTAACAGATTACTGACCAAAGAGCCTTCCTTGAACCAGTCCACAGATGGCGCAGGCTCCGCAGTCACCTCGCACATCACTTTGAAGTCCTTGCCCTTCGTGGCATATTGGTTCTCGTTCGCGTTGTTCCATGTTATGGCGACTGTGGACAAATTTTGTTATTAATAATTTGTCCAAAACACGGTTTCATGGGTAAAGTATGTAATTTTTATCTCTTGTTTCTGTTTCTTTTGAATTGTGATGATTAATAACATAATTTGTGCAAATAACGAGGGTTCAGGTAAAATGTATGAAAAGTATGTAATTTTCATATGTTTTCTTTTTCTTCTTGACGAAAGCATAGGAAATTCACAGGTTTCGTACCATTTATAGTTCGTTATAGATTTCAAAAAGGCTATGGCAATTAGTAACTTGTATGTCCCATAGCAGTATACGCTAAACATACATATATCTCTTGGGTTATATACTCATATTTGAATAAATAATAGAGCAGTGTACCCTAAATGTAACTCTTGGGCCCCTCATATCGGAATAGATAATAAAGTAATTTTTCTTTGCAGCATGTCATAAAAAGAGACCAAGACTCAATCGCCAATGCTTTATATCAATTCACTCGACTTTGAAAGCTATACTTAAGATTACCTACCTACCTATATGTTCTATACAACACTTTTACTTACTGAATGTATCCAGTTGTACGCTAGCCCGCAGAGGGATGTTGGTATAGGTGGCCTGGCAAGTGTAGTTCCCAGCCATAGATGGCGTTATGGATGAGATGTAGAGCAGTTGCGATTGTTTTGCTTCCATCGCTTCTGTGTAGATCTCGGGTCTTGTGCCAGCCCTGTATGAAAATTATAGTTATTAGTACTTTGATGGTTGTTTTAAGAGTAACCGAGTATATGGTATATGCTCCTGTCTTCATCAAAAGGTTAGGAAATGCATGCATTATGTAAATATATACATACTAGTTTCCGGTCTTCATAAAAATAAAATGCTACGAATTATTTAAAGTAACATTGAATTGTCTTCGCATACTTGATCAATAACATGCATAGTATTGTGCTCTCCATGTTATATCCTCTCCATACGATCTAGAACTTTAAGATATGACCTTCCAACAACCAAAACATCTGCATTAAGTCAACTCACATAGCCTCATTAATCATATTGCCCTTGGGATCCCTCCATTGCGGCTGCGTCACCAGCCCAGGGTCCGGAGCGTCCACCTGGCACGTCAGCACCACCGCCTTCCCCACCGCCACGGTCTGCTGCTTCTGGTTGGGGAATATCCGGAGACTTTGGCCGGTACATCCTGTGGGAGAAATTGGGGATTAGTAGGTGTATGGACTTATGGTTATTGGTAGTTGAATTGGTTGAAACATGGGGGATGAATGACTAAAGAAAATAATGATAAGCACGATTAAGATTCTGATTAATCAGAAAGTGTTAAAGTTGTAATGTATGATAGGTAAGATTATATAGATGAAGAAGACATTGTAACAATATATACTTAGTAAGAAGTGACTGTAATTTTGAACGTTATTGGACGCTAAGCAACGGTTCATTAGATCATAAAATGTATTCCTATGAAATACCCTAGTATCTATATAACGTTCAGGGGAATCCATTTTTTGTTCTAATACCCTAATGAGCAACATTATTAACCGCATTAATCACAGCTCTCATTACCATGCAAAGCATTACCATAACACAAATTCCCGTAAAACCTTCATCCAGAGGGAAAGTTTCCAGAATTTTCCTCAAGAAAAAGTTCCGTTTGATACAAAATGCAGGGCATGAATGCAAAACAGAGACGCACGGCTGGCCCTAATGACGGGTCGACAGCTGACACGTGGACGCCTTTATCAAAAAAGTTATTACGACGCTATTCCCTTGGCCACGGCTCAAGAACCTCTCCTTAGTATGCGGACCGCGTCCCGCAACCCTCTTCGCGAAGTTTTTTTTCGCCAAATGCGCTGGCTGCATTTTATATGATACCCTACTGTGTATGTAGAGACAACCGGTCTAGACTTTTTATCCTGTAGATGGCGGGAATCGTGTACTGAGGTATCTGACAAATCGTGAGAAGAAGACTGTTTTGACAAGTAGGGTTGTTCCCGACTCGTTTGTAGATTAAGTTTTATATCTGTGTGGAGTTATAAGTAATGATATTAACGGTAAAATAACCATTTTGCTATTAAACGTTAAGTAAACTTAATTATATTAGTACATAAAAACATTTGGAATAACGAAAAGCTTGTTTTATATAAGTTCTTATGATCAAAACATGGCCTCATTAACGGAATGAAAATTCGACTTCCGTAAGTAGAATAAATATTCATTACATTTCCATTTCATGTCTTTAGAATTTAATTAGGTTGAATAAAACCGTAAGCGGTTGATTTCAGATTCTCCGAATCAATTTGTTCATCGTTAACATTGTTTATCCAATTTGCTGCTTCAATAGAATCAATATTTTCGGAACAAAACTTGCGATAAGCTTCAAGTTCAGGATTCTTCATTTTAAACTAATTTCGCTCAAGTAATCGGTTAAGGCCTCTTAGCATATTGGAAGGGTGGAATATTCACAGCGAATTTGAAGTCGGAAATGTTGTGCAGATTCGAGTTTAGTCCATGAAAAGAAATCGTTGCTACTCCCATTCAAATGCACTCAGACATCTTCCGATTTCGTTTACAAAACATTCAAGAATGTAGCCCAGAATTCGGAGAAATTCAACATGCATTTTCGCGATGGCCGCCGGATACAGTAAAACTGATCGAAGTATCCGTATGAACGGTTGGGTGTATTAAAAAAGCAATAAACAAGGCTAGTGATACTCCGGGGCCTGCGGTCGCGAACAGCATCATCGCATATTGGGGAGAACAGGGGGATTTCGGCAACGAGGGGACAAGTGAAATAAGCGGGGCAGGATTAAAGGGTTTGCGGGGAATTTGTATGCTCCAATGTAGCCCCCTCTCGGTTTTGTGTTACCAATTATGCTCACTTAATTCGCGACATTGTTTGTGAGCGCGGAAATGAAAATGTGTCATCAAAGCCTACTTAATGCGCTTTTGGCAATTTCCGGATCCGTTTTTGATTAGGTTTTCAAGGAGTTGGGTAAAAACCAAAATATGGAGTCATTGTGGTATTCTATTAACAAATCATATGCCTTTTTTCTTTCACTATTATTATTCGGGGAAATAGTAGCTTTGGGATTTAAATAAAACCGAATCTATGTATAAGCAAAACCTAAATTTCCTATTCAAACTATTTACATTTAAAAATACAAGTAATTTTTAAAATTTGCCTTACACAATTTTCATACTACAAGTCAACAAATAGAAAGGTTTATTAATAACGCGATACCTGAAATTCTTTAAAATTTTAAACACAATACCATCATACATAAGCATCTTACACACAAAAGTCACATTTCAATAGAACCGAAACCTAATTTAGACACATGTTCAACCGCATAGTCTACGCTGGTGAAAAACTTCCCCTTTCGGATGCAAAGTTCTATCCGTTTTAAAACAAAGAGCGTCTGTTAGGGCTTTCGCTGATTAATCGCTTGGATCCTAATTTCTAATTTCCCCACCTTCTGCTGTTGAGACGGTTTATTTGAGGGAGAACCCCGAACTTCGTCTTCGAGGCCTCGACTATGAAAAGCCATTTGTTCTACAACAAATCGTGTTTATTAAAGTGGGAAATTGTTCTCGAATTAGATTAATTAATGTTCCTGTTTTACACGGAATTGAAATTGTGTTTGAGAGCTCTTAGCGGAGAGCAAATTCTGAAATAAAGTAAGTTTTGTCTAATTGCAAACCTTATGTAAAAGCTTTGAAGAATTTCTGAGTCACTCCTAATTATTTGTACTTATAAATAAATTAACCCTAAAGTACTTGAATCAACCTCCGAAATAAACACATAACATCCTTCCAATTTAATTTGACATTTCTTTATCATACGTTTATTATGTTTCTGTCGTCGTTGGTTTTGTGTCTTTGTGAATAAAGTGAATTTTTTTATATGGTGTATTCCTTTGACTTTAGTTACCAGTAACAAGCGAACCTACATCCAAATACTAGTTCCCAAATATGTTATAAACAAGGAGCCGTAAAGTCGGTTGTCACTGCCTCACCCCATGTGACACGGAATTCCTTTTGGAGGGAAGCGGTCGTTATGGAGGGAAATGAGACAAATAGCATTCATCCCCTAATGGGTAGCACAGTGATACAAATGTACCTATAATGCGCGTCACATTCATAATCCTTGAAGAAGATGGGTTGGAAAATATAACCCTTCATTGGTCTTGGTTTATTCGGTTGACAGAATCATGTGAAATAAGTTACATATTATTCTATTACTCCGAATAAACCGAGATGGTATGCAGTACACAGATTCTTAAATAAAATTGAAATTTATTCAGTAAATCTTAGGAACTGTCTATTAAACAATAGGTATAATGTTTTATGGACAAACAAATCTTGTTCTAGCTAACGCTTGTAACATGAATTAGTAGAGTAGTAACTTCCCTTTAAAGGATACCCTAAACACCTGTGAGGGTTGTCTAATTTATTTTATTACGCAGGAGCGCAATATAATCACACAAACCAGGTGTTTTAGTTCCAATAATGGCTACCTTAATGCACCTCCGCTAGCAGACGAAAACATTAAAGCAGTTGCAAATAACAATAAATTTTGATCGCAACTCTCACTAACCTTAGGGCTAGAGAGGTGAAAGACCCTTGCAGCTCCTTCATTATCAGTTTACCTAAAGAGGGTACTTCCTGAGGAAAAAAACCTGATCTCGAAAATTCCATTGACTACGAGGGAGTAACGAAGCGTGAGCCACTTAAAACAATGCCTCCTAGGGAAGCAATAGCGATTGAAATCCCAGTTTTAAAAGCAACTGGTTCGAATTACACCATGGAATTCGGATAGTTGCTCCCTAAACTGTTAATGGTATTAGAAATTAAAAGTCTCATGAGATCGCTTTGTTCAAGTCGCACGGAATATTGAAACTCGGAAATGAATTAAAATAGCAGCGGGGAAAAAAGTAATGAATAGCTAAGCATTGATTGGAGTCTTTGTTTATTAATCGAGGGGAAGTTTTACAGAAGCCTAAGAATAGGCCGCAAATTGATCCAATTTTACCCTCGCCTTGGTGGGAAGGCCATTAATTACTCAGAGGCTACCGAGGTGGCCTGTCTTTAAGACCGCAACCAAATCATGGGGAGACAAAGGACTTTGAATTCAATTGCATCAAAACAGGAGCCAGCTTAGTCATCCAAAGGCCAATTTTGAACCTTGCTCTGAGCGCTTGGGTCCACAAACAACCCAGTGTTCCCCCATGTTTGTTTATTGTCTCGTAGAGTTTTCCTTTGCTATCAGCTATCACTTAATTGACTGAGATTGCAAACTTCGTAATTGTTCCCAAGTTGGAAAATTAACTTCTGTATTAGTGAGCGCATCTAAGATTTATCGAGTTGGTGTACTTTGTGGCACGGCTGATGATTTTAGGCTATGTACAATATAAAATTAGTAAAAATACATAAAAGGCAAAAATATTTAAAAGAGTTAGTACTAATACATCTTGTACTTATAATTAATTAACATGATCGTCTAAAATTTAAAAACAACATACAAAAAAAGCTTTTTTAACAATAACATCTAACCTTAGTCAAAACATATTATCACTTTAGTCAGTGTAATATGGCTCGATTATTAGAAAAATGAGTGCCATATTTCTTATAATAATCACGCAAATAGAATTAAAACTATGCATACCCTAGCGTTTAGTGTATTATATCATTTCCAGCCAATATGCGCTCTTCGTTAGTTAGTCATTGAAAAAACCAAACTAGCAGAGCAAAGTGTAATTTTGACACAATTTTAACACGCGCATTACCTCAAAACCCCATTTACAAGCAAAGAGCCGCAGTTAGAAAAGACCGTACTAATCTAAAGCAACCACAAACATCAAAAAGAAATGTACGTTCTAAAATGAAAATGCGAATTTAGCTTGAAGCTAACGAATGTAGGTAGGTCGTCTCTTTATGTTTGCTCTGAATCAGGTTGCCGCATGTATGGGGCTTCGCTCGCTCATAATAAAACAGTTCAAAGCGTCTTCAAAGCTCGGCTTCGTACCCGTGAGGAATGTCAATTTCATTTGCAGATACCTTTGTTTGTTTGAACAACTAAATTATTTAAATTTAGAGCAGCTCTTAGGCTTCGGAATGTGGGGCATGCAATAGTCAATTATGAGATCAGAGTATATTTAGGGGGCGTACTTGGAATATTAGTTTAATTTTCGAATATGTAGTTCTTGTATATTAAAAGATACAATATATTATAAAGATAGGTTTTAGTTCAATTATAATCATTTAAGATCGCTTTTAGTGAAATGATAAAGTTTGATAAATTAGATAGATATTATCCAGTTATTATCGATTCGATTGCCTTTATCTTTTATTGTAAAGGATCTTACATTTCACTGATTTTGTTAGTGGTTGGTTAATTTCAAGCGTCCATCGCATCCTGTTACAAGCACTCGCCATTGAACCGTTCCCAAATCTCGTACTAGACGAATGAATGCCGCAATAAATTAGGTTTTAGAGCTAATCTAAAGCTGTTTTCAGGCAATTTGACCGGAGCTATAAATTGAATTATCAGTCGTTATCTTGGAAGCACTAATTCCACGGGGTGGGTCACGCGAGTCACCGATGTGATTTGTATTCAGCATAGGTCGCTCTCTGTCTGGCCAGATTAATTATCATCCGGGGTAGGCCATGTTTGCCAATAAGGCCTACCCTCCGCCGGGATCTCGAATATAAATTCAAAGTGAGCGCCGCGGAAGATGCAATTTCACTCCCGCCGTATCATGCGAATAAGTTTTGTCGCTGTTTCCTAATTCGATACTGTTAAGTTCCAAGTTAAAAATATTGATTTTGTTTTACATTTAATATTTAAATATGTTTTATAATATATTGTATTTTTCATTAATTTTGAATTGCAATTAATTACTAAAGTAGGGCGTTATTAATTCGTGTATTTATAAAGAAAGAAATTTTGGTATGAATTTAAAAATAAATACTTAAGCGTGTAGTTGAATTTACTATCTAGAAATTTAAAATAAATTTGTAAGAAAACCTATAGTTTCTATAGTATCATTCTGTAATTTAAAATAATAAAAAAACTCATCGGCATAAGAAAGCTTGTCTACAAAATAAAGTTTCATATGGTAAATTCATTTTCTGCGTACCCTGCCTTGGTATCAGTATTGTCAAGTATGCATTCGACGTATGTTGTATCAGATCGTGTTCCTAAAACGTCCTATTAGGTCTATGCGTCAGAAATCTTCCGAAGCCCGCTCCAATCACGCACGCTGTTTGCCAAACTTCACAAACAAATGCTTAGGAGCCAGAACGTGCGGTGATGCAGCATCGAGACATTAGCGAAATGTTTGCCTATCGCATGCTGTGAGTAAGATAACAAATAAAGTGTATGTTATACTTATATACTTATATGTATACGGTATGGGTTTTTGAATAAGTGTGGCTTCTGTTTGTTACGTAAATAATAAAAAAATCTTTATTTAAGATCTTTGTTTTAGATGTGCATGAAAGAAAGAAAGCTAGATTTAATTCACAAGTTATTATAGATCAGTACAATGTAATTTCAAATTCTAACGAATAAGCACTTGTAGAATGTCATACATTCCCACTTTGTCACTCCAGTGGTCATGTTGCCTGCACCTGCAACTATGTTTTAAATTCTGGAGGATCCTTAAACGTAACGGGACACAAGTTATAACTACCGACGTCATCATAACTTCGAAGACCGGACAATAACAAGTTTAGACGTATTTTATGAGCGGCCACCAGAAAGTCACGTACTGTTGTGTTTTGAAATAACAATGTCTAGAACACTCCACATGATTTGGACTAGAGCAGAAACTTTTACTAAAATTGCTTTCCTTCGTATTTATTTTTGTAAAATTGAATTGCGTGGTTTCAGCAACTATCCCGTAATTGAATGATGCATAGAAAGAAGACATTCATTCAGGTCTTTTTATTCTTTTCGGCATGGAAAGAACCATAGACACATGAAAACAATTCCTTGGTCCCTGATTAGCATGAATATTAGGGTTTTGATGTTATACGCACCATTGGTTTTGGTCGGGATGAACGAAAGAACTAAAAACTAGTTAGCAAAAAAATGTATGTAGAATGTAGAATCTTATGTCAATGATACCAGCTACCACTAGCCACTTACGCCATTTAACATATGCATATGCAATTGGCAATAAACTCACCATCACATCACATATTCCATCGGCCTACACTAACGAGTTTTACATATTGATGCTAAAATGGGTGTTTGAATCGCTAATGATGCACATTCCCGTACATTATCCATTTTTAATGGAACACTTTGTGTTAATTGAGGTTGTGTTAACTAGTACTACTGTTATATGTCACTAAGTTAAAATATTATTCAGTCAATATTTTTACTTGAGTATAGGTTCTTAAGAACTTTATGTACTGTCCACTGCAAACAGATACAAAACCCAAAACAAAAGCCAAGAAATTTTGCATTTAAACAAATAGTTTTACATAAGGTTTCCGAAACCGGTACCCCTGGAATCGTACGAAATAAAGATGGATGGAGCCCCGAGTATTCCGTACAAGGAAAATTGGACAAAAAGTGTGACACGCGAAGACGTGAAACGCGGAACGGGCGTGATGCTGGATAGGCGCACAAAATGCGAAAGGGCCACAGTTATTGGATGGATAAATTGAATTTTTTTCATGCTACGTGAACATTGTACGAAAGCCGCAAAAATAGCGAAGCCAATCCAAGATATCTGCATTCTATTTGCTACGATTTTGGGAGAATACCTTCTTTCTTACTATAGATCTTTTTTATAAAAGAACATTTTGGTCGTGACATCTCTTGATCACTTTTGGCTAGTCACTGTAAATTAAAAGTACTAAAATTTCGGTACACGTCTTGAAATAAATCTGACAGAAAACTTTAATGCGTTTATAAATAGGTATATTGTATGTCTGAACGTAGTATTAGACTAGAACAGGTGCTTAAAATTCTGGTAACTGAAACACTTTAACGCGTATTTCAGTGATAAGATTATAATTTACTAATTCTGCTATTTTAGTGCTAAAATATATGAAGTAGGTTCCTTTCTGATCACGCATCAGTTATTAATTTATTATTAACACAATATAGAACCACGTGATCATATATTAATTAGCCTTCAAATTTATGCCTACCTCGCAATGGATACGAAATTTATTTATGAGCTCCCATACAGATTTTTCATTGACAATTATCCGCCAATGTTTACACGAGAAAGTAATCAGCAGCCAATATCAATCACAAAGTTTAACTGCTTCATTAAAATGGCGGTTCGTAAGTTAAAAATTATACAGTGTGAGGTTCCCCTTCAATTTTCACTGCACTAACTAGAGACTGGGCCAGTGATATCGATGTTTTAGATAGCATGTGAAGAAAATATGTACGTACGTATGTAGTAACAAACCTAGAAGGAAACTGTAGTAAAATATTAAATGCTTTTCTGGCATTCGTCCTCCACTCTTTAGGTACAAAGTTTGACTTTTAGTAAATACACTTTCACGACTAGTTTTCAGTGGTGACGCTGGAAACTCCGATAGATTACAGTCGTGACTATTACCTATTTAAGAATAATATTCTTGGTCTATTGCCATTAACGAGGTAAAATTTCTTACTTATTTTTTTTATTTTTGGCTTGGTTATTATTTCTTATATGCGTCTATCTACAATTAATTATCTATACTATATTCTCCTTTGAATGTGACATACCCACAAATATTTGAAACTGCAACTTTATCCAGTATTTTACGTCCCATATAACTTACCATCAAACATTCACTCAAAACCCATCGCAACCTCGCTCGTTGAAGCATTGTTACAATTGGGAAAACCGTATAATTTTCCAATTATATTTCCCTTCCAATTTTCCGAGGTGTCGCCCCTAGCACTCGTCAAGTACAGCCCGTCAATGAAATGCACTGCCTCAATAGCATCCGCAGCCCGACCCCACTTCAGCCAAGTTCTACTTGTATTATTACACCTCAGAGGAGATTTCACCCGGTTTGAGCCTCAAAATGGAACTTAGACGGTTTCGTGCCTAAGGAAATTATTTAAGGGGGATACAGTTGTGTTTGTTGCTAAGTAAATGTTTTGAATTGATTTTAGGGGTTTAGGTAAATTAAGGTATTGTAAAAAATGTGGTTTCGTTCTGCAATAAATTAATATGAGATATACCATGAAATTCAGTTTCATTCAAAATAGTGTCCCTACATAAAGCTTACACAAATTGTTAAGATTTCTTCTATGTTTTTTTAAATTTAAAGGCTCCAAGATCTACCCACTAGTTTCCTTATTAGAGATGCATGTAGATACAGACATAAATGCACAAACCTTTAAAATGTCACTTCCACAAACAAACTGCAACACTAAAGTACCACGTAAGTTCTGTTAATTAACTTTCTTCGTACTCCCTAACATTTTCAGTTGGTTTGTAATTACCATTTCCTAGAACAAATTGTACGATACGTACAATGTCTGATTTCAAACGCTTGGCAATAAATCTATTAATTATTTGCTTGCCTTTCGCGGCTCATCAAGGGTAACGTTCCCATTTTGGTTTGAGTTGTAAATTAACGGTGATACCTATTCATTGCCACCGTTGACGTGCGGTTTGGAAACAGTGTAATGCAGGTGTCTGGTAATCATAGATTCATTCTCTTTTCATAGACTAGGGACGTGCCTGTTAGGGGACGGGTTAATGATAGTTAGGGAATAACAAACCTAGTACTAAATGGATAACTTTATTTAAATTTAGCATAGTCTAATCGTGTCTAATTTTTGAGATTTTGTAGCCCGTTTCGACAAATTAGTTTGATATATTTTAGGGTTTTTTATATAGCAATAATAATATGAAGAAAGAATATGTTCTATAACTATATGGTCAAC